>OU342744.1:20158109-20351566 GCA_910589775.1 Avena eriantha | reverse complement strand
TTCTTTTGCTTTGTTTGCTTGTTTTGTTCTTCAAAAACACAAAAAAATTAGTTTTACTAGTTTGCTTTCTTATTTGAAAACCCAAAAAAAATGACTACTCTTGAAAACACTAAGTTGTGTGACTTCACTAGCACCAACAACAATGATTTTATGAGCACACCTATTGCTCCACCTATGCCTGAAAATACTTTCTTTGAGATAAAACCTGCTTTACTCAATCTTGTTATGAGAGAATAATTTTCTAGTATTGGTAATGAAGATGATGCTTCCCATCTAAACTTTGTTGAACTTCGTGAGATGCAAAAGCATAGGGATATAGATGGTGATATTATTAAGCTAAAATTGTTTCCTTTCTCTTTGAGAGGAAAAGCTAAAGAATGGTTGAATTCCTTAACTAGGAATAGTATTGATTCTTGGACTAAGTGCAAAGATGCTTTTATTGGAAAGTACTATCCTCCTGCTAAGATTATATCCATGAGGAGTGAAATAATGAAGTTTAAACAACTTGATAATGAGCATGTTGCTCAAGCTTGGGAAAGAATGAAATCTTTGGTAAAGAATTGTCCCACTCATGGACTGACTTCTTGGATGATCATCCAAACTTTTTATGCAGGATTGAACTATTCTTCAAGGAACCTATTGGATTCTGCTGCTGGAGGTACCTTTATGACGATCACTTTGGGTGCTGCAACAAAACTATTGGATAATATGATGGTTAATTATTCTGAATGGCATACTGAGAGAGCTCCACAAGGTAAGAAGGTAAATTCTGTTGAGGAAACCTCCTCCTTGAGTGATAAGATTGATATTATTATGTCTATGCTTGTTAATGGGAAAGCCCATATTGATCCAAATAATGTCCCTTTAGCCTCTTTGGTTGCTCAAGAAGAGCAAGTTGATGTGAACTTCATAAGAAATAACAACTTTGGCAACAATGCTTATGGTAATAATGCTTATAGGAACAATCTTGGTAACAACAATTATAAACCTTATCCTCCCAACAATGGTAAATCTGAATTACCTAGTGAAGGAAGAATCTTAGAAGTTGAAAGAGCCACTAAAAACTTCATGCAAATGCAATACGAGCAAAATAATCTATTTACTAAAACTATGGAGGAACAATCTATTATTCTGAAGAACATTAGCCATCAACTTGAGAGCCTAAATAGGGAAATTCCTAGTTTACAATTGAAACTCTCTAATGCTGAAAGGAATATATCTTCTCTATCTGAAGCTCAATCTTCATTGATTAATAAAATGGCTGCTAAACCTGAAACTAATGAGAATCCCTTTGCAGCTACTAATGCTATACAAGTAAGAATTGATGAAAATGTTAGACTATTAGCTGAATTACATGCTAAGTGGGAAAGAGAAGATGAAATTGCTAGAAACATTAGTGTTTCTACTATCACCACCACTAGTGTTGAGGCTAACAATAGTTCTATTACTTTAGATGATAAAGTTGATTTTGATATTGATGGTTGCAACATCTCTGAAGTTATTAAGTTCCTACAAAAGCTTGCTAAAAGTCCTAATTCTAGTGCTATGAACATGGCTTTTACAAAACACATTACTGATGCTCTCATAAAGATTAAAGAAGAAAAGATGAAACATAAAGCTTCTATTCCTTTAAAACAAGAAGATGGTTGGGAACCCATCATTAATATGAAAGTGAGTGACTTTGATTTCAAAGCTTTATGTGATCTTGATAGTAGTGTTTCTATTATGCCTAGAAGGATTTATGATATGCTTGATTTGCCTCCTCTTGAAGATTGTTATTTGAATGTCCCACTTGATGCTAATGGTAAAAATAAACTCATGGGGAGTCTTAATGATGTTCTTATTATGGTTAACGATTCCTATGTCCCTGTTGATTTCTATGTTTTGGATGTTGAATACAATGCTTCTTGTCCTATTACTTTGGGAAGACCTTTTCTTAGAACTGTTGGTGCCATCATTGATATGAAAGAAGGCACCATTAAATATCAACTCCCACTCAAGAAAGGTATAGAACACTTCCCTAAAAAGAGAGAAAAGATTTATTTTGCTTCTCCTATGAAAACAAAATTTGGTCTTAATGCTTCTTCATTTGAGAACACTTGATTCTTTCTTTGCTTCTTATGCCTAACTTAAAGGCGTTAAAGAAAAGTACTTGCTGGGAGATAACCCAAGAGTTTTAGTTGAGTCTTGGAAGTTATTACCTCTGTAATAACCTCTCCTTATCCTTTTTATTTGTTTTTTTTGCCAAGATTAACCTCTAATAAGAGTGAAGTAATGATTGAGAAAGTTGTTGTCCCGAAACAGATTTCTGTGCTTCACCATAAAAATTTCTGAGAGAGCTCTGCACGTCCGATTGAGCTGTAATTGTTTGTGCTTCTGCCCCAGGTTGTTATATAACTTTAGTTAGTTCAACACTTTTTGATTTGAGCAACAGAAGGTCTTCGAAAAAATTCGTCTTTACCTGCTGGTCTGTTTTGACAGATTTCTGCAATTTCTGCATTTGCTTCTTGTTAGTTCCTTCTTAAGTTCTTTTGGGGAATTGAGCTTTTTGGGGGAAGTGCTAAATTAGCTAATGTTCTAATGGAAGTTTATTTGGTGTTAGAACTGAACCTTGAGACTTATTTATCTTAAGTGCACTAATGTTGCTAATGAGATTGTGTGAAGTTTTGTATGAAGGAAAACTTTCAGGTGTATGGAAGGAATGAGTAATGAGATGAAGGATGGAATAAAGCTCAAGCTTGGGGATGCCACGCGTGTCACCCTAAGAAATATCCAAGAAGTACAAGCGTCAAAGCTTGGGGATGCCCAAGGCATCCCCCTTCTTCATCAATAAAAAATTCCAGGTTCCTTCCAAACGCTTCATTTTTATTGTTTCATGCATAATTGTGTTTTTCTTGGAGCGTCTTCTTTTTTGTTTTTGATTTGATTTTAGTTTTCTTGGTTTTCTTAGTTTTCTGAATAAGTTGGTTGGACCCCCTCTTTCATACTTTGGTTTGCAAATAGTTTGGTTTGGTTTGGAAAAGAGTAGGAAAGTTCGTACTTTTGTGGTAAAAAGAGCTCGTTTTTTACTGTGGCCTATGCTTTGTCATGCCATGCTTGATATTGTTTTGGATTTATGCTTAGTATTCTTTGATGTAGCATGACTTGTTATAAACAATTGAGATTGCTTAATGTGCCTTGGATGAATCATGCGTTGTTTTAGCATATTAAAGCATAGTATAGTGGTATTCTCCTTTGATGCTTTATTTGGGTTGACTTGGCACATGATCACACCATGTTATGACTATCACAAGTCACCATAGCCTTTATGATCGTTTAGTTTTCAACTTGTAGTATCACTTTATGCTTTGATCAATGATGTTTTGTCGCTCTACATGATTATGGCCATTATTGCTCTCTTAGTTGGTCGCTCCCAGTCTTTTGCTAGCCTCCACAACAAAGTATGAGTTCCACTCATGCATCCAACTCCCTAAACCAAGTTATTCCAAAGAGTCCACCATACCTACCTACTAGCTTATGCTATTCCAAGTATATTCATGCTTTTGTTTACCTTCCACTTGTTATGAGAAAACTAGTGATTAAAGCTCTCACGAACTTGATGGCACACTTTACTTTACTTGCCCTTAATAAACTTGAACCATTGTGTCTTCTATGTTGTATATGCTTGCACTTATTTGTCGGGAATTAGCAGAACCATGCTTTCATGGGGAACGCTTTCAACATTGCACTTGGTACTTGTACCTAGTTCATATCATGCTCTTTTGTATATGGATGTCGTCGGTGTGAAATGAACGGGGAGCTTGTAAGTCCATGGAGTTATGTATATGTGTTAGAGAAACGCCTGGGCCGCTGGTCTAATCCATGCTGACATGGTGGAAACCTGCAGCGTAACCATAATGAGCTGTCTATGAAGCATTCTTCTTATAAAAAAGAGTCCTACATTGAGAAAAAAGGGAAAAAGAGAAAAAAAGAGATACTATGAAAAGAGGAAAGAGAGAAAAAAGCACCATATTCCCATGGTAAATAAGAAGAATGCTGAGATGCTCGTTGTCTGCTTGCCTTGTCATTTTGATATGGGGATTCTTCCATATCATCGGGCAAGGGGTACCCCGTTGGCGGTTCTCTATGATACACATGTACTAACGATGACAAGAACTTACTAGTGACTAAACTTGAGTAGCATGAGGAGCGGCCCTCGTATACAAGGGACATGAGATTTCTGACTTATACTTAGTCAAGCATGTACACCATAGTTTGTTCACTTTAAACTTAATCACTTCAAGATGCTTATGATAGGGGCAATGAGAGCTGAAAGCTACAAGTACCATAATTTTTGGAAGCTCTTTATGAGACTTGAATCCCTACTTCCTTTTACAAAAGGCCTTTCTTCCACCATTATATTGAGTCTCCACCTTCTATCTTTATGCACCTACTTTGAGAGCATAGTGGCCATTCTTAGTTCTATGTGCATTGTCCCAAGACTAGTTGATTGATGCATACTTTGATATTGCTTGTTTTAAACTATTGTATCTAGTCACTCTTATGAACTTTGAATGTGTCCTATGCATTTATATTTGCTACTCTATTGAGGGACAAGCTGAATACTATTATGCCATGTTTTCTTTATGTGAAACAAACAAACGTCTTGCAAAGCATTGTTATTCATGAATCTTTTGTTTGTGCCTGTTCATGTTGCATCATAGTTTCTTTGCTTATTGCTAGAACTTTGTCTTTCATGTTATGATTGAAGTACTATGATCCCAGCTTTGAGTTTTGCAAATATTGTGATCAAGTCTTTGATGGTGCATGTCACCTAAAAAATTATTCTTTCTTTTTATCACTTACCTACTCGAGGACGAGCATGAGTTAAGCTTGGGGATGTTGATACATTGCAAATGTATCTGTAATTTTTGATGTTCCATGCTTGGTTTTATCCACTTTCTTGTGTTTTGTTCTAACTTTGGAGTACTTTTATTATGATTTCTTGGACTAACCTATTAACAAGAGCCATAGTACCAGCTGCCTGTTTTCTGCTGTTTTTGGTTCCAGGAAAGTCAGAAAATGAATATTCTCGGAATTGGACGGGACAAAAGCCAAAGTGCCTATTTTTCCGGAAGGGATCAAGTGCCAAAATAGGAGACGGAGAAGGGCTGGGGGCAGCCACACCACCTGGCCGCGCGGCCAGGCCTGGCCCGCGCCAGGGGGTGGTCTGGCCGACCCCAGCACCCCCTCGGCCTCTCCTTCCGCCTATAAGTTGCCCTCGGGACGAAAACCCTAAGGACCTGATCAAAAATCCACGAAAGAGTTTGTAGCCGCCGTCATCTCCATACCTAGATCGGGAGGGATCTGAAGCTCTTCTCGGCACCCTGCCGGAGAGGGGAATTCACCCCGGAGGCCTTCTTCATCACCATGCAAGCCTTTGGTGTGATGCGTGAGTAGTTCATCCTTGGACTACGGATCCATGTAGTAGCTAGATGGCTGGTTTCTCCTACTTTGTGCTTTCATGTTTAGATCTTGTGAGCTCCGTTCATGATCAAGATCATTTATTTGTAATTCATACATGTTGTGTTTGCGGGGATCCGATGGATATTGAGATGCTATTTCAGATTGATTATTGATTCTATCATGTCTTTGTTATTTGAGATCTTGCATGCTTTCCGTTGTTAGTAGCTATCTTGGCCAAGTAGATGCTAGCAACTCTGAGAGTTAGTATTTATGCTCGATAGTGGGTTCATGCATCTGGTAATCTAGGGAAGTGACAGAAATCTCTAAGGTACTAGATGTGCTGTTGCTACTAGGGAGAAAACAACAATCCTTTGTTCATAGAACAATCGTATTGTTTACCTTACACGCAGTTCGTAAAGCAATTATCCGTTGCTTGCAACTTAATACTAGAGGGGGTTCGGATGATAACCTGAAGGTGGATTATTAGTCATAGATGCAGTTGGATGGCGGTCTATGTATTAAGTTGTATTGCCCAATCAAGTCTTAGAGGAGTCAAGTTGATTAGTATATGCATGTATTGCTTTCTCGGTGTTTGTCAATTGCCCCGTTGTAATTTGTTCACCCAGCATGTTATCTATCTAAGGACAGCCACCTCTAGTGAACTATGGATCCCGGTCGTTTTTCTTTACATACAATCTATAAAATGTTTCTGCTTTGTGTTTACTTTCTGCAAACTTTTACTTCTTTCCATTCGATACGTTTAATCCTTTGTTTTCCGCAAAACACGGTGAGATTGAAAACCTCATCGCAAGTTGGGGACAAAGTTCTGTGGTTGTGTTGTGCAGGTCTCCACGTTGCTACTAGCACCGGTAGTGTGCCCTGCCAAAGCTCAGCTAGTAACACCTTTGGGGTGCTTCCTTGCTCCTACTGGTTCGATTAAACCTTAGTTTCATAACTGAGGGAAACTTGCTGCTTTGCTCATCATACCTTCCTCTTGGGGTTCCCAACGAGCTCTACGTCGATCGTCGAGTGCATCAATCACCTTCAAGATGCTTATGATAGGGCAATGAGAGCTGAAAGCTACAAGTACCATAATTTTTGGAAGCTCTTTATGAGACTTGAATCCTTACTTCCTTTTACAAAGGCTTTTCTTCCACCATTATATTGAGTCTCCACCTTCTATCTTTATGCACCTACTTTGAGAGCATAGTGGCCATTCTTAGTTCTATGTGCATTGTCCCAAGACTAGTTGATTGATGCATACTCTGATATTGCTTGTTTTAAACTATTGTATCTAGTCACTCTTATGAACTTTGAAGGTGTCCTATGCATTTATATTTGCTACTCTATTGAGGGACAAGCTGAATACTATTATGCCATGTTTTCTTTATGTGAAACAAACAAACGTCTTGCAAAGCATTGTTATTCATGAATCTTTTGTTTGTGCCTTTTCATGTTGCATCATAGTTTCTTTTCTTATTGCTAGAACTTTGTCTTTCATGTTATGATTGAAGTACTATGATCCCAGCTTTGAATGTTTTGCAAATACTTTGATCAAGTCTTTGATGGTGCATGTCACCTCAAAAAATATTCTTTCTTTTTATCACTTACCTACTCGAGGACGAGCAGGAGTTAAGCTTGGGGATGTTGATACATTGCAAATGTATCTATAATTTTGATGTTCCATGCTTGGTTTTATCCACTTTCTTGTGTTTTGTTCCAACTTTGGAGTACTTTTTATATGATTTCTTGGACTAACCTATTAACAAGAGCCACAGTGCCAGCTGCCTATTTTCTGCTGTTTTTGGTTCCAGGAAAGTCACAAAATGAATATTATCGGAATTGGATGGGACAAAAGCCAAAGTGCCTATTTTTCCGGAGGACATCAAGTGCCAGAATACGAGACGGAGAAGGGCCAGGGAGCCACCACACCACCTGGCCGCGCGGCCATGCCTGGCCCACGCCAGGGGGTGTGGCCGCTCCCGCACCCCCTCGGCCGCTCCTTCCGCCTATAAGATGCCCTCGGGACGGAAACCCTAGGTACCCAATCAAAAATCCACAAAAGAGTCTGTACCCGCCGTCATCTCCATCCCTAGATCGGGAGGGATCTGAAGCTCTTCCCGACACCCTGCCGGAGAGGGGAATTCACCCTGGAGACCTTCTTCACCACCATGCAAGCCTCTGGTGTGATGCGTGAGTAGTTCATCCTTGGACTACGGATCCATGTAGTAGCTAGATGGCTGGTTCTTCTCCTTTGTGTTTTCATGTTTAGATCTTGTGAGGTCCGTTCATGATCAAGATCATCTATTTGTAATTCTACATGTTGTGTTTGCGGGGATCCGATGGATATTGAGATGCTATTTCAGATTCATTATTGATTCTATCATGTCTTTGTTATTTGTGATCTTGCATGCTTTCCGTTGTTAGTAGCTATCTTGGCCAAGTAGATGCTAGCAACTCCAAGAGTTAGTATTTTATGCTCGATAGTGGGTTCATGCCTCTGGTAATCTGGGGAAGTGATAGAAATCTCTAAGGTGCCAGATGTGTTGTTGCTACTAGGGAGAAAACAACAATCCTTTGTTCATAGAACAATCGTATTGTTTACTTTACACGTAGTTCGTAAAGCAATAATCTGTTGCTTGCAACTTAGTACTGGAGGGGGTTCGGATGATAACCTGAAGGTGGATTATTAGTCATAGATGCAGTTGGATGGCAGTCTATGTATAATGTTGTAATGCCCAATCAAGTCTCAAAGGAGTCAAGATGATTAGTATATGCATGTATTGCTTTCTCGGTGTTTGTCAATTGCCCAGCTGTAATTTGTTCACCCAGCATGTTATCTATATTAAGGAGAGCCACCTCTAGTGAACTATGGATCCCTGTCCTTGTCTTTTACATTCAATCTACAAACTGTTTACTGCTTTGTGTTTACTTTCTGCAAACTTTTACTTCTTTCCATTCGAGACATTTAATCCTTTGTTTTCCGCAAAACACGGTGAGATTGACAACCTCATCGCAAGTTGGGGACAAAGTCCTGTGATTGTGTTGTGCAGGTCTCCACGTTGCTACTAGCACCGGTAGTGCGCCCTGCCAAAGCTCAGGTAGTAACACCTTTAGGTGTTTCCTTGCTCCTACTGGTTCGATTAAACCTTGGTTTCATAACTGAGGGAAACTTGCTGCTGTGCTCATCATACCTTCCTCTTGGGGTTCCCAACGAGCTCTACATCAACACCGCCATCAAGCAATTTTCTGGGCGTCGTGCATTGAGCCATCAAACATCATATACAAAAGAGCATGATATCAACTAGGTACAAAGTACCAAGTGCAATGTTGAAAGCATTCCCCATGACAGCATGGTTCTGCTAATTCCCAACAAATAAGTGCAACCATATACAAAATAGACGACACAATGGTTCAAGTTTATTAAGGGCAAGAAAAGTAAAGTGTGCCATCAAGTTCGTGAGAGCTTTAATCACTAGTTTTCCCATAACAAGTTTAATTTGGAAGGTAAACAAAATCATGAATATACTTGGAATAGCTTAAGATAGTAGGTAGGTATGGTGGACTCTTTGGAATAATTTGGTTTAGGGAGTTGGATGCATGAGTGGAACTCATACTTGGTTGTGGAGGCTAGAAAAAGGCTGGGAGCGACAAACTAAGAGCAATAATGGCCATAATCATGTAGAGCGACAAAACATCATTGATCAAAGCATAATGTGATACTACAAGTTGAAAACTAAAGGATCATAAAGGCTATGGTGACTTGAGATAGTCATAACATGGTGTGAGCATGCGCCAAGTCAACCCAAATAAAGCATCAAAGGAGAATACCACTATACTATGCTTTAATATGCTAAAACAACGCATGATTCATCCAAGGCACATTAAGCAATCTCAATTGTTTATAACAAGTCATGCTACATCAAAGAATACTAAGCATAAATCCAAAACAATATCAAGTCATGGCATGACAAAGCATAGGCCACAGTCAAAAACAAGCTCTTTTTACCACATAAGCATGACCGTTCCTACTCTTTTCCAATCCAAACCAAACTATTTGAAAACCAATGTATGAAAGAGGGGTTCCAACCAATTTATTCAGCAAACTAAGAAAACCAAAGCAAACAAAAAACCAAAACGAAAACGAAGAAGAAGACGCTCCAACAACACAACTATGCATGAAACAATAAAAATGAAGCGTTTGGAAGAAACCTGGGATTTTTATTGATGAAGAGGGGGATGCCTTGGGCATCCCCAACCTTTGACGCTTGTACTTCTTGGATATTTCTTGGGGTGACACGCATGGCATCCCCAAGCTTATGCTTTAGTCCATCCTTCATCTCATTACTCATTCCTTCCATACACCTGAAATTTTTTCCTTCATACAAAACTTCACACAATCTTTATTATCAACATTAGTGCACTCAAGATAATAAGTCTTAAGGTTCAGTTATAACACCAAGAAAACTTCCATTAGAACACTAGCTACTGAAGCACTTCTCTCAAAAAGCTCAATTCCCCAAAAGAACTCAAAAAGGAACCAACAAGAAGCAAATGCAGAAAATGGCAGAAATCTGTCAAAACAGACCAGCAGGTAAAGACAAATTTTTTCGAAGACCTTATTTTGCTCATATCAAAAATTGTTGAACTAACGAAAGTTATATAACAACCTGGGTCAGAAGCACAAAACTTCACACCTCAAAAATACGTTCATATATTTTACACGGATATTTATGGTGAAGCACAGAAATCTGTTTCGGGACAACAACTTTCCCAATCATTACTTCTCTCTCATAAGCGGTTACTCTTGGCACAAAAAAGCAAATAAAAAGGACAAGGAGCGGTTATTACTGAAGTAATAACTTCCAAGACTCATTTAAAACTTTTGGGTTATCTCCCAATAAGTACTTTTCTTTAACGCCTTTAAGTTAGGCATAAGAAGCAAGAAAAAATAAAGTGTTCTCAAATGAAAAAGCATTAAGATTAATACCATAAATATCTTCAACAAGGCAAGGTATATCATCCAAATAAGTTCTAGAGTATCCTCTCTCAATGCTCTTAGGTTCACTATTTTCATCAAAAGGGTTTTCAGAAACAATCCAATCAAGATTCTTTTCTATGGCTTCATGTATTGCTACTAGTTTAAAGGGTATTGGTATCTTAGGTTCCTCCCCATTAGGTTCGGTTTTGTTCATCTTTTCTCGTGTACCAACAACATCTACACACGAGCCTAGCATATTGAAACGTTCAAAGACTTCTCTAGCTTCCTTGGCAACATCATAGAACTCCTTAAACAAAGTTTCTAGGATAAAATCCCTCTTTTCAGGGTCCTCAATTTCTTTAAGCTTAAGAAACATTACTTGCATTAAGGGGTTGAGGTTAACAAACCTAGCTTCTAACATGTGAATTAAAGAAGCTGCATCAATCTCATAGTTTGGAGCAAGTTCTGCAAGGGATCTATCCTCAGTATCTTCATGCTTACTAACATGATTAAAGAATTCTTCAATATTATCTTTCCCAATTATAGAACCACTACCAATTGAAAGGTCTTTTAGGGTGAATTTAGGGATCAACATGGTGTGCTAAAGAGGAGGTAACAACTAAAGGAGACTTAATTTTTTTGTGTTTTTAAATGAAGAAAGCAAACTAGTAAAACTATTTTTTTTGTGTGTTTTTGATAACAAAACAAGCAAACAAAGCAAAAGAAAACTAAGCAAAACAAAAATAACAAAGTAAAGAGATTGGTTATGAGGGACTCCCCTTGTGAAGATGTCCTTAAATCCCCGGCAACAGCGCCAGAAAAGTTGTTTGATGGCTTGTGTTGATGTAGAGCTCGTTGGGGAACCCCAAGAGGAAGGTATGATGAGAACAATAGCAAGTTTTCCCTCAGTACGAAACCAAGGTTTAATCGAACCAGTAGGAGCAAGGAAACACCCCAAAAGTGTTGCTAGTTGAGCCTTGGCAGGGCACATTACCGGTGCTAGTAGCAACGTGGAGACCTACACAACACAACCACATAACTTTGTCCCCAACTTGCAATGAGGTTCTCAATCTCACCGGTTTTGCTGAAAACAAAGGATTAAACGTATCGAATGGAAAGAAGTAATAGTTTGCAGAAAGTAAACACAAAGCAGTAAAGAGTCTGTAGATTGTATGTAAAAGAAAGGACCGGGATCCATAGTTCACTAGAGCTGTGCCTCCTTAAGATAGATAACATGCTGGGTGAACAAATTACAGCGGGGCAATTGACAAACACCGAGAAAGCAATACATGCATATACTAATCATCTTGACTCCTTTGGAACTTGATTGGGCATTACAACATTATACATAGACCGCCATCCAACTGCATCTATGACTAAAAATCCACCTTCAGGTTATCATCCGAACCCCCTCTAGTATTAAGTTGCAAGCAACAGATTATTGCTTTACGAATTGTGTGTAATGTAAACAATACGGTTGTTCTATGAACAAATGATTGTTGTTTTCTCCCTAGTAGCAACATCACATCTAGTACCTTAGAGATTTCTGTCACTTCCCTAGATTACCAGTGGCATGAACCCACTATCGAGCATAAATACTAACTCTTGGAGTTGCTAGCATCTACTTGGCCAAGATAGCTACTAACAACAGAAAGCATGCAAGATCACAAATAACAAAGACATGATAGAATCAATAATCAATCTGGAATAGCATCTCAATATCCATCGGATCCCCACAAACACAACATGCAGAATTACAAATAGATGATCTTGATCATGAACGGAGCTCACAAGATCTAGACATGAAAGCACAAAGGAGGAGAACCAGCCATCTAGCTACTACATGGACCCGTAGTCCAGAGATGAACTACTCACGCATCACACCGGAGGCTTGCATGATGATGAAGAAGGCCTCCAGGGTGAATTCCCCTCTCCGGCAGGGTGTTGGGAAGAGATTCAGATCCCTCCCGATCTAGGGATGGCGATGACGGCGGCTACAGACTCTTTCGTGGATTTTTGATTGGGTACCTAGGGTTTTGGTCGCGAGGGCAATATATAGGCGGAAGGAGAGGCCGAGGGGGTGCTGGGGTCGGCCAGACCACCCCCTGGCGTGAGCCAGGCCTGGCCGCGCGGCCAGGTGGTGTGGCCGGCCCCCAGCCCTTCTCTGTCTCGTATTCTGGCATCTGATGTCTTCCAGAAAAATTGGCACTTTGGCTTTTGTCTCATACAATTCTGAGAATATTCATTTTCTGACTTTCCTGGAACCAAAAACAGCAGAAAACAGGCAGTTGGCATATGGCTCTTGTTAATAGTTTAGTCCAAGAAATCATATGAAAAGTACTCCAAAGTGTGGACAAAACACAAGAAAGTAGATAAAACCAAGCATGGAACATCAAAAATTATAGATACATTTGCAATGTATCAACATCCCCAAGCTTAACTCCTGCTCGTCCTCGAGTAGGTAAGTGATAAAAAGAAAGAATAATTTTTTAGGTGACATGCACCATCATAAACTTGATCAAAGTACTTGTAAAACATTCGAAACTGGGATCATAGTACTTCAATCATAACATGAAAGACAAAGTTCTACCAATAAGACAAAGAAACTATGACGCAACATGAAAAGGCACAAACAAAAGATTCATGAATAACAATGCTTTGCAAGACGTTTGTTTGTTTCACATAAAGAAAACATAGCATAATTGTATTCAGCTTGTCCCTCATAGAGTAGCAAATATAAATGCATAGGACACCTTCAAAGTTCATAAGAGTGACTAGATACAAATAGTTTAAAACAAGCAATATCAAGTTATGCATCAATCAACAAGTCTTGGGACAATGCACATAGAACTAAGAATGGCCACTATACTCTCAAAGTAGGTGAATAAAGGTAGAAGGTGGAGACTCAATATAGTGGTGGAAGAAAGGCCTTCATAGAAGGAAGTAGGGATTCAAGTCTCATAAAGAGCTTCCTAAAATTATGGTACTTAATAGCTTTCAGCTCTCATTGCCCCTATCATAAGCATCTTGAAGTGATTAAGGTTAAAGTGAACAAACTATGGTGTACATGCTTGACGAAGTATAAGTCAGAAATCTCATGTCCCTTGAATACGAGGGCCGCTCCTCATGCTACTCAAGTTTAGTCACCGGTAAGTTCTTGTCATCGTAAGTACATGTGTATCATAGAGAACCGCCAATGGGGTACCCCTTGCCCGATGATACGGAAGAATCCCCATATCAAAATGACAAGGCAAGCAGACAACGAGCATCTCAGCAATCTTCTTATTTACCATGGGAATATGGTGCTTTTTTCTCTCTTTCCTCTTTTCATAAAACTCTTTTTTTTTCTTTTTATCAATAGCTATAACTCTTTTTTATAAGAAGAATGCTTCATAGATATCATTATGGTTACGCTGCAGGTTTCCACCATGTCAGCATGGATTAGACCAGCGGCCCAGGCATTTCTCTAACACATATACATAACTCCATGGACTTACAAGCTCCCCGTTCATTTCACACCGACGACATCCATATACAAAAGAGCATGATATCAACTAGGTACAAAGTACCAAGTACAATGTTGAAAGCGTTCCCCATGACATCATGGTTCTGCTAATTCCCAACAAATAAGTGCAAGCATATACAACATAGATGACACAATGGTTCAAGTTTATTAAGGGCAAGAAAAGTAAAGTGTGCCATCAAGTTCGTGAGAGCTTTAATCACTAGTTTTCCCATAACAAGTTTAATTTGGAAGGTAAACAAAATCATGAATATACTTGGAATAGCTTAAGATAGTAGGTAGGTATGGTGGACTCTTTGGAATAATTTGGTTTAGGGAGTTGGATGCATGAGTGGAACTCATACTTGGTTGTGGAGGCTAGAAAAAGGCTGGGAGCGACAAACTAAGAGCAATAATGGCCATAATCATGTAGAGCGACAAAACATCATTGATCAAAGCATAATGTGATACTACAAGTTGAAAACTAAAGGATCATAAAGGCGATGGTGACTTGAGATAGTCATAACATGGTGTGAGCATGCGCCAAGTCAACCCAAATAAAGCATCAAAGGAGAATACCACTATACTATGCTTTAATATGCTAAAACAACGCATGATTCATCCAAGGCACATTAAGCAATCTCAATTTTTTATAACAAGTCATGCTAAAGCAAATAATACTAAGCATAAAGCCAAAAAAATATCGAGTCATGGTATGACAAAGCATAGGCCACAGTCAAAAACAAGCTCTTTTTACCACATAGGCATGAACTTTCCTACTCTTTTCCAATCCAAACCAAACTATTTGAAAACCAATGTATGAAAGAGGGGGTCCAACCAATTTATTCAGCAAACTACAAAAACCAAAGCAAACGAAAAACCAAAACGAAAACAAAGAAGAAGACGCTCCAAGAACAACACAAGTGTGCATGAAACAATAAAAATGAAGCGTTTGGAAGAAACCTGAGATTTTTACTGATGAAGAGGGGGATGCCTTGGGATTTTGGTTGGGTAGTTCTTATCGTCCTCTTTCCAACGCAATTAGATTCGGTTCAATCGGAGCTTCCTAGCAAAAGTTATCGCAGTTGGATTTTGCCTCTCTTGTTTATTAAAAAGAAAAAGGAAAATGTCATGTGGGCCGGGTGGTACTACCGGGCCCGGTACCGCCCTCCCTTGAACCGCGTGGCCCAGCCTCTGCCTGGCCTAGTAGCGATGCCCGGTAGTACCGGGCCCATGCGATACTACCGCCCAGGCCTGGCGGTTCTACCGGGCCAAGCTTGGCCAGCCCAGCTAGCTCCGCTCGCCTCCGCCGCATGCTCCTGCATCGCCAGCTGCTCTCGCACGCGAACTCGCCTCTCCGCGCTCGATCCCGCGCTCCGCCCAGCTCGCTCGCTCGCTTTGCTCCTGCTGCCTGGGCCGGCCCGCCTGGCCTCTGCCGCCGTTGCGACCCAGCGCGCCTCGCTCACCAGCCCCGCTCGATCCCCTGCAGCTCCGGCTCGCCCCCGATCCCCTTGCCGCGCGCTCGCCTCGTCCTGCGCGCTTCGCTCGCTCGCGCGCACAGCTGCCGCTCTGCTTCGCTTGCTTGTTGGGCTGCCGGCGGTAGTACCGGGCCCATCCGGTACTACCGACCCTGGCAGGTTTTCTGCCCCAACGGGCTGATTCCCCTCTCCCCTTTAAATAGCCTTCTTCTTCTCTTTTCTAAGTTGCTTCTTCCTCTATTCTTTCTCAAGCTTTGCCTAATATTTGACACATCTCTTTGCTTGATTTCTTCACTCCCCTCCAATGATTCTTGCCAATATTTGAGGGGTAGATAGAGGGGATCTAGATCTACAAATTGACCAAGCCATATCATCTCTTTATGAGTGTATCTTTGGGATCTAGATCTTTGGGGGATTTTGTGTTCTTCCTCTCTTGTTCCCCCAAGTGCTTTAGTAGCCTTGTTGGAACTTGAGAGTGAAGATTTGGGGCATCTTTGTGGTGTTCTTGTCTTTTGCATTTGGTACATTGGTTTGTGTTCTCTCTGGAGGATTTGTTCGGTGATATTCATTGAAGCTTGTCCCTCTTGGGTTCTTGGAACCCTAGACGGTTGTGTGGCCTTTGTGGCGTGTTCTTGGGGTCTTCAATTAAGTTGTGAAGCTCCCCCAAGATTGAGGCCTTGGTGGCGACTATTGGGAGCCTCCAATTAAGTTGTGGAGATAGCCCCAATCTTGTACGGGTTCGGTGACCACCCTTAAGTGTCCCATAGTGGAACGGGTGCTTTCCCGCGTGGTGGGTGCTCGGGAGAATAGGGTGAGGCATTGGTGGCGTTGGTAGTCTTAGTACCACCCACCCCTCCAACGAAACGTACTCCCTTGTTGGGAGGAACTCGGTAAAACATCATCGTCCCCGCGTGCCTCGGTTATCTCTATACCCGAGCTCTTTACTTACGCAATTTACATTGTGATAGCCTTCGTGCTTGAAATATTTATCTTGCTATCGCATTGTTGCTTATCTTGCTTAGCATAAGTTGTTGGTGCACATAGGTGAACCTTAGTATATCTAGGCTTTGTACTTAATAAAAGAAAACGCTAGTTTTATTCTGCCTTTGTTAAGCCCATCTTGTAGAAGTTTTTAATCGCCTATTCACCCCCCTCTAGGCAACATCCGTGATCTTTCAGCAAGTTGTGGAGGGAAAGGATCGAAGGGACGAGAGGTTGATGCAGATGTATTTCAACAACAATGCCATCTTCCTAGAGGAGTATTTTCGTCGGCGTTTTAGGACAAGCATCGGTTTGTTCAGACGCATTTGCAAAGATGACCAAATTTGATCGGTTCTTCGAGCAAATGAGGAATGCTGCCGGAGAGCTTGGGCATAGCACCTACCAGAAGGTGACCGCCGCCTTGCGTGTGATGGCATACGGTATACCGACAGATCTTATTGATGACCACTTGGCAATGAGTGAGAGTCAAGCTATTGAGTGTGTCAAGCGCTTTGCCGTTGAAATTGTGCGCGTGTTTAACACTGTCTACTTGACAGCCCCCAATGCCAAAGACACGGCTAGGCTTTTGGTGGAGAACAAGGCTCGGGGGTTCTCTGGAATGCTTGGCTCTATTGATTGTACGCATTGAAGTTGAAAGAATTGTCTTGTGGCATGGTATAGACAATTCAAAGGTCACAAGAAGGATTGCACTATCATCCTTAAAGCCGTGGCAGATTATGAGACTTGGGTTTGGCATGCATCTTTTGGAATGCCCCGGGTCCTACAATGACATCAATGTTCTTCAACGGTCTCCTCTTATGTCAAGGATTGTATTGCGTGAAGGTCCAGAGATGGAGTTTGAAGCAAATGGCCGCAAATACAACCATGGCTATTATCTTACCAATGGCATCTATCCAAGGTGGCAAACTTTTGTGAAGCCGGTTCACAAACCCAAAGGTAAGAAAGAAAAGGATTCCCACGCCGCACAAGCGGCGGCTAGAAAAATTGTGGAGAGAACCTTTGAGATTCTGCAAGCCTAATTTGCAATTGTGAGAGGACCAGCTAGATTTTGGGACTAAGAATGTCTCTGATTCATCATGACCGCTTGTGTCATCATGCATAATATGATCACAGAGGATGATCGTGGCAAAGATGTAGATCACAGCCACCACTATGGCTTGATGAGGATTCCCGTGCAAGTGCATAGGAGAGAGCATAGGGTGGAACGTTTCATTGCCTCATATCATGCCATTCGCGACAATGAGACCCATAATAATCTTCAAAAACATCTCATCGAGGAGTAGTGAAAATGGTTTGGAGCACAATGTTGAGCCCTCCTTTTATTCATTGTTTGTTGTATTATTGGACAACAATTTGTTGTAGTGTTGATGAGAAACTTATCGTATTTGTTGGTGAAGAATTCCTATATTTGTTGTATTATTCATGTACAATTTGGTTGTGTTGTAATAATAACTAGACAATTTTTTGTTGAATTTATTTGGATTTGTTTGATCTTCTTGATCCTATAGTTTATCGTGAAACATGTTTGCGCCGGCGCCACGCGCTGCATTTTGACGCGCGTGCCGGAGGTGCTTTTTTTTGCTCTATTTTTGCGCGCCGCTTTTAGCGCTTCTGACGGAAGAGAACCGCGTGCCGCGCTAGAAACAGGGATCGCGCGCTGCATATGCTATTTAGCGCGCCGCGTTTTCCAGCGACAGTTGGAGTTGTCCTAAATAAGCCAAAACAGCATAAGCCCAAAAGAAATCTACGAAGAGTTTCAGAAAGTTTCTTCCCACCAGTTTCTCCCTACTGAAATTCATAGTCAGACATAGGCCCAAAAGAAGTCACCCTGACTCGCCTGGAAACGGGTCTGGCCAATGCGTACGGGTCCACCACGAGTCCACGACCCGGTCCGCGACGCACGCCCGAGACCTGACAGGGGCGCCCTGCCCTCGCTTCGGCTATTTCGCCCCGAGAGCGCTGCTAAAAAGGCCGCCGTCTTTCCGCTGCTAAAAAGGCCGCGAGAGACACAGCACCAGCACCAGCGAGCGATAGTGTGGGGAAGTCGGGCAAGGCCTAGGGTTTCCCGGAGACGACACCTCCTCCCCGTCCGCCGCCGTCCGCCGGGCGTGCCCAGGTATCCCACCCCGTTCTCCAGATCTACTCATTTCTCTTTCCCGTGTCTATAAGTTTCCTGGTGGTGTTCTTGCGGGGTTTGGCGCCAGGATTTGGGCGGAATGCTCATCTTATGGCACTTGTCAAGTGGCCTCCCACTGGCTAGGAGATTATTCTTGACTAATCGACCTGACTAGTCACAGGGGAATTTAGGAAGGGCATAAGGTTTGTAAATCATCTAGTGCATTTTTTGTAAATCATATGAGCATACATCAAACAAGTAATTTGTGTACACGAGTGAGAACTGAAGATAGATAAGCAGACGCAGTGAGCACTATATACGAATATAAACTCCGGCCAAGTGTTCTTTTATGATGTTCAGACCAATTCTTTTGATGCGTGTTACCAGCAGAAGTGTTTTTATCATGGGAAACATATATTGTAGACGCAATATCAACAATGTTTGCAGAAACAATTGTAAACTCGACTCTAATATCAACCATGTTTGCAGAAACAATGTAAACTCGACTCTATATTGCATCTAAAACTGAACACTAAAAATGCAGAAGGTGAAAATATCTAACAATCAACATAAATGAAATAGAGAAACAATCAGCACGCCATTGACTATTTGCTTCCAGTTTAATAACTTAGTAAGGCCAGTTTACTACTAAGTACTAATAACTGGCAACATGTACGTTTCAAACACAACAGGTACTGTTTTTTATGGTTTCTATTTGTTTTTGCTACTTTTGGTATTTTCCGTTTACGTGCGCTCACACCTACTTTTTTAGGGACCTGTTAATGCGCAATTCACGCTTTGCGTCTCTCACCCAGACTCCAGAGAAAGCAAAAAGTAGGGCCCGTAGTCAACCTCTTCCTTGACGCCTCCAACTCAGGTGGCGGCAACGATCATGGCCATGGCCACGGCGGTGGCGGTGGTGCGGGGATCATAGATCAGAAGTAGCAACCCCGGTATGTGTAGTCCACCTACCAAGCTAATCACTGAATTGCCAAGAAGCGAACCACCCCTGTGGCTTTGGTCGCTCTATCCAAACTAATTGCCGGCTGCCTCTTGCAAAAGAAAAGAGAACCTGACATTTTTTCTCTCGCAATCCCCAAGATATTTCATATTAATTGACCTCCACTGGAACGGCACAGGTTTTATGCGGGTTTATCTTGATTCCGGGGAAGATTTGTGAGAGAATGACTAATCTTGCCAACATGTTTGCTGCCCTTGACCTGGATGCCGACGACGATGGGGAGGAGGTGGAACAACCAACATCCAGCAAGCCGGTAGCTGCTGTTGCTGCCAAGGAACTTGGTAAGAGCGCACTTTCTCAGTTTTTCTTTCGTCCCCCCCAGGACGAATTAGGAATTTGGGATGCTGAGCTCCAGTTAGTCCGTCGTATGAGATTTACTTTAATAATTGTGAGGTTCTTCAATTATTCGATTTGTATTAAAACCTGACCACTTCATCATCAGCATGAATCATGATTCTCCAAATACGGTTAAAATCTATAGGATAAATCATTTGTGTAGTGTGTACAACGTTTTATGTTCAAAATCCAGATAAGCCTATCAGGCAAAGCGACAGAATGGACAACAAGTACATATGATTAGGAACTTCCATTTTTTTCTCCAGGATCATTGATGGAATCATGGAAGTCCATGTTCATCTTACCCATACATGATAAGTGATCGAGTGATGCGGTGAAATTATAACTTAAGTTCTGCCATGTTATAGTTTAGAAAAGAGCTAGAAAGATGTATATACTTCCATTTTTTATGAAATGTTAATTTCAGTCAAGTCTTCTGAAAAGATTTAAAAATCACATTCTCTTCAGATGGTGGCACGGAGAAACGGAAAATGATTGTAAATTATGATGGGGAAAATCTTAGCTCATCGTCGGGTGAATACAAGAAGCCATTGCTGTGGATTGACTTGGAAATGACTGGTGAGCATATCTTCCTTCTGTATACTGTATGTTTCATACCATTTTCATGAAATATTTAAGAGGCTTAATGCAGTTTAGTCGTCAACTATGAAAATACAATATTCTCACTTCATTTTAATTTACTGACCTACAAGTTGCAAAAGTTGAAAAAAAAGAAACATTTTAAACAAATAGAAACCATAAAAACCCTACCTGTTGTGTTTGAACCAGTCTTGATCGAAAGCCAGTTATTAGTACTTAGTAGTAAACTGGTCTTACTAAGTTCTTAAACTGGGAGCAAATAGTCAATGGCGTGCTGATTGTTTCTCTATTTCATTTATGTTGATTGTTAGATATTTTTACCTTCTACGTTTTCAGTGTTCAGTTTTAGATGCATTATAGAGTCGAGTTTACATTATTTCTGCAAACATGGTTGATATTAGAGTCGAGTTTACATTGTTTCTGCAAAGATTGTTGATATTGCGTCTAAAATATATGTTTCCCATGTATCTCCACGATATTAATATATGCTCCTTTCCACACAAAAAAAAGTTTCCCATGATAAAAACACTTCTGCTGGTAACACACATCAAAAGAATTGGTCTGAACATTATAAAAGAACTGCTGGTCGGAATTTATATTGGTATAGTATCTACCCTGCCCTAAACAGTATACAGCGCATTACTGATTTCCTTGGTATCATAAGTCAACAAAGAACTTGTTTTGCTGTCTTCTGATGTGAACTGTGCCTTGTGGGCATTTCTCTCCAATCTGTAGTTATTGTTCTCCTCTAGTTCTTATGTTGATATGTCAAACTAGAATTCTGTTTCCTCTGTTGGAACTCGTACTGTCAATTTTACACCATGCCAAAATTATGACTAACAGGCCACATGCTGGTTTCTGATTGTTTAGGTTTGGATATCAGAAAAGACCGCATACTGGAGATTGCTTGTATTATAACAGATGGAAAACTTACCAAACGGATAGAGGTGGCTTTTAAACTTAATATTATTGGTTTTGATGATACGTGCAATGCTACGATATTCTAGTTTTCCTTATCACCTTTGTTGTAGTACAGAGTTCTTGACCTTGAGTTTTGCAAGGGAATAGCTTCTTGCACTACTATGACTCATTTTTGTTTTTTGAACAAGACTCATTTGTTATTTAAGACTGCTTCCGTTCCTATTTCATTTAGTATGTGGATAAGGCACGCTTAACCTGTGATCATTAATCTTCAATCAGAGTTTTCCATGCTTGTGATTACTGAAGTAGCTCAAAACAGTTAAATAACATTGCCAATCACATCAACTATGTAAGTGCTGAGTTAATTTATTTTTGAAGACTCAATGTAAAGGAAATACAATTAGATTATTGGTCAATTTTTACTACACTGTTTGTATTTAGTAAAATTATAGGATAGTGGAAAATAATGACCTGATATGCCATCAGCTTCTGACTAAATGATGAATTTACTTTCCATAATCCTTTCTTATTCTAGGAATTCCCATGCAATACAACATGGCCATTTTGTTTGGCAAGTTCATCCTGTAACCCTATCTGTTTTTATGATCACTGCAATTCGATGACCAATGACGCTGGCTATCTACTTACATCATACTAAATTAGAGTGTTGGGTATCTGTGGTTATGAAGACAATTTGCTTTGTCTATTCTTTGTTGCCAACCATATTGGTCGTGAATAACTTCTGGTTGTATGGCATTGCTAGACATATTGCTCAACATATTGTACTTTATTTTGCAGGGTCCTGATTTGGTTATAAGACAAAGCAAGGAATGCGTAGATAACATGAATGAATGGTGTAAAATCCATCATGGTGCCAGTGGTAAATACCTTATATTTTATAGAAGTGACATGTGAATGTAATCTGTTGCTCATATAACCAATTTAGGACTTGTGAATTTAATCTCCTGCTCTTGTAACCAATTCAGGTCTGACGGAACAAGTACTGCAGAGTGACATTTCTGAGCATGATGCAGAGAAACAGGTATGTTAGTCCTTTTTCTGGTAGTCTGTCCTCTCTGAAAGTGTTCACAAAATTAAAGCATATTCTACTTAAAAAATAAGAGAATTTCTGCTAGGTACTGCTTCTATGCATTACACACTTCAACTTTTTTATTATGTGACCCACCACATATTTCCTACGCTGCACGGATACGGGGCTGAGCGGGCGTGTAGGATACATGCAGTCAGGAAGATTTCTTGTTCATATTGGGTGATAAGATCATTGCTCCAGATTAAAGAGTCTCATTGACATGTTTATATTAACTTGTCTTGAATTAAATATATTTGGGCCAATCATGTGTGCATTGTAAAGTCCTTCACTATATGTGTTTGCATACTCTTCCTACATCCTAGGTAAAGGAAATCTTGAACCATGACTGGTTATTTTGTTTATTTCGAACAATCTACACCAAATTTGTTGTTCTGCTATGCTAGATAGTATGTTTAGTGTTATGCTGTACCATAGTTTGTCTTCCAAGAACTGTCCTAATGTGTGTGAGTTCTTAAAGGTAGCCACCTAGGCAGCGCTAGGAGATACCCTGCCTCCTCACCCACCTATCCAATTTATCCTGCCAGTGATTAGGCACTGTTCTGCTGCCTGACTACCGCCTAGCGCCTTGGTCAATACTGCCGTGCGATTATGCTATTTCTATGGTGCTTCTACTGTGTAGAAGCATATTGTGTTCCTTTTAATTATTGCAAATATTATGTTTCTGAGAGATGTCCATTTCTCCTTCCTTGATGTTCCTTTATCCACTCTTAACTTTCCCTAAGAAAGTTTCTTGTGTTAGCTATTTTCAGGTGTTAGACTTTATTAGGAGGCATATTGGTTCGGCAACTCCATTGATAGCTGGGAATTCTATCTATACAGATTTATTATTTTTGAAGGTTAGCAAGAGAAAAACTCCCTTGGCTATCTGCTGAAAATTAAATGGTTCATACTATTTTAGCATGTCGTCATTTCTCTTAAAGTGACCTTTAGATTTTCTGTTATATGTAGCACTATCGATGCTCCTGATTTGTACATGCTTCCATAAAATGCATTATTTTCTCTCCAGTAGATACTATTCTGAAAATAGTCCAGTATCCTTGCATGAGGGTTCAGTAGGACTCCAGTTTACTTCGAGACCTTTTGTTCTGAGACAGTTATGTGTTTTTTCATATCTAGGAGTATATGCCAGAGCTTGCAGCTATATTCCCTCATGTGATAGTTGATGTGAGCAGCATAATGGCTTTGTGCATCCGCTGGTTCCCCAAGGGTAAAACTGTTCCCCAATATTCATGAATGCAGTGTTGCAGAATTCTTATTTTCATTGTATGCTTGCCTTTTATCACTGGTCCAGACCAGATTAGTTCAGTTTTCAGCTGTGATTGTAGGCGTGTCCTCAGGAATTACCAGACTATGCACACACACCCACCTACCCCCACCCACCCACCCACAGAAGGCAGTTTTCATTTTATTCTGTACTTATTTTCATTAATGTGCCAACTGCCGACAATGCACAATGAGATAGCTTGTATGCTAAAATTTTGAACATAAAAGTTGGTCTAGAACATTCGTTGTTCATTTTGAAAAGGAGCGCTCGGTGATATAAAATCTGAACATTTGTTGGGTGTTCGTATTAATGTTCTGATTTGGTTTTGATCGGCTCAGAGATATGACTCTGGCAGAGAACTAACGATTAAATAGGGGCAAAATGTAAATATCGGTCACTGAGATGGGGAACATGAATTAGTATTATCAGACTATAAGGCTTTCATCCAACATTATACTTGCGGGTTATTCAATAGCAGTTTGGAAGCTGATTTTGCTTCAAATTTACCTTCTTGCGACAGCTGAATCCCGAAGCAGAGCAAACCTAGTTTTCTTTTGTTATTTTGTGGTTAGGCTATACATGTACTCCCTCCATCCTAAACTAAGTGACTCGGGGAGTAATACTTATGAAAATCTCCAGATGACAAGGCTTTGCTCATTTTTGTTATGCATCTGTTCACAGAAAGGAAACAAACTCCAAGAAAGGAGAAAAACCACAGGGCAATGGATGACATCAGAGAGAGCATCAAGGAGCTGCAATTCTACAAGGATAACATCTTCAAATCACGGCAATCTAAGCAGTAGCCTGTTTGTACTCATACCGTTTTTTGTTGGGCTGAAAACGTTTCCTGGTGTATGATCCTTCAATAGATTTGATAATATGCATGCTTAAATGGCTTTTAGAGTAATGCGAATGGCGGTATTCACCTAAATGCAAGAACTGTCACGCAGATGATTGTTCTGAAAACATAAAAAGTATGGGATTTCATAAAAGATTCATATATAGAGATCTAAACTCATGGAAGGGCCCGGCCATCAAATGAGATATCGATATCTTACATGACATCCGAAGGACCAACATCTTCAAATTCACCTAAATGCAATTGAAGATATCTCACCGTTTAGTAGTATGTGCAAGACAAGACATAGCTAGATAAGTCAAACAGAAGATGTCGCTTTTACGCGAGAAACCCTTTTCTTCATGTGAAGTACTCTCCGTTTGGGATTATAAGTTATGCGCGGATAACTAGATTGTCAATTTGACTAACAAAACAAAAATAGTATAACATAAAAATTATACCATTAGAAACTTTATATTTTATATTTTCTAACGGTATATTTTTTGTGCCATATAACTTTATGGTCAAATTAGCAACATAGGTATACGTGTAGCCCCTATAACCCGAACAGGGGGAGTACATCCCACTTTTCATTGTGACAGATCTCTTGCCGGAGCATCAGCTAGGGCGTGTTTGCTAGCATGTTTTCTCATTTCTTACATCCTGTGGAAAGAAATAAGCCTGTTTGTTGTATTGAATCGCATATGTTTTTCGCATGGTACGGTCTTAAAGCAAATCAAAATTTTGCTCTCCAGAAAAGTCAAAATCTAGTGTTTCCACGACCACACGCCTTGGCGCTGCAAAATCTTGCTACCTGTTTCATGCTAAACTTGATCCCTTCTAATCTACATAACGATGCTCTGATTCAAAATAAGTTCTACATGAAAAAGATGTGTATGAAATCTGTGATTCCATTCCAACAACCACTTCCTAGTTCCGTTGACCTTTTAGAAGCCTATTTCGTGTTCATGTTTATACATTTTCTGAACGAATTTTGTTAAATTCATCACATAGAGGCGATCGTTTGAAATTTTCTTCGAGGAGTAGCTTCGTCTCGCGGTTTGTCACAACTTTCATGTTGTAAGTTTTTCGTTTTGATATTCATAAGTGAGTACTGTCCTAATACACTTTAGGGTGATGTAGATCTACTCGTATACGGATGTCAAAATAGAAAACTTAACCGAAAGTAGTGTAAAACGCCGAGTTGAAGCTTTCCTCTCAAAGGAAATTTCAAACGGTCGAGAGTGTGCGACGAATTTGGAAAAAATCGTCCAAAATAGCTCCAAAAAGGAAGACGCAATAGAGTTTAAAACACTCAACGAAACTTGGAACCGATTGTGGGAGTGGAATCGTAACATTTAGCAACATCTTATTCATGCACACATTATCTCGAATAGAAGCATGGTTAGGTAGATTAGAAGAGATTAAGATCAAGTATGTTAGTTAAAGGCATCACACTCAACTGCCTCCTGTTACAGGCGCAAGCCAAACGCCAAGGCCTTTTTTGCATCTAGCAGAAAACAGGCCACCAATCAAGATGCTAAAGTTGGTCCAAGCCAAATCTTCCCCCATACAACTTTTATCAGAGCAAGTAGCAAAAACTAGAAATATTAGCCCGGCCAAGCAAACACGTCCTTGTTGATTGTGACATAACTCTATCATCTCTCATAAGATAGCGTTGCATTCACTCGCTTTAGAAAGCATAGGAGCTAATATTTCCAAGTTTATTAAAAAAATGGGCACTCGCTGGATTCAGAATTCCTCAGTTCTAGGTTCTCTGCGTAGTTCACTAGAATGTAGTGAACATGTTTATGCTGATTAGGAGGCTTTACATAAATTGCTACGAATGCCAAGTCGAAGAAGGTTAAATCTTTTTTTATGTGGGGAGTGTTAAGTTAAATTAAAATAAAATGCCATGGAATGCGACTCTTTCCTTAGGAGTGCTATATTCTGTTTTTCCTCCAAGTTTTGCTTGTTTCAAAGAAGGCCCTAAATGTTCCCGAGTGTTTGTAGACTATATTTTCATCAATAGAAAGTTACTCCCTAAAAAAAATGCAATAGACGGTTACTCTTGGTGCGCTAGAAGTAGATACTTGTTGTACTTTTATCAATCGACAATCCTATGTCGAAGATTAGATCGGAGTTTTCTCCACTCAATGTGGTAATGGAGACACTAGATGAGAACAAAAGGCCCCGTTTCAAAAAAAATGAGAACAAAGGACATTGAAAACCGGAATATTCTTTCAGTGGGAGGCGACGTATTTGTTGATAGCGAACCGCCTGTAGTGTCTTCGTCATTTCAAGACCTGCCGGCTCGGTCTCTCGGAGGTGCTCGTATAGGTAGGATGTGAGTGCGCGTGTTTATAGGGGTGAGTGTATGCATGTATTTATAAGCCTCTCATCTCTAATATGTTTTCTTTTAAAGAAGAAAAGACATCGGCCGCATGCACTCGTTCCCGACGCGCCAGATGTCTCGTCGTGCACTGGCTACCACGGCACAAGACTATTTGAAGTAAAAATATTCTTGATATCTTGAGAATGTCTCCTCCAAAAATTCTATGATAAAAATATGAGGAGAGAAGGTTATGGTAACTAGCTATGTTATCATCATTTTTATAAATTATATAAGTCTATAAATTAATTAATATAGTCATCTATGACATTGACTATTGGTTACTATGTCCGGTTATTGTGCACTATAAAAATAGTAACTTAGAATAACGTCACTCTAAGTTTCTCCTCAGTATGACTAGCGTAACATCTTGTACCGATTGAATGCTACAGGTTCATGGGACATGGACGGAGATCAATTACTCCGTCCGTCCAAATGCATGTCGCACGCTTATGCAGCTTAAACTTTGACCAATCATATTCTCTTCGTTTATTTACTTGAGATTTTTAGATTTAGTTAAAGTGAAACTTCATCAAGTTTGAAAAAAGAAATTTGGAATAAATATCAATATGCAAAGTATATAATATGTAAATATATTTTATGGCGATTTTGATACTATGTACTTTGCACCGTAGGAGTTGACATATTTTAAGAAATATTTGATCAAACCTTATCAAGCTTGACTTTGACTAAACCCAAAACAGGGAGTATATGTATCACTTGTGGGAAAAATTATATCCATGGAAACTTCATTACTCCATCCTATTTTACTTACTTCGAGTTCTAGTTTTGTCAAAGTCAAACTTCGCTTAATTTGACCAAACATTTAGGGAAAAAATACTAATATCTACCAGGTAAAATTTATATTACTAAAAATTCTGTGACGGTACATTTTCATATTATATGCATTTGGCATTTAGATATTGGTATAATTTTTTCTACATTCTTGGTCAATTTTGACAAACTTGGATTTTGACCATATCTAGAAGCAAAGTTATTAAAAACAGAGGGAGTATAATACGAACTCAATGATATAATTTTGTTGACAGATATTTGATTGGTTAAATTACAGATTAAACTTAATAGAAAAGTCATGTCGGTTAGGACGGAGGGAGCACACTGCACGTGAGTTAACAGCGTAACAGCGCAGTGTGTGTTCCCTCAAAAAAAAAAAGCGCAGTGTGTGCAGGCGTGCAGAAAAAAATGCAATCCAAAAAACAAAAAAGACTGGAAGCTGGCTATTGTCGTCAAGCAGAGCTGCTCTGTTCTGAGACTGAGACCCAAGATTGTTTCTCTTTTACCATAACCTGTCAACTGGTTAACCAATGGATAGATGGATGTACTCTGTTGTCAACTTACTGCTACTTATTACAGTCAGCTTTCCTCAGACTTGTTCTTTTCTCAGAGCCCAGCGTTAACATCTTGTAATGGACGTTACCAGTTACTGCAGGAGAGTGAACGGGGTGTGTGCGCATGGCTCCAATGTGAGAAAATGCAGTCCTGACTGAAAGCTGGCAATTGTTGTGAAGCTGCCCTTGACTGGGACCGAAGATTGCTACTCTTTTCCATAACAGCATATCCACCCTCGTTTTCAGAGGGCGTTCCAAGGGCGACTTTTACATCCGTACGGCGAAAATTTGTCCAGACGCGTTCTCATGATGCCGAATTCCGCTGGATTTAGCCAACTTTCATCCGGCGTTTCCAGGCCAAACCTGGGACGCTTGGAACCACCTGGGAATGCCAGACACAGCGAAAAACAGGTGGGCCAACCCTGTCGGCGAGACAACCCCATTCCCCACCACGACTCGGCTCTCCCGTGGCAGAGAGCTTCCCGCTGCCATGTCGTCATCATCGATGTCCCACCACGCCAATCCGAAACCACGCCTGTAGATACTGTCGCATCCTTTCCCCTCCGCCTAGGTCTCATTTCGCCCTCCCGCCTTCACCATACCTCGGCTTCGTTCCGAGCTCCCGCCACCTCACCCGCAAAGTGTTCGGTGTTTTGCCCGTTCGGCCATGTACTCTGATGACGAGAAGATGTTCGCCCTATTGCTAGAGGAAGAGACCGCCGCAACCGCCGAAGATGAAGAGCACATGCAAATCCTCGCCTCCTTGGCCCGGTTGTACACGCAGACTGCAGCGCCGAAGCGTGGAGGCTCGGCGAAGGGTCACCGAAAGTGCAAAGCAAGGCAGTGAGTGGAGGCCTACTGCATGATGTACGTCGACTACTTCGTCGACGAGTCACTGCACGAAGAGGCCGTGTTTTGGCGCCATTTCAGGATGAGCTGGAAAGTTTTCCTCAACATCGTGCATGCCATCCGGGAGTTTGACCCCTATTTCGTATGCAAGCAGGACTGTATCGGCATGGTAGGGTTTTCCTCACTGTAGAAGTGCATAGTGGCGATGAGGTTGCTTGCATACGGATCTCCAGGTGATAGTGCCAATGACTATCTCCGCATGGCAGAGTCCACCACTATTGATTGCTTGTACAGATTCTGTAGGGCAGTGATTGCAGCGTTTGGGACACAATACTTGAGAACACCCAATGCTGAAGACACTACTCGGATCCTCGCAGTCAATGAAAGTAGATGATTTCCTGGGATGCTTGGAAGCATCGACTGGATGCATTGGCAGTGAAAGAACTGTCCATTCGCTTGGCAAAGAATGTACAAAGGTCACAAAGGAGGTTGCACTGTGATACTCGAGGCAGCTGCTACACATGATCTTTGGATTTGGCACTCCTTCTTTGGCATGGTAGGATCGAACAACGACATTAACGTCCTCCAGTACTCAACTGTCTTTGTCAAGCTAGTTGAGGGCCATGCTATCCCTATGGACTTTGAGATCAACGGACACCACTACAACAAGAGATATTATCTTGTAGATGGAATGTATCCAAGATAGCCAACATTTGAAGACTATATCAAGCCCGATACTCTCCAAGCATGCTCAGTTTGCCAAGGAATAGGAAGCTTGCAGGAAGGATGATACGTCCATTTTGCATCACTATTCTATATCTAATTTACTGTTATTCATTAATATATTTCATATTAAGAGATGATACTTATGTTATTTCATCTGTTTTTGCATGGTTGATGACTTTTGGAGCATGGACCGTTATGGAATATTAATGAGAAGTTTTATCATTTACTCTTTTGCATAACTTATATTAGTTTTCAATTCGCGGTTATATGATTGATCTTGTTGTTAGTATTGGTTTCTCTTTGGGATCATTGAGTTAATTTAGTTGGTTTTAGCAAACCTGGCTCGGTCAATAGCAACACTATTTTTGAGAGTTGAATGAAAAAGATAAAAGTACTCTAAAGAAATATAATTTCAACATCTTTCTTTCTGGATTTGCTCATAAGTTTAGTATTCTCTAGTTAAGATCTTTTGTGCTTTCAAGGAAGATTGCATGTTTGTCTTTATCACTTGTATGTTTGTTTGTTTCCTTTAACTCTTATACTTGCTACCCAGCCTTGCTAGCCAAAAACCTGTTCTGAGAGGGATTACTTCTCGTGCATCCACCTCCTAAAAACCAAAACCTATGCCATTTGAGTCCACCATACATATATATTAGAATTATTGCTATTCCAAGTAAATTCATGTTTTTATCTACCTTCCAAATTAAACTTGTTATGTGAAAATTAGTGATTAAAGCTCTCACGAATTTGATGGCACACTTTACTTTCTTGCACTTAATAAACTTAAACCATTGTGCCCATCTATGTTGCGTATATGCTTGCGCTTTGTAAGTTGTGAATTAGCAGAACCATGCTGTCATGGGGAACGCTTTCAACATTGCACTGGTACTTTGTACCTAGTTGATATCATGTTCTTTTGTCTATGGATGTCGTCAGTGTGAAATGAAAGGGAAGCTTGTAAGTCCATAGAGTTATGCATGTGTGTTAGAGAAACGCCTTGGCCGCTGGTCTAATCTATGCTGACATGGTGGAAACCTACAGCGTAACCATAACGAGCATCTATGAAGCATTCTTCTTATAAAAAAAAGAGTCTGATATTGAGAAAAAAAAGAAAAAGAAAAAAAGAGATTATGAAAAGAGGAAAGAGAGAAAAAAACACCATATTCCCATGGTAAATAAGAAGATTGCTAAGATGCTTGTTGTTTGCTTGCCTTGTCATTTTGATATGGGGATTCTTCCGTATCATCGGGCAAGGGGTACCCCGTTGGCGGTTCTCCATGATACACATGTGCTTACTATGACAAGAACTTACCGGTGACTAAACTTGAATAGCATGAGGAGCGGCCCTCATATTCAAGGGACATAAGATTCTCAATTTACAACTTGTCAAGCATATCCTCATATTTGATCACTTTAACCTTAATCACCTAAATATGCCTATGATAGGAGCAATGAGAGCTGAAAGCTAATAAGTATCATAATGTTTTGGAGCTCTTTATGAAACTTGAAATCCCTGTTTCCCTCTGCGAAGGGTCTTTCTTTTACTTTTTAGTTGAGTCAGTAAACCTATTCCCTTCTATCTCAGCAAGTATTTTGAGTTGTTGTGTTTCATTCATTCATATGATGATTTATTCAATCATGTTTCTTATGTTCCTTGTTTTGCACGTTGTTCTTATCTTGGTGTCTACTACTTTGAAAGCTATCATTGATAATCAGTTATTTTGTGAACTCTAGCAAATTGTCAACTATTCTTCGACCAAGAGCTAAGTTTGCCATTACCAATTATGATTCACTTTATGTATCTTTATTGTGTTTCCTTTACTTATTGCAAACTAAGTATTTATTACTCTTTGTAGTTGATGCTATTGAGTGAATCATTGAATTATTGTTTATGTTCAGATTGTTATACATCATTATTCCATCTCTGATCATGATTCATATGATGTCTTGTGAGTAGTTCGTTTTGTTCTTAAGGACATGAGAGGAGTCATGTTGTTAGTAGTGGAGTTGTGTTGAGAAAGATTCAATAGTTTGATATTTATGTTGTGGTGTACTTCTTCTAGTGGTGCCATGTGAACGTCGACTACATGACACTTCACCTATATGGGCCTAGGGAAATGCATTGTATATTTGGCTCCTAATCGTAGGGCTTTCCGGAGTGACAGAAACCCGAACCCTCGTTAGAAAACCATTGCACAAGGCACGTCAGGGTCTTGGAGTTTAAAGCTGTGGTTAGGTTTCTACCTTAATTACTTTCTCATGCTTACAGATGTTTGCTAGGGGTATAATCACAAGTATGTATTAGTCCTAGAAAGGTCGGTACATTAGCACAGGTTCACCCACACAACACTTAGCAAGCTAAAGAAGATTAATCAACTATATGAAGCGAAAGCACTTGACAGTCTTCTCATGTGTCCTCGAGAATGTTTGGTCATCTTAAGTAATACAACCGGCTTGTCTTTTGCTGAATAAAGGATTGGGCCACTTGCTGCATTTATTCTTATTGTCTTTTGTTTACTCGTACTTTATTTACTTGCTTTATCAAAAACCCCTAAAAATCTGTTTGCTAAGTATTTGCAGAGAATTCCTGATCCATACCACTAGCCAGCACCTTCTGCTCCTCGTTAGGTTCGACACTCTTACTTATCGAAAATACTGCGATACACCCCCTATACTTGTGGGTCATCAAAGGACGTGGAGCGGGCATTTGGCGTGCTCCAATAGAGTTCTACAATTGTTCGGTTCCTGGTATGACCTGGTCGAAAGATCAGATGTGGGAAGTGATAAACTATTGTGTGACCTTGCACAACATGATCATTAAGGATGAGAGAAAGGACCTAATGAATTTGGTTGAGCAGGATGAGCCATACTACGGACAGGGACCCCTTGCAGAGCCTGATCATCAGGTGCCGCCATCGTGGGCTGCATTCATTGCCATGCGTCAGTAGATCCTAGAGCCGGTAGTGCATCAACAGCTGCAGGATGATATGGTTGAGCATATATGGATACTCAAGGGCAACATGTAGATGCCGAGCATGATCTGGCCACTTGGGCGGGGCACCAAATCCATGTATCTTGACCAATTGACCAATTTCTTGATGCTAGGGTGAATCCTAAAGAGATACCACTTCCCCATGAATTTATCTTGAATCGTGACCTTTTGGCTCATCAACACTTAGGGTATTTTGTGGCACCGTCAGCTCCGTCGGTGGACCACCTTCTCTTTGCAGATGACAACTCGTTGTTTTTAGGGCGAATAGGGAGAATTCAAAACCCATTGTCATCCATAGTTTCCTTTTTGCTCCAGAGGAAGGATGATCGGGAATCGGAGCCTCAAGCTATGCAGGGACGTGGCCCACGACTGATTCCCAACTATGCCGAACTTTGTTTGAATTTGAGCCGAATTTCTGAATTTGATCGAGGGAACTACGTCTAGGAACGCAAGTGCGAAAACGGCCATTCGCAAACCGAAAGTTACATCTGTCCGGCGCTAAATAGCGTCGGATTTGGGCCTGAAAACGCCCAACGAGTGGAGGTGCTCTAACAATCCAGTTCAGAGAGCGTCCATGTGGAGCATCCTTATTTAGCGCCGGATTTCGGCCTGAGAACGCCCAACGAGTGGAGGTGCTCTAACAATCCAGTTAGAGAGCGTCCATGTGGAGCATCTTTTTATTCTCCTCAGCACAAGAATAATTAAGTAACACCGCCATGCAAATTACATTTCTAAATTCTGACTCAGATATGTACTGTATTGTATGTACACATTGTTTTCTGCTACCGCACACAGTTGTGGTATTTCTTTTGCTACCCTGTTATGTTGGCTGCTGCAAAACCAAACCAAATCTCTTCTTCCAACAAATATGGGAAACAAACTGTGGTGTTAATTATGACGAGCAATGTCTGTTATCATGTATACAAACTTGCAAATATATATTTAAGAAAGTATGAGCTACATTTGCCTCCTTAAATGTCTTAAGTCAGGGGCAAACTTGTTTTTTTCTCCCTTAGGACATGATAATTTGAAGGGAAAATAAAATTCGACATCGCATAGTGCATACTAATTTCTAATCACATGGAATAATAAAATCCGGTGACAAAGCATTTTATCGTATTGAACATGAGTTAGCGTTCTCCTCTCTACCGTTTCTCCGATTTTAGCGGTCGTCTTTTGGTGGTGCAGGACAGTGTAGTGTCCTCTAAATACCATGTTGCGACAATGCTCATAGGCAGCTTATGGAGATGTTGTTTTTGTTGTACTTTCCCTTTTGTACTTTGTAATGGAACAATATTTAGCAAGGTGATAGATCAATTCCTCCTTATTGTTCTTTTATATTCTGTTTAGATATGATGTTATTTTAGTTCTTATAAGAAGTTTAAATTTAGACAAATCTAGCACATCTTTTTTAGTACGGAGGGAGTAATAAACAAAACCGCAATGCTCACTTTGATCCATTTCACGGGTTAGGTCATCCCTAAATTCAGCTCTTAAGCCAGTTATAAAAAACAGCTCTTAAGCTTCTAAACATAAACCTCCTTACTATTAACATCTTTTTTGAATCTGTACATATCACCATTAAATTATAATCTCCTATCAAATTTGAGCCTTGACGCTACAGCTAAGATCATATACATAGTGTCCAGCTAAAAAACGTATTTTTATGTTCGCTCAATATAATTACTAAATTGGTTCAAATTCAACGTGATCGTGCGCCAAGCCGCACCATTGAATCTAGTTCCACATAATTAGTACCCTTTCGCACGGGTGTCCGCTTACGGATTTATGCGGGTTTGGCAAGCGGCGCCCTGGGTAGTCCACTCTTACTTGCACCCTGACATGTGGCATGTGCATGGTGCTTATATTATTCATTAAGTTTAGAGCCCTACGCTAATCATCTGCACTGTCCCGGTTGCAAGCTCAGCGCAGCCGTGGTACCTCGGGTCCTGCATTGCCAGCACTAAAGGGCCGTTTGGAACATAGGAATTTTGTAGAAATCTCAAAGGATAGGATTTTTACAGGAAATTTTTCCTTTGTCCTTGGGAACATAGGAATAGGAATAGGAATCCTAAAGGGTTGGATTCCTACACTTCACGTTTCACAGGAATAGAAACATTTGATCAGATCTATTGGAAAATTTCCTGTGGCGAAACGCAGCGCTTACGACATCTCTTTCTGGTCGCTTGCGCGCAAAAGAAGCCCGGGTAAAGGCCCGCACATTAGGGATATTATAACCGAGCCACCTAGGAGCTCTCCCACGCATCCAAGTTTTTGACCATCGGATTTACTGCCTCGGTCGTTTTTGACCATCAGATGTACCTCTAACTCCCGCATGGGCTATTCCTGGACCGAACATCCCTAGGCCCGCTACTCTGCAGAACAAATCGAAGGTTCCTCGATAAATTGACGGTGTGATGTTCGATTTGGCATAGATGGTTGTGATACACGCAGGGAATTTGCCTCACACTCCACGCTGACCTGCCTTCTCTCTCCCCCAATTCCCACCACGACTCCACGATCTCTCCTCGCTCCGCCATCACCGCCATTCACTTCGGCAAGCAGCAACTCAGGATTCCCCAATCGTCGACTGAAGGACGCCTCCGGCTGCACCCAGACACATGCCTACGGCGAACTCGTGATGCGTCGTCGCCGCCCAAACGAGAAATGACGTCTATCTGCCCCTACGTGGCTTCCCCTCCCACTCGTGGACTCCGTGCTGGTATATTTCATGAGATATTCGATTCCATCAGCCTGTTGTCCGACCTACATGGTTGTGCGACCCATTGAAGCTTCCTGTCTGATGGCTGCAAGACAACCCCATTGCTTCCCTAGGTTTGTTTTTTCTCTTTCTTGTACACATGAAAACTGCAACCTCACGTAATACCAACTAGCCATGAGAGAATAAAAAAAACTAGCCGGGAGCCAAGCAACAGGGGAAGAGCTCTCACAGCTCGCGGCAGCTGGCGAGCGCGTGTCGTGCGGCCACAATGACAAGCTAGGCTTCCACGGTTCCACCTCCGTCTATTGAATAGGTCCTGTATGTGTGTGGCTAGTTAGATCTAATGCTACTTATTTCTATGTACCTTAACTATCAATTATTTTGAGTCAGATTAGTACTTTTGTTTTTTCAAGGTAAGATTCCTCAACAAACCAACTCGATTTCAGATGCACTTTACCCTTTTCAGATGCCAGATCAATGTAGTACATGTTGATCGACATGCAGAGTTCCCTGGTTTAGAATTTGATTAGAGGAGTACAAAGCCTCGCCATGATTTGAAGCTCAAAAAAAAAATGATTTTCCTTTCGTGCAATCCAAATGACTACCTCTTCTTATTCCCCTGTTTTGGATTCCTGTAGGATTTGTAGGGCATGGCATCTCAATTTCTACGATTTTCCTTTTCCTATGATTTTCATATCCCATGTTTCAAACGGGGCCTAAAGTTTATCAGATTTTTTACTAGTAGTAGAACACTGCCCGGTGATCTGAGAGAGATAAGACAGGTGGATGCACTGCTGCTTACTACAGTAATACAGTCACCTTTATTTTCTCAGACTTGTTATTTTTTTCAGAGCCAAGTGTTTGCACTGGTGGAATGCTACAGGTCCATGGTTGGCACATGGACGATAATCAATTACACCGCACGTGAGTGAACACTGTGCAGCTGCAAGGTGAAAAAAATGCAATCCTGGCTGGAAGCAAAGCCAAGTTGCCAAAAAAACAAAAAAAAAGGACCGCCGGAAGTTGGCTATTGTCGTCAAGCAGAGCTGCTCTGCTCTGTGACTGAGACCCAAGATTGTTTCTCTTTCTCGGTACCTGTCAACTGGTTAAGGATGGATAAATACTCATTTATTAAAGTAGGATAGATGGATGTACTCTCCTCCGGTGCTCCCAACTCACTGCTACTTATTACAGTCATCTTTCCTCCGACTTAAGTTCTTTCTCAGAGCCCAGCGTTAACATCTTGTACTGGTCTAATGCTACAGGTCCATGGCACATGGACTATACCAGTTACTGCACGATAGGGAATGGCGCAGTGTGTGCAGCTCCAAGCCGCAGTCCTGACTGAAAGCTGGCAATTGTTGTCAAGCAGAACTGTTCGAGAAGACTGAAGATTGCTTCTCTTTTTCATACAGTACTACTGGTATAATCCAGTCAGAGAGAGCGTCCGCGTGGAGCATCCTTCGACTCTCCACCGCACATAAAAATTAACACTGCCATGAAAATTAACACCGCGTGGAGTACTACATTTCTGACAGAGATGTGCACGGAACGTTACTGAGATGTACACACTGTTTTCTGCTATGGCATAGTTGTGCCATTTCTTTTGCTCCGAAATCAAATCAAATTTATTCTAAGAGTAACTCTAGCAGACCCCTTCAAACCGCGGAACCAGAAAAATAACCGTCTTTCTTGTTTTGCCCGAGAAAACTGGCCAGACCAGAAACCATATAACCCCCAAACCAGATTTTTTTTGGGGGGGAGGGGGGCGAGAAAACTACCACGCGGAACCAGATATTCTCAGGTTTCGAGCCCGACCAGGAGGTGAACCATATCGCTAGGATTCGTTGGCGGGAGTCGTTCCCCTCCCCTTCCGCCGCCCTCGGCCCGCACCACCGTTGCGCGCCACCGTAGATTTAGGCCGCTCCGGCTCGATTCCTTCCGCGCAGAAGACCGTCGGCGCCCGACAAACCCGTCGCCCAGCCGCTACGGGCCAGAAAGTCCCTTCCGACGCAGATCCGCCGCCACAGTCGCCATCTTCATGCCACTCAATGGTAAAATCCTCCACCGCTCGAGTTTGACCTCGTAGATCTCCCCTCCGCAAGCTCTAAATATCGCCCGTGATTTGTAGATGGAGTTGGGTCCCTGCGAGCAATTTTTGTTGGATGATTCGTCCTCCTCCGACGACTCGGATGTGGATACACTGCTCGGGAACCACCGTCAACACATGATGGTGGCCGTTCTCGCCCTCAAGGAGGAGGACGACGACAGGAGGCGGCACGACTCCACGGTCGGCCGCCTTTGCATCCCTCGCAACCGCAAGTTGGGCAACGTCATGCTCATGCGAGATTATTTTGCCGAGGTACCAACATACCCGCCTCACCTCATTCGTAGACGCTATCGAATGTGCCGCTCGTTGTTTCTCAAGATAGTGAAGACTTGCGAGGCCAACTCGCGGTACTTCACCTGTAAGAGAAATGGCGCGGGGCTGCTTGGATTCAGCCCGTACCAAAAAATCTCCACGGCCATGAGGGTGCTCGCATATGGGATACCGACCGATTATGCCGACGAGTATCTCCGCATCGGTGAATATACTACTATAGAGAGTGTTCGTAGATTCGCCAAAGTGATTATTCATATTTTTGGCCCGGTGTATCTGTGAGCACCGAACGAGCATGATACAATTAGGTTGATGGTGATGAATGAGAGAAGAGGTTGACCGGACATGCTAGGAAGTATAGATTGTATGCATTGGACTGAAAAAACTGCCCAAAGACATGGCGCGGGCAATATTGTGGCAAAACCCGAGATGCAACAATTGTGCTAGAAGCCGTTGCATCCGAGGACTTGTGGATTTGACATTGTTTCTTTGATTTGCCTGGCACCCTAAATGATATCAATGTGCTCCATAGATCTCATCTATTTGCAAGGCTAGCTAGTGGGGAAGTACCCGCTTGCAACTACACTGTCAATGGTTTTAATTATGACAAGGGGTATTATCTAGCTGACGGTATTTATCCTCGTTGGGCTACATTTCTCAAGACCATATCCGAAAACTAGGAAAGAAATTGAATTTGTAAATACTCAAGAGGCTGCCCCAAAGGACATAGAAAGAGCCTTTGGTGTTTTGCAAGCTAGGTTTGCCATTGTGAGAGGTCCCGCTCGGTTTTGGGACAAGAAAACCCTCAATGACATCATGAAATGTTGTATCATTCTTCACAACATGATTGTTGAGGATGAGAGGGATATGGACTTGGATATATTCTATGACAATGTTGGTAGCCGTATGAAGCCATCAAGAAACCTAAATGCCATCCAAGCCTTCCTTCAGACCTACCGAGACATTGAGAACACGACCACCCACGACCAGCTACAACATGATCTCATTGAGCACCACTGGCAACTATTTGGGAATAACTAAGCTGCACAAAACTCGACCTGAAAACGGATTTTCTGGTTCGCGATTTGAAGAGGTCTGCTAGAGTTGCTCTAAGGACAGTGAAGCAAAAATGGGTGTGACACTAGGAGCAGGACTGGGTCTGATAAAATTTCTTCCAAGGTGTTAATTATGACGAGCAGAACTTTGACAAAGGGAGGCAAGCGGCATCCGTATGAACCCGCAAAAGTAAAATATAGATAAAAATGATCCCAGAAGCTAGCAGAAGGATTAGTTAAACATAATGCCACCCTACTTTGACACGACGAGGGATTCGAAAACTTTGGCCGCCCCTGTCAGTCAGTCGGTAAATCATTCTAATACTAGTGAGAATTAATTCCACTTGTTTTATGGCTTCGTCCGTTTGGAACTCTGGATTAAAAATGATGAGATGAGACGAGGTGGTCACGCGCAACACTCGGACTCCTCGGCCTTTAACCCGTCCCTTTTTTCACTCTTCTTTTCACCGCGCCGGCTCGACCGACCGTCGTCCTCAATCATTCACCAGCCACTATGCTTCCTTTGCCCTTCTCCCCAGTAACTTTTTGGCCGTGAAAATCTGCCTTTTCATCGAGACCATGCAGCGCTTTGTTTACCTTTTTTTTTTCCAAGGAAAGGGGCTACGTTTTTCCTTTTCATGTCTAATAAGTTGCTCACGTGGCCGCGCGTGTACACGGACAATCATAGACCTGGTTGGCTACCTACAATCATCAATCATACTCCTCATTTATTTACCATAAAAATAATATCATACGCCCTCATCTAATTAATTAATTCTTTATTTATTCACACAATCATATACCTGTCATGCTTGATGTGATTTATGAGAGGAAAACTTGGAATATTCCCTCCAGTGACTTATTCCTTTTGGTTTTGCACTCTTGCAAGTTTACAACAAGTGGTAGTACAAAGTGTAGTGCCTAAGAAGGTACTCTACCCCTTCCAAAATCTAATATTTTATTTATTCGCATGAGCTCGGACAAAGTGAAAGAATTGCACACTTCACGTGAATTTTAGCAATCGACTTGTGAGTGCTGCCACTCGAAGATGCCATGTCATGCATCGGGCTACAAGAAAGACACAGTCGAGAAGTGACCATCGGTGAGCCGAAGTCGTGGAGGTGAATCGTATGCATTAGGAGGGTTGGAGGTCACCGAAATCAGACAAAGATGAGAAGGAGGGTTTAGAGTTTAGAGGGACCCAGAAGTATGAGGTGACAAAATTGGGACAACCGAGAATAAGGTGCATGCGAAATGTAGATGGTGAGCAAGAGGAGGGACGAGAGCATACATACATCCGGTAGTGAAGAGGAATGAATCGGATGACATGTTCGTCGCTAATTTTTAAATCCTAGAACATATAAGGCCATCTGGATTTTTTATAGCCTCAGTGTCTCTATGATGTATTTTACGTATAACATTTTTTTAAGAATGTATTGGACAACCTGTTCCTTACTTGTACCAATATTATATTCTAGAGATGCAACTGTATCACCATTAGGGTATCCTCTATCTTTTTGGTTGAAAAAAAGATGAACTAATCATTTTAAAATGGTGATGTTAATTAAAAAGCCACTAGTTCATTTTTTGCACTAAGGAGCGTACAGGTACCATAATAATGACCCATTTGCATCTGTACATGCTCCTCCGGTACAATTAGCTCGAAGATAAACTTTTACATGATGAGGTCCAAAATGCTTTTGAGTAATGATAAGCCTAAATACAGTAACTTGCAACAATGAGATACACATTTACATTAAAGCCCACAAAGGTCCAAACAAGCACACAAAAGGCGAGAAAATCAAATTCGCAGGCGAGGAAAAAAATTTGGAAGACACAAAGGCCCTATCTATAAACTCGCTCTTCTCCTCTTCTCCTGCTCCTTCTATACTAGTTGGGCGATCGATTCCGTCCGGCGCCGCCGATTCATTCCTCCCCCAGCTCCCGCTTACGCCGCCCGCCTTGTCGCGCGACGCACCGCTCCCCACACCGGCGAGGTCCAGGCGCATCATCGGCAATGGCCTCGGCGGCGACGGCGCTGTGGCAGCCGCAGGAGGAGGGGCTCCGCGAGATATGCGCGCTCCTGGAGGCGCACATCTCCCCCAACTCCGACAAGGCCCGCATCTGGCAGCAGCTCCAGCACTACGGCCAGTTCCCCGACTTCAACAACTACCTCGTCTTCCTCCTCGCCCGCGGAGAGGTAACCACCCTCGACTTCCTCCTCCCATCCCCTCCATCCGTCGCTCGTTCGTTTCTCGTACCCGTTGCGCTAGGTTTTTAGTTTAGGCTGTTCGGTGATGCTCTAGGACTGCATAATGGGGGTGTCCCGCCGCGTTTGGTTGCGGGGATATACTAGCTCAGATTGGCTCCGAATGGAAAGCAATCCCAATGCTACATTAGGTTTTCAGGCCGAATTCATGATTGCAGCTGCTTTGTTGCTGCATAGATTTCGAGTCGTGTCTGGAGTTTCAGTTTTATGCATTGCCTCTTTGGTTCCAACCACTGTGGCGATGATTCTGCCATAACAAATTGAGGTAGTTAATTTGAAATTTATCTGTTTATTAATGCACCCAAGGCCGCTTTCCCTTTATATCTCAAGCTGATACGTGGCTGGTTTCTAGTGGGGTTTTGCAAATGTGTCATGCATTCGCTCTTGGAGAAGTTAATATGGCTGATACCATAGTTGCCATGTTTCCGGTACGGTGGGTACGGGGGACGGGAGTCGAAGGCTCACAGAAATAGGGGACAACGGGGGTATACATCCCTCGAACGAATTTTATACAGAGGGGACGCGACCCCGTCAATTTTGGGACCGTGACTCCGGTACGGTGCTGTGGGTCGAGGAACGTGAACCCCACTGTATGAGACATCTACATAGATTAAAATCAAATGGGGAAACTGACTCAAAATTACATGAAATCTTTGAGCCCTTGAGGTGTTTACCTAGCACATGCTGTAGCTTGTGATTTGATTGCTGCTGGCGCCATCCGGCAGCTGAGATGGAGGTACTTATAGTAGAGGGGAGATGATCAACGGGAAGATGATGGAGATGGACCGTGTTCTCCCCAATGGCAAGATTTGATTAGCATGCTTGGGAATTTACAGTCAATGGCGAGATCAAGGAGTTCCAGAGAAGGGGAAAAGAAACGGCGGCGGCGTGCGTTGTTTGCGGCATGATTGATAGCCGGAAGAGACGTGTATTAGCCGAACATTCAGTGACACGTACCGACCTTTTGGGGTTGCTGAACCTGAGTCGAATACTTACAGTCCGGTACGCGTTTCGGCCACTGAATCCAACCGTACCGCACCTCGTTTCCGACTCCGTTTCCGGGACGGGGCACCATTCCCTGTTTCCGACTCCCTTTCTGGGACGGGGCACCGTTCCCTGTTTCCGGCTTCTATGGCTGATACTCAACCTCTGGTGTGTTACTTTTCGTGTCAATGCCACCTGCCAGTGCAGTCACTTCACAGTAAAATGCTTTCTCATCTGCACACTCATAAAATTAATGGGTGAACCATCAAGTGAGTTACAGATGCGATTCATGTGATGGAATGAATGTGCATAGTTTCGAACCTAGAACAACAGCTGGGACATATAGTGTTAATTATATATTCAGATCAGACCAAGAACAACACATAGAACATGAGATGCATAGGGAACTAAAACTAATGTGACACCTATCATGTACCTGTATGGCTAATTATTCTGCTTAGTTGCTTAATATATAGTGTTAGTGAGGTCCGACTTACGATGGACTCAGACAGCACCAAATATATGCTAAAATGTTATTTGTAGGTAGAGATTAGAATTGAAGCTATCCTTTATACTTTATGGACTTTGAAAGAATGCCCTTCCCCTGTGGGGGTAATGTCAAGAATTGTATCATGTGGTAATTGTGATTTGAAGTATCTTGAGGAGATAATAACACAAATTTGTTCTTACTTTCCCCATCTGGAAATTACACAGATACCGAACAGTTAATTTAATCACATCATAGTTTTCACCAGCTGGCACGATGTCTTTTTATGTAAGGTATCAAGATAGCATAGGAAATTCAGAATTTCCTGTTGCATTCTTAAAAAATTGAGTTTTATTGTTTTACTTATTATATAGATATAGAAACCGATGCTGAGAATTCTTGGATGGGTTCCCATCTCATATATATTTGGTTATGCACGAAGTTGGTGGAATCACATCCTAGTTCTGAAGTAAATTTTAGTCCTGAATTCCTGACATGGTACAGGTTGCTGACATATCGGTTACTCTTGTGCCTATACCAGGGAAAATCTTTTGAAGTAAGGCAAGCTGCTGGTCTTCTGTTGAAAAACAACCTGCGAACGGCTTTCGTTGCTATGCCTCCCGCATCTCAGCAATACATCAAAGCTGAGCTGTTGCCATGTATAGGGGCAACTAATAGAGCAATTAGATCCACAGTTGGAACAGTTGTCAGTGTGCTTTTCCAAATAGTTCGAGTCTCTGGATGGACCGAGTTGTTTCTGGCTCTACATCAATGTTTGGAAAGTAATGATCTGGATCATATGGAAGGTGCTATGGATGCTATCTACAAGGTACTGTGCATAACTCCTATATTTGAGCTTGAATTATAATCAGCAGATAGAGAACTAACACTTGTTATAACTATATAGCGTGAGTAAAGCTGAAAAATGCTTAGGTGCTTTGCGCACCTGGTTGCTTTTGTTATTTCATTGCTTCCCAAAAAATCTGAATTTTTTTACATGGATATCAGTGTATGATGTAAATCTGTAAATTTTGGTCCAAAACCATGGCGATTTGTGTGCTGTGTAAAAAAAATTCATGCACTTATAGTTGCAGCCCTAAAACCTTACACTTTTTTGTGTAGCACAGATTAGACATAGTTTGGCGAAATATGCAGGTTCACCCTTTGTCAAACAGTGTACATCTAGAGAAAAGAATGGACTTTTTCAAATCGTCTACCTTTGTTTTTTTTGGTGCACTTATAATGTATAAGAAGAAACTTATGGTTGTTTCTCCAATCAACTGGGTGCGCGTGTCCCCATCTGGGGAAGTCCCACTAGCAATGTCAGCAGTAAATATTCTAATATGAATCATATGTATTAACTTTGTGAACACAATTGGTGTGCTTAGAAGCTTGCATTTTGTTTCGATGTCAGATATGTGAAGATGTTCCTGAAGAGCTTGATGTTGATGTACCTGGTTTGTCTGAACGACCAATCAATGTATTCATGCCACGGATGCTTCAGGTTCGTGTTCCATCTGTACTCATCGTCTCATCCTCTATTAAACTAGAGGGTGTGCACCTTCACTTGCACATCCTGTAAATTGTGAATTTTCTTTTAGTTGTTCAGTGAAACAGCTGTATATATATTTCAACCAAGCATGCCTCTGGGTTGCACATGCTTCGACAGTCCAGTTTAACATGTCTAAAGGGTTTTGCTCTAACACAGTCAATTCAATTGTTTTTTCAGTTTTTCTTGTCCCCACATGCAAGTCTTAGGAAACTAGCACTGGGCTGTATCAACCAATATATTGTGGTGATGCCATCGGTATGAGTCCCTCCGCCCTGTCCTTCTTATTTAACTCTTTTTCTACTAACCATCTTGATTTATCTGCAGGCGCTGTATATGTCCATGGATCAGTACCTGCAGGGCTTATTCAGCCTTGTGAAGGATCCTTCAGCAGATGTCCGGAAACTGGTATTTCACTTTAATAAATTACAGTTTAAGATGCGCATATGTGCTCTCTGTAATATTGTGTAGATAAATTGTTCAAATATTATAAATTCAATTTACTCCATAACTTGGTAGATTCCACTTATGCCATAGAGTTCAATATGTGGCTGACTTGTCCGGAAGTGCTTCTAATATAGTTGCTGTTCTGCATAATTTAGCAGTTCAATTGCATATTTTAAATTGATAATCCTCCCTGTTGATTTAATAGGTTTGCTCGGCCTGGGTTCAGCTCATTCAAGTGCGACCTTCAATTTTGGAGGTAATTTATCATGTTCATTGATGCCCATTTAGGTTCCATTTGCTGTCACTGAGTATATAGTAAGATAACTCAGTTCCTTATGCTCAAATATTGTGCTCAAAATGACATTGAATAGCAAAACTGCAGCCACATTTGAAAAATGTCACTGAATTGATCCTGCAAGCGAATAAAGATTCGGACGATGAAGTTGCTCTGGAGGCTTGTGAGTTCTGGTATGCATTCTGTGATCATTGTAATTTCAAACTTCGTACTATCATATTTTTACATCTGATTCTGTTCCTTGTGACAACCTTTTGTGTACTGCCATTTCTATCTATTCTCACAATTACTAGTTTGATATCCTTCGAATTCAAAAGAAACTATTATTGGCTGATGAGTAATGATATTTCTAACTGATTGTGTTGAATGATTTGTCGGGGGACTAACTATTTGTCAAACTTTCAGGTCGGCATACTGTGATGTTTGCATGCCTCCTGAAGGACTGAGGGAATTCTTGCCACGCTTAATACCAGTATATAAGTTGCCTTATCTAAGTTAATTCCAACAAGTCTTGGGCCTGGTTACAATTTTGACATGTTTCTTATGTGTATTTATTTCATAGACTTTGGTGTCAAACATGGTCTATACTGATGACGATGAATCACTTGGTGATGCTGAGGTGTGGTAAATTTCTTTATATTCTGCATGTTTTAGCTGCTAGTCATTGTGTGATAGTGGCATGCTCTGATAAGTATTATATGTTTTCAGGAAGATGAATCCTTCCCAGACAGAGACCAGGTTGGTAACTTCTTATGTAATTATATGTTCTGGGGGATAGCGGCTAGATTAAATCGTTGGCTTTATTCTTGTGTAATCATATAATCCCTCCGTTCACAATTATAAGATGTTTTAGCTTTTTTCTGAAACACATTTCAGTGTTTAGAGTCACTCATTTTGGTCCGTATATAGTCCACATTGAAATGTCTAAAGCATCTTATAAATTATAATTGTGAAAGGGGGGAGTATTATTTTGGATAAGGTTTGTGTTTTTGTTGGTATAATACTGCGTAATGGATTAAACATAGTCCTGTAATGTTGAACTCTGAAGGCATGGAAGTTAGTCATTTTTCGTATGAGTAGTATATTTACAATAGCATTTTAAGAACAGTGGAATGCTTGTTTAGCAAGCATGTTGTAATGGATTAAACATAGTCCTGTAATGTTGAACTCTGGAAGTCATGGAAGTTAGTCATTTTTCGTAGTATATTTACAAATAGCATTTTAAGAACACTGCAATGCTTGTTTAGCAAGCATGTTGTAATTTGCCTTGCAATAACATTATAGTATTAACAGTCCTAAAAAGAAATGGAGAGTGACAGTAAGTTTACAGTTAGTAAGCTGTACATGTTTATCTCTTCAGCCCCTTTTTGTTGCTTGGAATAAGATCTAGATGATTGTGTGACAGGATCTGAAGCCCCGTTTCCATGCCTCTCGATTACATGGATCTGAAACTGGTGATGATGATGTGAGTTTAGGAACATTATCTTCTTAAACAATGGAATGAATTTTGCCTACTTATTAAATTAAATCTGTATAAACTTACTAGCAATATGGACAGGATGATGATGATGCTGTAAATGTTTGGAATTTGCGGAAATGTAGCGCTGCTGGGTTGGATGTCCTTTCGAATGTTTTTGGTGATGACATTCTTCCTACTTTAATGCCTTTGATTGAGGTGACTGGAAGATTCCATAATCCCTTCCCTGGTATTATTGGCTGTTGGCCCCATATGTGTCCAAGGACCTTGTTATAGTTGGTGCTTGGTACAGTATTTATTGCTGCACTTGTAACTAACCTTCAACATGTTGGATAACTATGAATCAAATATTGTAATTTTGCAGCAAAATTTGGCTCGGATAGATGATGATGCCTGGAAGGAGCGGGAAGCTGCTGTTTTAACTATTGGTGCTATAGCAGAGGGATGCATTACTGGATTATATCCGCACCTTCCACAGGTAATTCTAATAATTAATCAATGATGTATTTGTAGTCCCATTGGACAATTTCAGTAAGAACACATGGCATGCGTCAAATCGTATTGGGACAATCATCTCGGATGATCTTCCTGAAATTAGTTTCCAGAATTACTTCAACTAGCCTGAATATCTGCTTCTCTCATGAACCATCTATAACATAGGCATGAAATTTCTCTCAATATGTTGTAACATTTCAAAACGAGGGAACACTGTTGATGCAATCATTAGTTCCATACATGATAAAAGATCAAAATTTCAGTTGCTTTAATAGTTAGCTGCCAAATAAATTCACATTTTTAATGATATATGTATCTGTGAAATTTTGGACTGTTGTGACTTGTGAGTTGCAATTATAGTACTCCCTCCGATCCATGATAAGTGTCGCTGATTTAGTATTAATTTTCCTGTCCTCCACTAACTACCTATGATTGTTGCAGTATGATATTTTCTCTGAGATTTCCTGTTCAATTGCAGATTGTTGCCTTCCTAATCCCTCTTCTTGATGATAAGTTTCCTCTTATACGGAGTATTACTTGTTGGACCCTCTCCCGGTATAGCAAGTTCATTGTTCAGGTAACAGAATCATCATATGTGTTGATGCTACCTCATCTGCTTGGAAGAGTTCCTTTCCTTCAAAGGCTTTTTATTTTTTATGTAGCAACCAATGCATTTAAACATGTAGTGTTGGGTTGTAGCAATATATGTATAGTGTGTTGCATGGTTAAGCATATGATGGTGGATTCATCATTTCGATGCATACCCAGTGGCATGCATGTACTGTTAATATTTCTGGTGACTTCAGATAATGTTTTATGGATGTGTACTCCTTATTTATGCGTGCTCAATTTGTAGATCTGTGACTGTTTACTCCTTATGACACCCTTATTTTTGCTGGCGCAGAGCCTGGGCCATCCAAATGGCCAGGAACAATTTGATAAGATCCTCATCGGTTTGCTTAGAAGGATATTGGATACTAACAAAAGAGTGCAGGAGGCTGCTTGTTCTTCATTTGCAACGCTTGAAGAGGTTATTTACCTATTTTTGAATTGTTTTCCTACACTGATCTTTGTCGATAATTAATCAGTACATGGTTTTTTTTTTCAGGAGGCTGCAGAAGAACTAGTACCACGACTGGAAGTCATTTTACAGCACCTCATGTGTGCATATGGAAAATATCAGGTTCATTAGATTTTTAACATTCATAGTTTGCAATCAATTAACAGGTATCGCTAAGGTTTTTCTTAGTCCTAATAGTATGTTTTGCTTCTGAGCAGAGGCGAAACCTTAGGATATTGTATGATGCTCTTGGTACTCTTGCTGATGCTGTTGGAGCAGAGCTAAACCAGGTTCAACATTTATTAAATTCCTCTCTTGCCTTTTTTTTTTGAATATTATAAGTATTGTCCTTGAGGGTTTCCTCATTCAGTTTTTCATCTTGTTAGTTCCTTATCAAGATTGCTAATTCCTTTTAAGATGTCATGCAGGCAAAATATCTAGATATATTTATGCCGCCATTAATCGCGAAATGGCAACAACTTCCCAATTCTGACAAAGATCTATTTCCTCTGCTTGAATGCTTTACATCTATCGCACAGGTACTGTTATTTTCACTCACGAAAGACAATCTTGTAGTTTTGAAGTCTGAACTTTGCTTTACCTAAGTATCAAAGGTCTGTAGTACCCATGTTAGAATGCGTATTTTATTATCTCGGTTTTGAACTTCGCATGGTATATAGAATCATGTGAAATTTGAATTTTCGTTTGGTGTATGCCCATGAACTTTTTTTTTCAGGCACTGGGTCCAGGTTTTTCTCAGTTTGCTGAGCCTGTCTTTCTGAGATGCATCAGTCTTATCCAGTCCCAGCAGTTGGCAAAGGTCCGTGCATTTTTTTATTTCATATACTATAAGGCTAGCATTAACTTAAGTATCCGCTGTGATTTGTACTACATCAAGTCTAACCACACAGTTCCATATTTTCCCGTGCTCTAGTTGCTATCACAAGCAAGTCTTTTGTCTTAATTGATTGAGGCCTTAGTGATGTGATGTTTAACACTAAATGCTTGACATGTTTTCTTTTTCATTTCTGGAAGAGAAATTAAGACATCAAGTTGACTCTCTCCAACTAACAATATTCTTGTTTTAGTACAAATTAGTGGAAACCGAATACATGATCAATCGTCTTTCTCATTTTCGTTGGTATGGAAGACACTTTGTGAAGTTGCTCCTTATTAGCCACGAATTCTGTGGACAGTTTCAGTCTTAAGTTTGGTTCAAGTCTAAGCATAGAAGTTCTTCTCATGTTGTAGCATGGTTTCTCGTACTCTGATCTGTACGTACCCTGGATTATGCCAACTACAAGTTAATTTATCTGGCAGTTTGACATAAATGTTTGCTAGGCTATGGTATAGTGTTCAATTACATCAGAGACAAGCTCGTACTGTTAAGTTGCTTGAGGGATCTCTCCTTTCTACATGCAGGTTGATCCTGCTGCTGCGGGTGCGTTATACGATAAGGAATTCATTGTCTGTTCATTGGACTTGTTGTCTGGACTTACAGAAGGACTTGGTGCTGGAATCGAAAGCCTGGTTAGTTCAACTCTAATGTCTAATGTTATTCCCCTTCCCTGCCCGTAAGTTCTCAATGACCTCAATAAGTTTAGGTGCTTTCTTTTGTGGCAACTTATGGTGGAAGCATTGTTTTGTTAAGACCATGTAGTACTGGTTCTTCATAATATGCTAAAATATACACTTGTGAGTAAGGTTCATATACACACAGTACAGATGAGAGGTTGCTAGTAAATCTTCAGAAGTTATATTAATGCATGTGTTAATCTAATGATATACTTGTGAGCTTTACAAGACTACTGTTAATACTGAATGTTTTTGTTTTGTTGGTTAGATACAATTTATAGTTTTATTATATCAGGAACACTTCCATATTTTGTAAGCCATCTTTATTTTTGGTTTAGGTTGCGCAAAGCAATTTGAGAGATCTACTTCTGCAATGCTGCATGGATGAATCAACGGATGTTCGGCAAAGTGCTCTGGCCCTTCTCGGGGACATTTCTAGGGTTGGTTGCAGAGCTCCTAAATTGATACTCCCTCCATTTCAAAATATAAGATGTTTTAGCTTTATGAAGCTAATGTATCTAGACCACTTTTATAGTGTAGGTTCGGAGTGGTTCGGAGTGAACCTACACACTTAAAGGGGTCTAGATACATTCACTTCACAAAGCTAAAACATCCTATATTTTGAAACGGAGGGAGTAATTGTTATCACTATGACAATTTTGAGCCTATAACACTTTTTCATATTTAGGTCTGCCCTATACATCTGCATCCACGCCTTCAAGAATTCCTTAATGTTGCAGCAAAGCAATTGGTAAGTCTATGTTCTTTCTAGCCCAGTATTTATCTTATCTTCATTTGATTCTCACAATATTTTTTCGATCTAGACCCCACAATCTGTGAAGGATGCTGTGTCAGTTGCTAACAATGCTTGTTGGGCCGTTGGAGAATTAGCAATAAAGGTATGTGCTGTTTTGTCAATTCTAGGTTATATTATATAGCAGAGCACTGGAGGTGCTTCCTTCTTGGCTAGTCTATTACTATTGCATACCTTTGTTTACTCTATACTTGTAGTGCCGATCGTTTGACGCCACTTGCCTCATAGCAACTTCAAAACCATATTTATATGATTTTTGGGCAGTGGGTGATCTCGGTTCCATGCCTTAGTCAAACATACTAGTATTAATTATTATTGTAAAATTTCCTGTATTTCTGACGGACTATTCCTTTGCAGATCGGTAAAGAAGTTTCACCTGTGGTGATTAGTGTTGTTTCATGCTTGGTTCCTATTCTAACAACCCCAGAGGTGATTGCTTTTTGTTCCGTCATGTTCTCTAGTCGGGTGAGCATTTCAGCTAAGTGTCTTCTGTGTTGTGCCATTAACAGAGCTCGAATAAGTCACTTACTGAAAATAGTGCAATCACCCTTGGGAGGCTTTCCTGGGTCTGTCCAGACATTGTGGCCCCTCATATGGAACATTTCATGCAAGCCTGGTGCAATGCCCTGTGCATGTGAGCATTTTTTTTTCCTGGAGCTTTTATGCTATAGCCAAATGGTTAAGAAAGATTTTATTTTGTAGCTTTCTTGGAAACATATGGGATATGGCGGATGTTTTTTCTTTATGCTTTCTTGCATGCTTCTTGAAGCTAATGATCTTTCTTGTGCAGGATAAGAGATGATTTTGAGAAAGAAGATGCGTTCCATGGTCTATGCGCAATGGTAAACCCGAAGCTTATTTACTTAGCTCGCTGTTACATTCTTCATAGGTGTGAGTGGTGTACTTACAACAAATACTCTTGTGTGTGGACTACTAGGTGGCAGCAAACCCTACAGGGGCTGTGAGCTCACTATCTTACGTATGCCAGGCCTGTGCGAGTTGGAATGTAAGACGCTGTTTCTATCAGATCTGCACCTGACAGTAGTATGGTATATGAGCTCAGTTGATTTGGATTTGTGTACAGGAGATAAAAAGTGAAGGTCTACGCAACGAAGTGTCCCAGATTTTGAAAGGCTACAAGCAGGTAAAAACAACGTAGTATTCTCATTGTTGTTGTTAATGTTTTGTGTGCTATATGCAAGAAGCGACTGACATAAATTATTTCCCATAGATGCTTGGAGGTGCCGGCTGGGAGCAGTGCATGTCCACTCTCGAACCAGCAGTGGTGCAGAGATTAGCAAGATACGGGGTCTGATGAAGCCAAGGGATCCGTGTTACTGTTCTCACTATACCACCAGAGTCAAACCGCAGAAAGGAGGAAGTGTTATTTGTCGGGGCAGGCGATTGGGCAAAGTCGGTCAGGTGTCCAGCATGTAGCACATTGTGTGATTTTATACGATGCGCTTGATTCTTCATGGGTTGGTTCTTGGTTTGTGTTGTATACTCTGGTTATATAGTCCACACACAGGGCTGCTCAAAGCATGTCACAAATGAGCTGAGCGAATTATGATGAGAGAAATTATTTTTGTTTCGAGTCGAAAAAAGGCGGTGCTTGCCTTGTTGGTTATAGGGACTCCGGGTTGGGTCAATTTGTATTGGCTGGTTTTCAGTGGGCTTGGTTTTGTTGGCAGTGGACTCAGGGTCGGGTTGCTCCATCCACAAGGTAACACACTATTTATGGTTGTACTTATGCATTTATACAGTATTCAAGTAATATTATGGTGCGGATAGCAAGTTTGGTACCTGCACACTAAAAGGGGTCTAAAGTTCAATAGTCATGTATGTTATGTACCTTCAGTTATGGATTTTTCCTTGCATGAAAGTGAGAATTCGTAACGCTAAGGTGATTCATGTGCTTATGAAAGGCTAAGGTGACTCGTAGTCCGTGAAAGCCCTTGGCAAATAATCCTGGCATTATGCATGTCAATATGCGTGAATGGGTCGTCCTCTGATGTACAATATATGTTGAGCAGGTTTCTGTCGTCTTCTAAGGAAAAGTGTATTGTCTCTACTAATTTGGATGTCCTTTGCCAAGGCTGATATAAGATCGAAGGTGTTAACATCCAAAAGCACTAAATATTTCAGCAGTAGCAAGATTCAATAATGTCAAACAGTACCCTTGGTGGGATGTCTTCTTTCTAGTTGATGTGAAAATTTGAGAAAGAAACTGGCGGGGCATTGGAACCGAAGTACCTTTGTATAGCCTTCTCTGATACCAGTATTCCCTCCGTCTAGAAATAACTGACTTGGATTTATCTAGATTCGAATATGAAAATAAGCTTGCTCTAAAAACAGTTTACTTTTACTCCCTCTGTCCGCAAATAAGTGTATTTCTAGCTTTATCCTAAGTCAAACTTAGTAAAATATATTTATAACATTAAATTGGTACCATTAGATTTGTTTACAAATTTAGTTTCATAATGTATCAATTTGATGTAATATATGTTGTCATATTTATCTATAAATTTGGTCAAATTTGATTAAGTTTGACTTAGACAAAAGCTAGAAGGACACTTATTTGCGGACACAGAGAGTACACCCTTCCGCAGTTGACTGCGTCCATGCATTCATTGAAGCCAATAAATACAGGGACATCATGTCAAACAATGAAGTAATTAATACGATGACACATATCTTCTCATCGCTGAGTCATATGTTCCTCAATGTTACATCTATATAAACATACTCCTACCAGAATCGATCAACACATCATATACCAGAACACATCTAGTGGTGTACCCATACCTAGCTACCTATACCTACACATAGAAGGCGACGAGATGGCTGCGACTTTTCTCTCCGTCATCTTCAAGATCCTCGTGATCGCGCTAGCCAGTGCTGCCTTCCTTTTCACCCCAGGTACTATTACTACTATATAGTACAGTATAACTTCGACTCGTATCTGAGTTGGATCACTTGAACATACTAGTACATTTGAGTTTTGAAATTGGTGTTGTGGGCGCATACGTGCAGGAGAGGGCAGGTTCGTGTGCCAGGGCAAATGCGAGGACATACCGGACTGCGACAACTGGTGCAAGTCGCCCGGGGGTTACCCTAAGGGAGGGCAGTGCGTGCCGCCGCTCTACCAGTTCTGCTGCTGCATCGAGTGACCAATCCAGTCTGTCCCCATCTTGTGTAAGATCAGCATATGAAATAAAGTGTGAATCAATGGGCTAGAGCTAAAGTATAACTTGGGCGGGTGTTTTGGAATTGCAATGGTTTTGGTACTTTACGTTTGGTACATGGTTCATTCGATCCAGACCCACGATCCAATAGGGTCGCTCGAGGAATTACGACCCGGCTAAAGGAATAGCAAACTCGCTATGTATTCATTTAGGGACATTGGCGTGCACTAAACTCCTAAGTTTAACATTTGAATTTTCTACAAAATAGTGAGAAAAATAACAATAATTTCTTTGATCCAAGTTTAATGCACAAGTAGAAGACAAAAAACATACAAATCACCTGTCCAAACATACAAATCATGTAATACTAATTGATTTTTGTATCACACTGATAAATTACATGTACCTTATATAAAAACAAAAAACAATAAGCATAGCTCTCTTTCCATTAACTGTTGAAGGGAAATGCAAAGAATCCGTTACAGGAGATTGAGAAAGATTGGGGATAGCAATTGGTTTGAGTTTAACTGTCAAAATAAAATAAAGTTCAATTTTATTTTATACTATATCAGGGAAACAAATATTTCAGTTAGACCTCACTCCTCTCATCCCCTCCCGTGAGGCCGTGACCGGTGACCCCACTCATCCACTAGGCCACTCCCGACTCCCGAGTCTCAGCCCAAAGACACTCCGCCACCGTCGCCATCCATCTCCCACCCCATCCCTACCAGTTCCGGCCGCCATCCCTCCCAAGCACACTACCTAGCGGGCACACAGACATGGAGGAGTCGATGTCCAGGCTCGCCCGTGACCTACTCGCGGAGATCCTCTCTCGTGTGCCCTACAAATCGCTCTGCATCTGCAAGAGCGTCTGCCCCGCCTGGCGCGACATCATCGCCGACCCCGTTTACCGGAAGAAGATCTCGCAGTCTCTGGTCGGATTCTTCTACCAGTACCACGTCGTCTCCGGATCCACGGCCGAATCCGTCGATCCCTGCGGCTTCTCCGTCGCCAGAGGCGTCAGCTGCGTCGATCTATCCGCCTACCCTTGGGCGAGCGTTCCCAGGACCTGTCCGCGCCTGCAGCTGCCGCCGGACACGGACAGCATGGAGTTCTCTCTTCGGGATTCCTGCGACGGATTGTTTCTTACCCACATTACGACGGGCACCCCTGATGATCCAAGGACTCACTACGTCGTCTCCAATCCAGCTACCGGTGAGTATGCTCTGCTGCCCCACTCCAGCTACCGTGGCGACTACTGCAGCGCTTACCTGGGTTTCGACAGTGCTGCGTCTGCGTCCGCGTCCACCCCTGGAGAGTTCCATGTGTTGGAGCTTTTAATAGAATGGCCTCGCCACACTTGGGTGGATCCCTCGTTTGTGAGCGGACTACAGATCTACTCTTTGAAAACTGGTGCATGGGTGTCGATGGAGAGCAAATGGGATGTCCAAGTTACCTTGTCGGCTTGTCCGGTCTACCTGCAGTTTTCAACAAGGGGTATTTGCACTTGCTCATGGAACTTGGGTTGGCCATGGTCGACATACACGGGCGTACATGGAGAACCATGTTGGAATTTTTGCCTCATAAAGGCCCATTCCATTTATACTATTGAACAATTCCAGAAATCATAGAGGTCCACTTGACCCATTCATGCAAGACAAAGAGGTGGGACAAGAGTTTAGTCCCACATTGCTAGTTGAGTGGAAGTTGGACCAGCTTATAAGGAGAGCTCTTCCACCACTTGTACGGGCTTGAGAAGAGAAGACATATACATGCGTGCTTCTCCTCCGCCGCCCGCCTCGCCTCGTCACGACACGGCACGACCAATTCTATGCCCCCACCATAGCGATAGTACATAAATTTGTCCTGCAAACTAGTCTAGCATAGAGTTCTAGGTGGAAGTTCAACTTAACAGTCTCCACTAGTACCAATATATAAACAATGTTTTGGAACCATAGGCAAATTTATGTGTGCCTCTGGATCTGGTGGGGGATTGTTGGAATTTTTGCCTAATAAAGGCCAAGCCCATTTATACTATTTAACAATTCCTGAAATCCTAGAGGTCCACTTGCCCCATTCGTGTAAGGCAAAGAGGTGGAACAAGAGTTTAGTCTCACATTGCTAGTTGAGTGGAAGTTGGACTAGCTTATAAGGAGAGCTCTTCCACCACTTGTACGAGCTTGAGAAGAGAAGACATATACACGTGCGCTCCTCCTCCTCCGCCGCCCGCCTTGCCACACCTCGCCTCGTCACGACGCGCGCGCGCCGCTGGTTGCGAGAATGCCTCGAGCCGAGAGCTTCTCTTTCTTTTTGCCACGCATAAATGGATAATAATTTGAACAATCTGCGTGAGTGTATTTTTAATACGAACTCAGTGGAGATTTAATTCGAGCTTAGTGGAGCCTGTTCAGCTTCGGTCGATGCCTGTTCATTTCCTCTCCTGACGCCGACTGTTCCCCTGCCTACCCGTGCCTATAAGAGTGAGAGGTCGCTCCACTCCTCAGACACACCAACACACACACCTTGCGCCTCCAGTTCCAGAGCATTGCGTTGTTTAGATCTTCCCCATCCCGTCTTGCGGCGTGCACCGTGAGCTGGGACAGTAGGCCTCCGAGACCCCGCTGCTTTGAGTCCTGTACGGGAGAAGGGTGATAAGGTTTTTGGGGAGCACTACCAGCGTGACTACTGGCTTCATCACTGACTCCTTCACGGATAGCGACTGCACCGACGACTTCCCCAACAACGACTTCTTCCCTGACATCAACAACCTTTCCCTCGACAACATGGCTGACGACGGTGCCAACGCTAACACGAACACCGGTGGTTCCTCAACCGTGATGTATATCATATTCTGGTCCTTCTCTATTATTCTGCCTGTGTTTTATTTGTCTTTTAGTATGGTTAAATCTCTTGGAAAATTGCTCTATTTCTCAACAAACCATCCCGATGCCAAAATTCATCGATACTTACTCACCCGTAGCCAGATTGACCACCATTCACGTACTACTATCTTTGGCTGCCTCACATGGTCTTCTCGTTCATCAAATGGATGTTAAGACGGCTTTTCTAAATGGAGAGTTGGACGAGGAAATATATATGGACCAGCTAGATAGATTTGTAGTGAGTGGCCAAAAAGGAAAAGTGTGTAAGTTGTTGAAGTCTTTATATGGTCTTAAACAAGCACCTAAGCAGTGGCACGAGAAGTTTGAGAAAACCCTAACCACTGCAGGTTTTGCTATAAACGAAGCTGACAAATGTGTGTATTATCGCTATGGTGGGGGCGAGGGAGTAATTCTTTGTTTGTATGTTGATGACATACTGGTTTTTGGGACCAATCTTAATGTGATTAAGGAATTCAAGGATTCCTTATCTCGGTCTTTTGAGATGAAGGATCTAGGAGTAGCTGATGTTATTTTGAACATCAAGCTATTGAGAGATGATAATGGTGGGGTCACACTGCTTCAGTCTCACTATGTGGAAAAGATCTTGAGTCGCTTTGGGTATAGCAACTGCAAGTCTTCTCCAACACCGTATGATCCTAGTGTGTTACTTCTAAAGAAGAGGCACTACTAGAGATCAATTGACATATTCTCAAATTATTAGGTCGCTTATGTATTTAGCTAGCTCTACGAGGCCTGACATTACTTTTGCTGTAAGCAAACTCAGTCGGTTTGTTTCAAATCCTAGAGATGATCATTGGCAAGCTATTGAGAGAGTCATGCGCTATCTAAATGGCACTACGAGCTACGGAATTCAATATACTGGGTACCCAAGGGTGTTGGAGGGATATAGTGATTCAAATTGGATATCTCATGCTGATGAGATAAATGCCACGAGTGGATATATATTTACACTTGGTGGTGGTGCTGTTTCTTGGAAGTCTTGCAAGCAGACCATCTTAACGAGGTCAACTGTGGAAGCAGAACTCGCAGCATTAGACACAGCCACTGTTGAAGCAGAGTGGCTTCGAGAACTCTTGATGGACTTACCTATGGTTGAAAAACCTATACCGCAATCCCAATGAACTGTGATAATCAAACTATGATTGTTAAAATGAACAGTTCTAAGGATAACATGAAGTCCTGAAGACATGTGAAGAGGAGATTGAAATCTGTTAGGAAAATGAGAAACTCCGGAGTTATTGCGTTGGATTATATCCAAACATCTAAGAATTTGGCAGATCCCTTCACAAAGGGTCTATCACGTATCGTGATAGAAAATGCATCAAAGGAGATGGGAATGAGACCCACAATATAAGTTTTCTACAGTGGTAAACCACTCTATATGATCGGAGATCCCGTGAATTAGAATTGGGAGACAAGCTGTTGGTTAACTGAGAGGAAAGTATTCCTACTTTAATCACCACTCCGTGAAGATGCAATACTTTCCTATTCTGCATGGCAGGTTAATTTATCTTATTGTGTTCTAAGTGGCTTAGTTTAAGTAGAGATGTTGTCCTGCAGAACATCTTTTGAAGAATACACCTATATGAGTCTAACTGTTAAACGTCACAGTCTATGAGAGTTGGGTGATCTCTAATAAACGTCGCAGTCTATGACTTTCTTTGATGCTTTACCTGATTGGTTAAGCAGAAAAGCATTCATGTTCTATTATATACGTGTACAATCTGAAGTTGGGCTGGTTCTTGCAATTCTAAGATTTGCTTGGTACCTTGTCTACTCTGATTCGATGCTAGATTAAAAGTTCTCATATATGTGCAACAGGCAATATGGTCATTCTAGTTCAAAAGGTTAAGAATGGTCCATTTTGACGACCAATATTCTAGCTGCTTTATGTTCAGCACTTCGGCATCAGAAATGACCGTAATAATTACCAAGACATAAACAATGTCCAGCTTTGTGTTTTTCTTCTTGGCTCCAAACTGAAACTATGGCCGGATTAATGAGCCTTGTTTTCTCCGTCATTTTTTAAATCTTTCAATATGGGTTTTATGCAATTACCCTCAATAAACATGTTTAAATAGAATTGATTAACTCTGTTCCAGTTCCAACAATTTGGTATGGAAATGTATCCCTGATCCAAGGCATTTTCACTTATTTGTTGGAATATTAGGCAATTTCCCCATGAGATTAATTACCGAGATCAACATTATGTAAGCACTAGCAGATCTAAACACGTGCAGCCAAACAACCACATCTAGTAGATTTGAAAATCTAGCAAGAACTAGTGCATACAAAGAGAAGAATAACATGTACAGGTTGACCGGGAAGGTCGTCACCGCAGCAGCACCTTGGTCATTGTTGTTGTCGCCCATGGTGCTGGTGAGGTCGTCGGTTGCCGAAGAAGAACACGCGAACGGAGGCGAGCAGTCGCGCCGAGACGCTCTCCAAAAACCTTATCGCCCGTCTCCTGGTGTAGGATCTCAACGGACGGGATTTCGGAGGCCTGCTCTCCCGGACAGCAGTGCACGCAGCCGCCAGGATGGGGAAGCCTAGAGAGCAGCGCAGCAAGAGGAACACACAACGAGAGAGACCGAGAGAAGAACTGGATGCTTGTAGATCTATTTGTCTCTCGCTCTATAAAGCTTGGGAGGTGAGCCGACCAAGTCGCCACACGTTGGAAGACAAGGACACGCGTCAAACATGCACACGAATGTTGACACGTACCCATTAGCTAGTGCACCAAGCAAAAATTTAGTCTTCCACAAAACGAGTTTCTAACTCGAACTCGATTCACGAAATCTGACGCATGTGCGGGCGAGGCGAGGCGGGCGGCGGAGGAGGAGTGCGCGTGGACTCCTTATCTTCTCACTCACTTAGTGGGAGTGAAACATCTCGCCTTATAAGCTGGTCCAACTCTCTCCCAACTAGCAATGTGTGACTAAACTTTGTCACCCACGGAGCTCCCAAGCTGCCATAGTAGATGGACCTTGAGATTTCAGAATTTATTAGACTAGATGGGCTGCCTACATGGGCCGCAGCTCATATAAATCTAACAATCCCCTACCAGGTCTCAGAGGCACATAATATGGCACATCATTTCCAATCACTGTTTAATATACCTGCAGTTCAGTGGAGACTGTTAAGTTGAACTTCCACCTAGACAAAGAGATACGCTTACTGCAACTGAACAATGGACTATGCCTTGAATTGCCAGTCTTGCGCAACAAGTTTCACTCAATGCCGTTACCGGTATTTGGCTACCATAGGCTACCCTTCGGGTGGAGCTTATAAGTCACACTCCTCGGCCTTTTATGAGCTTCCTAGAGATTCACCCAAATCTCATACACTGTGACCAGCAGTGTAGCTCATATAGGTGTGTTATTTCAAGATCACTCTGTAGGACAACGTCTTTGCTCCCAAGGAGATAGATAGAACACATTAAGATATAATCAACCTTCCTTACATTATTCTATGAGAGAATTGCATGTGAAGTGGAGTGGGAATATTAAAAGTGTCTCTCAACTCAGTTGTTTCGGTTTGTTTTCCCAGGTCCTAATTCACGGGATCTCCGATCACATAGGTTGGGTTACCCCCTTGACAACTCACATGGGTCTCAAACCCATCTCCCTCGATGCATTTTCTATCAAATTTCTTGATAGTCCTTTCGTAAAAGGATCTGCCAGATTCTTAGCCATTTGGACATAATCCAATGTTATAACTCCGGAGTTTCTCAGCTTTCTAACAGACTTCAGTCTTCTCTTGACATGTCTTGAACTCTTCATATTGTCCTTAGAATTGTTCACTTTGACAATCACAGTTTGGTTGTCACAGTTCATAAGGATTGCCGGTATTGGTTTTTCAACCATAGGAAAATCTGTTAAGAGTTCACGAAGCCATTCTGCTTCGACATTCGCAGTATCTAATGATGTGAGTGCTTCCATAGTTGACCTTGTTAAGATGGTCTGCTTGCAAGACTTCCATGAAACATCGCCACCACCAAGAGTGAATATATATCCACTTGTGACCTTTATCTCATCAGCATCTGATATCCAATTTGAATCACTATACCCTTCAAGTACTCTTGGATACCCGGTATAATGAATTCCATAGCTCACGGTTCCCTTTAGATAGTGCATTACTCTCTCAAGAGCATGCCAATGATCATCTTCCGGGTTGGCCACAAACCGGCTAAGTTTGCTCACAGCAAATGAGATGTCAGGCCTCGTAGCGCAAGCTAAATACATAAGTGAGCCAATTATTTGAGAGTTCTCAATTGATCTCTAGCTATCTTTTGATTCTTTCGAAGCAAAATACTAGGATCATAAGGTGTGGGAGAAGATTTGCAATCATCATATCCAAATCTGCTCAACACCTTCTCTACATAATGTGATTGCACAATTGTAATCCCATTATTCTCATCTCTTAGTAGCTTGATGTTTAGAATAACATCAACTTCTCCAAGATCCTTCATCTCAAAACATTGAGACAAGAAGGTTTTGACCTCATTAATCACTTTGAGACTTGTCCCAAAAATTAATATGTCATCAACATAGAGACATAGGACAACTCCCTCGCCCCCACCATGGCGATAGTACACACATTTGTCGGCTTCATTTATAACAAAGCCCACAGATGTCAAAGTTCTTTCAAACTTCTCATGCCATTGCTTAGGAGCTTGTTTGAGGCCATACAAAGATTTCTTCAATTTACACACCTTTCTTTCTTGACCTTCTAGTACAAAACCATCAGGCTGTTCCATGTAAATTTCCTCATCCAACTCTCCATTTAGGAAAGCCGTCTTAACGTCCATTTGATGAACAAGAAGACCGTGCGAGGCAGCCAGTGATAGTAGTACTCGAATTGTGGTCAATCTAGCCACAGGTGAGTAAGTATCAAAGAATTCTTCACCTTCCTTTTGGGTATAACCTTTAGCCACAAGCCGAGCTTTGTACTTTTCAATAGTACCATCAGCCCTAAGCTTCTTTTTAAATACTCATTTACATCCTACAGGTTTACACCCATACGGACGTTCAGATATCTCCCACGTTCCATTAGCCAAGATGGAATCCATCTCGCTTTGAACCGCTTCCTTCCAGTAGTCTGCATCCGGAGATGCAAAAGCTTCTGAAATGGTAGTGGGAGTGTCATCCACTAGGTACACAATGAAATCATTACCAAAAGATCTTGCGATCCTTTGTCTCTTACTCCTTGTGGGAGCTTCATTGTCATCCTCATCCGAATCTGAACTCACATCATCTGATTGTTCATCAGTCTCTATGGGAGTTTCAGGTTTCAGAAACTAGATCATATTCCTTATTATATATGCTAGGCATATCTCTCATAGGAAATATATCCTCAAAGAATGTAGCATCTCTTAATTCAAAAATGGTACCGACACTCATGTCGTCCATTTTAGATTTCACCACAAGAAATCTGTAAGCAATGCTATGAGAAGCATAGGCAAGAAAGACACAATCCACAGTTTCGGTCCAAGCTTACGCTTCTTGTTGATTGGCACGTTGACCTTTGCCAAACAACCCCAAGTTCGTAAGGAAGAGAGTATCAACCTTTTCTTTTCCCATTCTTCAAATGGAGTAATCTCTTTATTCTTAGTTGGAACACGGTTTAGGACATGACACGAAGTCAATATAGCCTCCCCCCACCATTCCTTGGATAACCCGGCAGTGTCTAACATGGCGTTAACCAAATCTATTAGAGTCCGGTTTTTCCTCTCAGCAATCCCATTGGATTGAGGGGAATTAGGAGGCGTCCTCTCATGTATAATACCATGTTCTGAACAGAATAAATTGAACTCATTAGAAAAGTACTCTCCACCACGATCGGACCGAATCCTTTTGATCTTTCTCTCAAGTTGATTTTCAACTTCTGCTTTATAGATTTTAAAGAAATCGAAAGCCTCATCTTTAGTTTTCAAGAGATATACATAACAATACCTAGTAGAATCATTAATCAAAGTCATGAAATAATTCTTTCCACTAATTGTCAACACACCATTCATCTCACATAGATCTGAATGTATAAGTTCAAGAGGTGCCAAGTTTCTTTCCTCTGCAGGCTTATGAGGCTTGCGAGGCTGCTTTGCTTGCACACAAGCATGACACTTAGAGCCTTTGACAATAGTAAATTTCGGAGTTAAACTCATACCAGAAAGCTGCGACATACAACCGAAATTAATATGACAAAGTCGTGAATGCCAAACATTAGTTTCATTACTAGTAGTGCAAACATGGTTCACTACATCATCACAGAAGTCTACCAATGAAAAACGGAACATGCATCCGCATTCATAGCCTTTTCCAACAAAGGTTCCATACTTAGACAGTACAACTTTATTGGACTCAAATACCAACTTAAATCCATCTTTCAGAAGACAGGATCCACTAACGAGATTCTTCTTGATAGAAGGGACATGCTGTACGTTCTTCAATTGCACGATCTTGCCCGAAGTAAACTTCAGATCTACCGTGCCAGCACCAAGAACAGTAGCATGTAACCCATTCCCCATCATGACTGAGGAATCTCGAGCCTGATAAGAGGTGAACATGGAAATGTCAGCACACACATGAACATTGGCACCTGTATCAACCCACCATTCTATGGGTTGAAATACTGAAAAAACGGTAGGTAATAAATTACCGTACCCAGAACCTGAAGTTCCTACATCAGTATTTCCAATGATCATGTTGACAGATTTAGAACTCTGTCCAGCCTGACCCTTCTTGCCTTTCTTCTGTGGACAACGATGAGCCCAATGGCCAATCTCACCACACACCCAGCAAGGTTCTTTCTTTTCCTTGTTCTGCCCCTTCTTCTTCTTGAAGTTGGTAGTCTGGCAGACTTTGTTATTTCCTTTGGACTTGTGGACATTTTTCTGTACCATATTGGCAGCAGAATGTCCCACGGTTCCACTAGTGTGTTTGTCTTTTGCCCTAGCCTTCTCTTCAACATCTAGAGAACCAATTAGGTACTCAACAGAGAGCTCATGCCTCTGATGTTTCAGAGAAGTGGCAAAGTTCCTCCATGAATGGGGAAGCTTAGCGACAATGCATCCCGCGACAAACTTGTCCGGAAGCACACACTTGAGGAGTTCGAGTTCCTTTGCCATGATCTGTAGCTCATGAGCCTGTTCTACTACAGATCGGTTTTCAACCATCTTGTAGTCAGTGAACTGCTCCATAGCATACAGTTCACCACCGGCATCTGCAGCACCGAACTTAGCGTCCAGGGCATCCCACAGTTCCTTGGCATCAGGAATATGCAAATATGCATCAACCAACTTGTCTCCAAGGACACTGAGTACAGAGCCAACAAAAAGTACAGTGGCCTCCCTGAACGCTCTCTCTTACTCGAGAGTAAGCGGACCTCTGGGAGTGCCATCTGCAACTTTTTCTATGCCCATAGCAGTGAGCTACAAGAGGGTTTTCCCTTGTCATCTCCTAAAATTAGCACCCGTAGAAGGGCTCGGTTTGAGCAACGCAGCCAAGGCAGATGACGAAAATTGCCTAAATTTATAAGGTTTTTGGATTGTTGGAATATTAGGCAATTTCCCCATGAGATTAATTACCGGAATCAACATTATGTAAGCACTAGCAGATCTAAACACATGCAGCCAAACAACCACATCTAGTAGATCTGAAAATCTAGCAAGAACTAGTGCATACAAAGAGAAGAATAGCATGTACAGGTTGACCGGGAAGGTCGTCGATACATTGCAAATGTATCTATAATTTTTGATGTTCCATGCTTAGTTTTATCCACTTTCTTGTGTTTTGTTCCAACTTTGGAGTACTTTTATTATGATTTCTTGGACTAACCTATTAACAAGAGCCACAGTGCCAGCTGCCTGTTTTCTGCTGTTTTTGGTTCCAGGAAAGTCAGAAAATGAATATTCTCGGAATTGGACGGGACAAAAGCCAAAGTGCCTATTTTTCCGGAAGGGATCAAGTGCCAGAATACGAGACAGGGTGGGGCCAGGGGTCGGCCACACCACCTGGCCGCGCGGCCAGGCTTGGCCCACGCCAGGGGGTGATCTTGCCGACCCCAGCACCCCCTCGGCCTCTCCTTCCGCCTATAAGTTGCCCTCGGGACGAAAACCCTAGGTAACCGATCAAAAATCCACGAAAGAGTCTGTAGCCGCCGTCGTCTCTGTCCCTAGATCGGGAGGATCTGAAGCTCTTCCCGGCACCCTGCTGGAGAGGGGAATTCACCCTGGAGGCCTTCTTCATCACCATGCAAGCCTCCGGTGTGATGCGTGAGTAGTTCATCCTTGGACTACGGATCCATGTAGTAGCTAGATGGCTGGTTTCTCCTCCTTTGTGCTTTCATGTTTAGATCTTGTGAGCTTCGTTCATGATCAAGATCATCTATTTGTAATCCATACATGTTGTGTTTGCGGGGATCCGATGGATATTGAGATGCTATTTCAGATTGATTATTGATTCTATCATGTCTTTGTTATTTGAGATCTTGCATGCGTTCCGTTGTTAGTAGCTATCTTGGCCAAGTAGATGCTAGCAACTCCAAGAGTTAGTATTTATGCTCGATAGTGGGTTCATGCCTCTGGTAATCTGGGGAAGTGACAGAAATCTCTAAGGTACTAGATGTGCTGTTGCTACTAGGGAGAAAACAACGATCCTTTGTTCATAGAACAATCGTATTGTTTACTTTACACGCAGTTCGTAAAGCAATAATCTGTTGCTTGCAACTTAATACTGGAGGGGGTTCGGATGATAACCTGAAGGTGGATTATTAGTCATAGATGCAGTTGGATGGCGGTCTATGTATTATGTTGTAATGCCCAATCAAGTCTCAAAGGAGTCAAGATGATTAGTATATGCATGTATTGCTTTCTCGGTGTTTGTCAATTGCCCCGCTGTAATTTGTTCACCCAGCATGTTATCTATCTAAGGAGAGCCACCTCTAGTGAACTATGGATCCCGGTCCTTTTTATTTACATACAATCTACAACTGTTTACTGCTTTGTGTTTACTTTCTGCAAACTTTTACTTCTTTCCATTCGATATGTTTAATCCTTTGTTTTCCGCAAAACACGGTGAGATTGACAACCTCATCGCAAGTTGGGGACAAAGTTCTGTGGTTGTGTTGTGCAGGTCTCCACGTTGCTACTAGCACCGGTAGTGCGCCCTGCCAAAGCTCAGCTAGTAACACCTTTGGGGTGTTTCCTTGATCCTACTGGTTCTATTAAACCTTGGTTTCATAATTGAGGGAAAACTTTCTGCTGTGCTCATCATACCTTCCTCTTGGGGTTCCCAATGAGCTCTACGTCGATCGTCGAGTGCATCAAGATCTTTTCTGGCGCCATTGCCGGGGAGTCAAGGACATCTTCACAAGGGGAGTCCCTCATAACCAATCTCTTTACTTTGTTGTTTTTGTTTTTCTTAGTTTTCTTTTTGCTTTGTTTGCTTGTTTTGTTCTTCAAAAACACAAAAAATTAGTTTTACTTGTTTTGCTTTCTGATTTGAAAACACAAAAAAATTAGTTTTACTTGTTTTGCTTTCTTATTTGAAAACCCCAAAAAAATGACTACTCTTGAAAACACTAAGTTGTGTGACTTCACTAGCACCAACAACAATGATTTTATGAGCACACCTATTGCTCCACGTGTGGCTGAAAATACTTTCTTTGAGATAAAACCTGCTTTGCTTAATCTTGTTATGAGAGAGCAATTTTCTGGTATTGGTAATGAAGATGCTGCTTCCCATCTAAATAACTTTGTTGAACTTTGTGAGATGCAAAAGCATAAGGACATAGATGGTGATATTATTAAAATGAAATTGTTTCCTTTCTCTTTGAGAGGAAAAGCTAAAGAATGGTTGAATTCCTTAACTAGGAATAGTATTGATTCTTGGACTAAATGCAAAGATGCTTTTATTGGAAAATACTATCCTCCTGCTAAGATTATATCCATGAGAAGTGAAGTAATGAAGTTTAAACAACTTGATAATGAGCATGTTGCTCAAGATTGGGAAAGAATGAAATCTTTGGTAAAGAATTGTCCCACTCATGGACTGACCGCTTGGTTGATCATCCAAACCTTTTATGCAGGATTGAATTATTCTTCAAGGAACCTATTGGATTCAGCTGCTGGAGGTACCTTTATGACCATCACTTTGGGTGCTGCAACAAAACTATTGGACAATATGATGGTTAATTATTCTGAATGGCATACTGAGAGAGCTCCACAAGGTAAGAAGGTAAATTATGTTGAGGAAACCTCCTCCTTGAGTGATAAGATTGATACTATTATGTCTATGCTTGTTAATGGGAAAGCCCATATTGATCCAAATAATGTTCCTTTAGCCTCTTTGGTTGCTCAAGAAGAGCAAGTTGATGTGAACTTCATAAGAAATAACAACTTTTGCAACAATGCTTATGGTAATAATGCTTATAGGAACAATTTTGGTAGCAACAATTATAAGACATATCCTCCCAACAATGGTAATGCTTATGGAAATTCTTACAATAGTAATAAGAGTGCTCCCTCTGAACTTGAAGTTATGCTTAAAGAGTTTATTAGTAAACAAACTGCTTTCAATAAAACTATTGAGGAAAAACTCTCTAATGCTGAAAGAAATATAACATCTTTGGCTGAAGCTCAATCTACTTTGAATAAAATGGCTGTTAAACCTGAAACTAATGAGAATCTCTTTGCAGCTACTAATGCTATACAAGTAAGAATTGATGAAAATGTTAGACTATTAGCTGAATTACATGCTAAGTGGGAAAGAGAAGATGAAATTGCTAGAAATATTAGTGTTTCTACTATTACCACCACTAGTGTTGAGGCTAGTAATAGTTCTACTACTTTAGATGATAGAGTTGATTTTGATCTTGATGGTTGCAACATCTCTGAAGTTATTAAGTTTCTACAAAAGCTTGCTAAAAGTCCTAATGCTAGTGCTATGAACATGGCTTTTACAAAACACATTACTGATGCTCTCATAAAGATTAAAGAAGAAAAGATGAAACATAAAGGTTCTATTCCTATAAAACAAGAAGATGGTTGGGAACCCATCATTAATATGAAAGTGAATGACTTTGATTTCAAAGCTTTATGTGATCTTGATAGTAGTGTTTCTAATATGCCTAGAAAGATTTATGATATGCTTGATTTGCCTCCTCTTGAAGATTGTTATTTGAATATCCCACTTGATGATAATGCTAAAAAGAAACTCATGGGGAGTCTCAATGATGTTCTTATTATGGTTAACGATTCCTATGTCCCTGTTGATTTCTATATTTTGGATGTTGAATACAATGCTTCTTGTCCTATTACTTTGGGAAGACCTTTTCTTAGAACTGTTGGTGCCATCATTGATATGAAAGATGGCACCATTAAATATCAACTCCCACTCAAGAAAGCTATAGAACACTTCCCTAAAAAGAGAGAAAATATTTCTTTTGCTTCTCCTATGAAAACAAAATTTGGTCTTAATGCTTCTTCATTTGAGAACACTTGATTCTTTCTTTGCTTCTTATGCCTAACTTAAAGGCGTTAAAGAAAAGTACTTGTTGGGAGATAATCCAAGAGTTTTAGTTGAGTCTTGGAAGTTATTACCTCTGTAATAACCTCTCCTTATCCTTTTTATTTGCTTTTTGTGCCAAGAGTAACCTCTAATGAGAGAGAAGTGATGATTGGGAAAGTTGCTGTCCCGAAACAGATTTCTGTGCTTCACCATAAAAATTACTGAGAGAGTTCTGTAGGTCGGATTGAGCTGTATTTTTTTGTGCTTCTGCCCCAGATTATTATCTAACTTTCGTTAGTTCAACACTTTTTTATTTTAGCAACAGAAGGTCTTCGACAAAATTCGTCTTTACCTGCTGGTCTGTTTTGACAGATTTCTGCCATTTTCTGCATTTGCTTCTTGTTAGTTCCTTCTTGAGTTCCTTTGGGGAATTGAGCTTTTTGAGGGAAGTGCTACAGTATCTAGTGTTCTAATGGAAGTTTATTTGGTGTTAGAACTGAACCTTGATACTTATTTATCTTAAGTGCACTAATGTTGCTAATGAGATTGTGTGAAGTTTTGTATGAAGGAAAAATTTCAGGTGTATGGAAGGAATGAGTAATGAGATAAAGGATGGACTAAATCTCAAGCTTGGGGATGCCACGCGTGTCACCCCAAGAAATATCCAAGAAGTACAAGCGTCAAAGCTTGGGGATGCCTTGGGCATCCCCTCTTCATCAATAAAAATCCCAGGTTTCTTCCAAACGCTTTATTTTTATTGTTTCATGCACAGTTGTGTTTTTCTTGGAGCGTCTTCTTTTTCGTTTTCGTTTTGGTTTTCGTTTGCTTTTGTTTGCTTAGTTTTCGGAATAAATTGGTTGGACCCCCTCTTTCACACTTTGGTTTGCAAATAGTTTGGTTCGGTTTGGAAAAGAGTAGGAAAGTTCATGCTTACGTGGTAAAAAGAGCTCGTTTTTGACTGTGGCCTATGCTTTGTCATGTCATGCTTGGTATTGTTTTGGATTTATGCTTAGTATTCTTTGCTGTAGCATGACTTGTTATAAACAATTGAGATTGCTTAATGTGCCTTGGATGAATCATGCGTTGTTTTAGCATATTAAAGCATAGTATAGTGGTATTCTCCTTTGATGCTTTATTTGGGTTGACTTGGCGCATGCTCACACCATGTTATGACTATCCAAAGTCACCATAGCCTTTATGATCCTTTAGTTTTCAACTTGTAGTATCACTTTATGCTTTGATCAATGATGTTTTATCGCTCTGCATGATTATGGCCATTATTGCTCTCTTAGTTTGTTGCTCCCAGTCTTTTGCTAGCCTCCACAACAAAGTATGAGTTCCACTCATGCATCCAAATCCCTAAACCAAGTTTTTCCAAAGAGTCCACCATACCTACCTACTAGCTTATGCTATTCCATGTATATTCATGCTTTTGTTTACCTTCCACTTGTTATGAGAAAACTAGTGATTAAAGCTCTCACGAACTTGATGGCACACTTTACTTTATTGCCTCTAATAAACTTGAACCATTGGGTCCTTCTTTGTTGCGTATATGCTTGCGCTTTATAAGTTGAAATTAGCAGAACCATGTTTCATGGGGAACGCTTTCAACATTGCACTTGTACTTTGTACCCGTTGATATTATGTTCTTTTGCTTATGGATCCCGGCGGTGTGAAATAAAAGTGGAACTTGTAAGATCATGGAGTTTGTTTGTGTGTTAGCCAAACGCCTGGGCCGCTATCCTAAGCCATGCCTAATCATGGTGGAAACTTGTAGCATCACCATAATGAGCACTCTATGAAGCATCCTCAATAAAAACCTATGCAAATAGCAAATAAAAAGATCGCTGAGATGCTCATTGTCTGCTTGCCTTGTCATTTTGATTATGGGAAAGCTCCCGTATGATGTGCAAGGGGTACCCCGTTGGCGGTTCTTAATGATACACATATACTTACAATGACAAGAGCTTACTCGTGACTAAAGTTGAGTAGCATGAGGATCGGTCTTCGTAAGTAAGGGGCATGAGATTTCGGTTTATAACTTGTCAAGCGTATCCTCTTAGTTGTGTCACTTTAACCTTAATCACCTTCAAGATGCTTATGATAGGGGCAATGAGAGCTGAAAGCTGTAAGTACCATAATTTTTGGAAGCTCTTTATGAGACTTGAATTCCTACTTCCTTTTACAAAAGGCCTTTCTTCCACCATTATATTGAGTCTCCACCTTCTATGTTTATGCACCTACTTTGAGAGCATAGTGGCCATTCTTAGTTCTATGTGCATTGTCCCAAGACTAGTTGATTGATGCATAACTTGTTATTGCTTGTTTAAAACTATTGTATCTAGTCACTCTTATGAACTTTGAAGGTGTCCTATGCATTTATATTTGCTACTCTATTGAGGGACAAGCTGAATACTATTATGCTATGTTTTCTTTATGTGAAACAAACAAACGTCTTGCAAAGCATTGTTATTCATGAATCTTTTGTTTGTGCCTTTTCATATTGCATCATAGTCTCTTTGCTTATTGCTCGAACTTTGTCTTTCATGTTATGATTGAAGTACTTTGATCCCAGCTTTGAATGTTTTGCAAATACTTTGATCAAGTCTTTGATGGTGCATGTCACCTCAAAAATTCTTTCTTTTTATCACTTACCTACTCGAGGACGAGCAGGAGTTAAGCTTGGGGATGTTGATACATTGCAAATGTATCTATAATTTTTGATGTTCCATGCTTAGTTTTATCCACTTTATTGTGTTTTGTTCCAACTTTGGAGTACTTTTATTATGATTTCTTGGACTAACCTATTAACAAGAGCCACAGTGCCAGCTGCCTGTTTTCTGCTGTTTTTGGTTCCAGGAAAGTCAGAAAATGAATATTCTCGGAATTGGACGGGACAAAAGCCAAAGTGCCTATTTTTCCGGAAGGGATCAAGTGCCAGAATACGAGACGGAGTGGGGCCAGGGGCCGGCCACACCACCTGGCCGCGCGGCTAGGCTTGGCCCGTGCCAGGGGGTGGTCTGGCCGACCCCAGCACCCCCTCGGCCTCTCCTTCTGCCTATAAGTTGCCCTCGGGACGAAAACCCTAGGTACCCGATCAAAAATCCACGAAAGAGTCTGTAGCCGTCGTCGTCTCTGTATCTAGATCAGGGGGGATTTGAAGCTCTTCCCGGCACCCTGCCGGAGAGGGGAATTCACCCTGGAGGCCTTCTTCATCACCACGCAAGCCTCCGGTATGATGCGTGTGAAAGGGTAATTGCCCCTATGTGTGGTTTTGGTGATTAATGACAATCCCTATGGACTAATGTTTTCATTGAGTTTTATATGAAGGAATATTCGATAGGTCATGCTTGTAGTTCATGTGTTGGATTCAAGTATGAATGCTATGAAGATAAAGATATACCTTGAGTTTTGGCATCAAGATCATCAAATTGAAGAGAAGAATATGATATGTTCAAGATCTTGAGAGTGTTATCTCAATAGAAGAATTCAAGATATGGCTCTAAGCCGGTGTCATGATAGCCTCATTAGTTGAGCTATGGTTGACTAAGATTTAGAGAATGTAATCAAATGAAGAGTTCCTTATGTACCTCAAGATATTGAGATGGAGCATGAGAAGACACTTGGTTGACCAATGCAAAGAGTGAAGAGTGATTTCAAGTTGGTCAACACATGAAGCATAAAGAATGTACCACATGTATCTTGTGGTGTGGTAAGCCTTGTCATTTATGCATCATGAACTAACCCATTATATATGTTCCTTTGTGTTTTATATATGGGATAGGTATCTTTCCATGGGCATGCTAGAAAAGTGAAGATTTCAATAGCCCATGAGAGGATGGCATCAAGTGGTGATCGCCATCAAGGTTGAGAAGGGCATGTTCAAGATAAGCATCTCGAGAAGATCATTTTCTTGAAGCTTTCCATCCATATTGGTGATAATGGACATGTGAAGACGTGTCTTAATGAAGCTATCCCATAGTGGTGTATGGGGGAGCAAATTATGAGTCTTCACGAAGCAACAATGATCAAGTGGTGCATTACGGCTTGGATGGAGCTTGAAGCATTGTCATCAAGACCAAGCGGGATGCACAAGGTAAAGGTATGGCCTTGCTAGGTTTTCCTTTTACCGATCTCAAGGTGGTTGTTGGGAGACCGGGTTATAGGATAGATAGCCGCACTATCAAGAGGGGCTTTCGGTTGGTTAACTTGATCACATCGTCATAGGGAGCTCAATCCTTTGCATACTTTGCATCTTCCTATTTTGTTGCTTCTTGGTGTTTTTCCATGTGAGGTTCTTGAGCTTGTTTCTAGCTCTTCAACAAGCCCAAGTTCATCGAAAACGGAATTCGTATGCATCTTATATGGCGTTTTCGAGTTTGAAGGTTTTACCGGTTCTTCTTATAGGGAGGCTCCATACCTTTCCTCATTTGGTTCTATCTTCCTTTTTTGGACTATGATTTTTTCATGCACCATATTGTAGATCTTGTTGTCCTCGTCAAAACAAGACCAAGATCATTGAAATCGGAGTCAAGATGCAAAAGTTATTGTGTTTTTTGTGAAGTCAGTTTCATCCCGGTTGTGGATCCGGTTCAACCGAGCCCCACACCGGACGGTCCGGTTCCAGCTCCGGTAGACCGGATCTCAGACCGGATTTTCCGGTTTTCACGACCGAGTCTATTCCAGGTTGGCAAACCGAGGTATTTCGGTTTGTAGGTCGGTCCTCCGGCCTGGGGACCGAGTTTTCCGGTTCTAGGGCCGGTCCAACCGACTTTGGAACCGAGTTTTTGCTGTTTTCACTCCAACAGCCATATTTGCTTTTCCCTATAAAAGGGGGTTCTTCCCCCAATGTTTTTGGGAGTTCTTGACCACGAAATTGACCTCCATTGTTGAACCTCTTGAGATTGCTTCCTCTCCCTTCCCTCCTATGATTCTTGCATCTCTTTGAGGGCTTTGGAATAGGAGATCTAGATCTACAATCCCCACCAATCAATTCCTCCTCTAAGTGAGGGGAACCCATTGGATCTAGAACTTGGAGTCATTGGTTGACTTCCACCATTGTTCTTCCTCTCTAATTCCTTCCTAGCACTTTTTGCTTTGGTGGGATTTGAGAGTGAGGGATTTAAATGCCCTTGGTGTTCTTGCTTTGCATTCTTGCATAAGTGTTGAGCTCTCCACTACGATTTGTTCGAGTGAGAGACCGTGAGCTTGTTGCTCTTGGAGGGTGACCTCCTAGTTGGCTTGGCGGTTGGTGCCGCGGTGTCCTCTTCGTGGAAGATTGTGAAGGGACTCGGGCTTCTCCTTCGTGGAGCTTGTGAAGTGGTTGTGGAGCTTGCCATCTCCGGAGTGGAGGAAAAGCTAGCCATAAGGAAAGGGCATATTCCTTCGTGGGATAGACTCGGAGAAGAAGGTGAGCCTTCATGGCATTGGGAAATCCTTCGTGGAATCGCACACCTCTCCAACGTGTCGTACCTTACTTGTAAGGGAACACGGGAATACATCTTTGTCTCTGCGTGCCTCAGTTATCTCTATACCCGAGCTTACTTTCCTTGTGATAGCCATCGAGCTTGAAGTACTTATATCTTGCCTATCACTTATGGTATATTTATCTTGTGATATCTTGCTTAGCATATCTTGTTGTTGGTGCACTTAGTTGAGCCTAGTGTATTTAGGTTTTGTGCTTGTAAAATAATCGTTAGTTTAATTCCGCATTCTATCAAGCCAAAACCGTAATAGTTTTTAAATTGCCTATTCACCCCCCTCTAGGCGACATCTCTATCCTTTCAGCGTGAGTAGTTCATCCTTGGACTACGGATCCATGTAGTAGCTAGATGGCTGGTTTCTCCTCCTTTGTGCTTTCATGTTTAGATCTTGTGAGCTTCGTTCATGATCAATATCATCTATTTGTAATCCATACATGTTGTGTTTGCGGGGATCCGATGGATATTGAGATGCTATTTCAGATTGATTATTGATTCTATCATGTCTTTGTTATTTGAGATCTTGCATGCTTTCCGTTGTTAGTAGCTATCTTGGCCAAGTAGATGCTAGCAACTCCAAGAGTTAGTATTTATGCTCGATAGTGGGTTCATGCCTCTGGTAATCTGGGGAAGTGATAGAAATCTCTAAGGTACTAGATGTGCTGTTGCTACTAGGGAGAAAACAACGATCCTTTGTTCATAGAACAATCGTATTGTTTACTTTACACGTAGTTCGTAAAGCAATAATCTGTCGCTTGCAACTTAATACTGGAAGAGGTTCGGATGATAACCTGAAGGTGGATTATTAGTCATAGATGCAGTTGGATGGCGGTCTATGTATTATGTTGTAATGCCCAATCAAGTCTCAAAGGAGTCAAGATGATTAGTATATGCATGTATTGCTTTCTCGGTGTTTGTCAATTGCCCCGTTGTAATTTGTTCACCCAGCATGTTATCTATCTAAGGAGAGCCACCTCTAGTGAACTATGGATCCCGGTCCTTTTTCTTTACATACAATCTACAATTGTTTACTGCTTTGTGTTTACTTTTTGCAAACTTTTACTTCTTTCCATTCGACACGTTTAATCCTTTGTTTTCCGCAAAACACAGTGAGATTGACAACCTCATCGCAAGTTGGGGACAAAGTTCTGTGGTTGTGTTGTGCAGGTCTCCACGTTGCTACTAGCACCGGTAGTGCGCCCTGCCAAAGCTCAGCTAGTAACACCTTTGGGGTGTTTCCTTACTCCTACTAGTTCTATTAAACCTTGGTTTCATAATTGAGGGAAAACTTTCTGCTGTGCTCATCATACCTTCCTCTTGGGGTTCCCAACGAGCTCTACGTCGATCGTCGAGTGCATCAAGATCTTTTCTGGCGCCGTTGCCGGGGAGTCAAGGACATCTTCACAAGGGGAGTCCCTCATAACCAATCTCTTTACTTTGTTGTTTTTGTTTTGCTTAGTTTTCTTTTTGCTTTGTTTGCTTGTTTTGTTCTTCAAAAACACAAAAAAATAGTTTTACTTGTTTTGCTTTCTTATTTGAAAACCCCAAAAAAATGACTACTCTTGAAAACACTAAGTTCTGTGACTTCACTAGCACCAACAACAATGATTTTATGAGCACACCTATTGCTCCACGTGTGGCTGAAAATACTTTCTTTGAGATAAAACCTGCTTTGCTTAATCTTGTTATGAGAGAGCAATTTTCTGGTATTGGTAATGAAGATGCTGCTTCCCATCTAAATAACTTTGTTGAACTTTGTGAGATGCAAAAGCATGAGGACATAGATGGTGATATTATTAAACTGAAATTGTTTCCTTTCTCTTTGAGAGGAAAAGCTAAAGAATTGTTGAATTCCTTAACTAGGAATAGTATTGATTCTTGGACTAAATGCAAAGATGCTTTTATTGGAAAATACTATCCTCCTGCTAAGATTATATCCATGAGAAGTGAAATAATGAAGTTTAAACAACTTGATAATGAGCATGTTGCTCAAGCTTGGGAAAGAATGAAATCTTTGGTAAAGAATTGTCCCAGTCATGGACTGACTGCTTGGATGATCATCCAAACCTTTTATGCAGGATTGAATTATTCTTCAAGGAACCTATTGGATTCAGCTGCTGGAGGTACCTTTATGACCATCACTTTGGGTGCTGCAACAAAACTATTGGACAATATGATGGTTAATTATTCTGAATGGCATACTGAGAGAGCTCCACAAGGTAAGAAGGTAAATTATGTTGAGGAAACCTCCTCCTTGAGTGATAAGATTGATATTATTATGTATATGCTTGTTAAGGTGGTGGAGGAGTGGTGTGACCGCCTTTTCTAGCAGGTTTTCAAGATATTAGGGTTTTGGTTTGGTGGGACGGCGCTTAGGTGGTGGAGGAGTGGTGTGATTCTCGAGAACTTCTTTTGGTTGTGGGTATCTCCAGATCGACAAGGAGCTCCATCAGCGGTTATTCCTTCTTCTTCGTCTTCGGGACGGATATGGTCTTCTTGACCCGTTCGGCGACTTCCCGTCCGCAACCAACAACGGCAAGCCGACTCAGGGAGGAGCGGCAACGGCGGCGCGCCGTCGACACAGTCTGGAGGTTGAAGATGAAGGGCATCTCAAGTATTTTTTGTTGTAATTTTCATTTTTGTTGAGGTGCTTCGTACCGTTCGATGTTTCTTTTAGTGCCAGGGGCCTATTCGCAAAAACAAAGAAGGAAAGCTTCGTGCTAATCTGGCGCGGCCCTGTGGTCTTGCGGTGACTTCTGTCGGAACCCATATTGTCGAAACTCGAAATCAGAATGCCCGCTGGTTACAGTAATCCGTAGGGCGGCAACTGCGTAGCAAAGTCCTACTCCCTCTTGGCTAGATTCGGATGTATCTAACAGTAAAACATGACTAGATACATTCGAATCTAGACAAATGTATAAATATGAGAACGTTAATTTGAATCGGAGGGAGTACTTCTTTATCAATGTTCACTCCTCGCGTTCGTTCTCCTCATGCACGGCATGAGCCAACAAATAATGTTTATGCTTGAAACAATTTGAAGATTACGAAGGATGAGCTATCAAATGTTTCGACCTAGCTACTCCATCTGTTTAGGAATATAAGACATTCTAGCATTATGAAAATAGAATAAATCTATACACTAAAGAGCGTCTAGAAGATTCTACTCACAAAGCTAAAACGTCTTATATTTCTAAACGGAGGGAGCACGCGTGTACTTTTGTTTCCATTAGCCCAAGTATCGACCTACCCGTGGTCATGATCTCCTGGTTTTAGTTCATTTGAGACGAGACCATATCTTTTGTCATTCTTCCAAATCTCAACAGACACGTACAGTACATACCCCCAAACTTTGATTTTGTGCAGGGAGAAGCTACAACACGTATCCGGCTCGAACACGACTACTGCAAACGGGAAACACATGTACTAACCTAGGCTCATGTAAACGCTGAGGTCGTTGTAGATCGATCGATCGATGAATCTGGCCATGGACATCAAGCACATGGCGCCGTCGCCGTACCTGCCTCACGAGCTGATCGCGTCGGAGATCCTCGTCCGGCTGCCCGTCAAGCCACTGCTGCGGTTCATGTGCGTCTGCAAGGCGTGGCGCCACACCGTCTCTGACGACACCTCCTTCTCCCAGGCCCACGTTCTCCGACACCAGCCCCAAAGAAGGAGGCCCTCCAGCCTGCTCATCGCACCATGCATCACAAACCAACACCAATGTGACTTGCAAGAAAAGGTCCACACCCTAGGGTTGTACCTGTGGGAGGAGAACCAGCAGAAGGATGGAATCGCGACCCTCGTGCACGACATGGCCTGGTTCCCCATGGCTTGGTGCGGGCGCTATAGAGTCGAGAACGTGTTCGGCTTTGGGCGTGACCCTCGCTCCGGCCTCTACAAGGCCGCTCGTTTCTTCCACCATGAAACCATCGCCATAGCTACACGTCGCCTCGGGGTGGAGGTGTTTACCATCGGATCAGACAGCAGTTGCTGGCGCGAGACGGATGCGGAGCCGCCGTGCCCCTTCATAGCAGGGCGTACCGCGGCCTTCTTCAAGGGCTCTCTTATCTGGATGGCCGATCTTGTGTCACGCGCTTACCAGGGAGTCGCGCATTTCGGTGATGCCGCAAGCAAGCCCGACTACATGGACTCCAGATTAGTCGAGTTGGATGGGGAGCTAGCCCTGGCTCGTCTCTACCAGTTGTGGGTCGAGATATGGATCTATGATGATGTAGATGGTGACAACCCGACACCAGCAGAAATCTAGAGCATACCAAAATATGGTTGTTTGAGGTTAATTGTATGAGATTCAATTAAAAAAATACATGATGATTTGATTATGCCTTCCACAATGATGAATTTTAGTTAGATCTTTGACGCATTTGGGGGTTTATTGTGTTGAGATTGGAAGTTCCCATCGTTCATCCCCAAATAGGCTTTCGTCCCGCTATATATATTATATTATATAGCAACCACACCGAGGATATAAGAGTTCAAAACAAAGAAAATGCCGGGGCAACGGCAAAAACATGACCAACACAAAATAAATGGAGACAACCAGCAGCGGACTGTGAAAGTCCAAGAAGACCGGGCCAATTCTGTAGCCCAATAAGAATTTATACATAAATGTTAAAATTTAATGGGCTAAGTTCACTGTTTATGCTGAAATTTGCCTTGGAAAGACCGGGCCGTGGCCCGGTATGGTCCCCAAGACGGTCCGCCAGTGGAGACGGCCCGGTATGGTCCCCAAAACGGTCCGCCAGTGGAGACAACAGTGAATAAACAAAGCGGTGAAGACTCGGAGTCGCTGCACCCTCCAACTTTTCCCACCACGCCCCAAGCACTCTGAAGCGTCTAGAGCCAAGCAGCACCTTCAAGAAGGGCACCATCAACAAGGCGTTGCTGCCCGGACCAAATGGTCCTAGGGTTTCCCCCGGCTCGGAGTAAAGTAGACGGAGGCTTCCCACGATGCCCTCCAGGAAGGAATGGTGCCACTCAAAAGCGGCACCACGTCAGGGTCGGACAAGCCGATAGGGATTTCTCCTGACCCCCACCCACAAAAAAACCCGGGCACAATGGAGTGCCACCACCAAGCTTCGCCACCCGTCAACACGTGCCACCACGATCTTGCAGTCACCATACCGTCTCTTCGAGAACAATGGTGTGTGTGGCCTAAAAGGTGGTAGTACGCGACATCGCCGGAAGAGGGAACAACATCTCTGCATCCACGCGGGAGGAGCCCACCTCCACCGCCAAGCTGTGGTCATTGACCAGACAGAGCAACAGTAGCACACCAGGCCCACGCTAGCCTGGCCAGGCCCAGACGGGCCCGTAAAGCCTCCGCTACGCTACTGCAACACACATGCCACGCTGCCGTCCCAATCCTAGCCAAGTCGTCGCCGCCGCCTCTAGGAATGACCACGAATCGCAGCATCCTAGCCCGCCTGAGCCCATCTGGAGCCCGAGTTGCCCAGATCTGGGCTAGGTGACCACCGATAGCCACCACTGGCATATGGAGCTCCGCCATGCGACACCACTGCGCGACGCCGCCAGACCACCACCACCTGTCCGCGTCGGACTGTTGCCGCCTGAGGTACACCGCCACCAGGGACATGAGGGCCTCGACCCGCTCTCCTTGACGCGGGGAATAGCATGCGGCTGTCACCGGCATCGCCCGGGCTTTGCCCGACGACCTCTGCCGGTGGCGGCGACGGCATCGCCTGGGGAGGGGGGGAGGGCGTCTTCATATATTATTATTTAACAACAATCAAGTGCATCCAAGGGTGTACCATAGGGGAGCCTCGATCTGTTAGGTGGCTCACACGTTTCCTGGACCAAATCAAAGTGGCGGTGCCAACACCAAAATATTATGCTTATGTCATCTATATATACTCAGTTATTTACATATTGTCTTGTGATGTTCTCTCATGCATATAGACGATTTTCCAAAATCTCGTGTAGTCAACTGATTACACATAGACCCCTTGGCGCCGCTAGTGCTAACTTGTTGTGTAGAGGGGGAAGGTTGGGGCGACATTCGGCACACGATAGCGTCACCTTCTCAATCGTTCATGGTATCTGGCATGACACATGCTCACGGAGTATGCCACACCTTGCCACCTTATGGATCATTATGTTGACGGTGGACTGCTGGTCTTCATGGCAAACCTAAAGTAGATCCGTGACAGGATCTTAGACAACGGCGTATGCGTTGTCACATAGTTATATGTGATGCTAGCAATAAGGACGCGAACTAGGATGTGGTGAGGAGGTAAACACGCTCAATAATAATTTCGTAATTATCTTCCGATGCAAAACGTATCGGGTACTTTCCTAGTAATCCTCAAATCAGCACACTTTGCACGTACTACAAGTGAACAAAACGTAACTATCAAACCACTATTTTTTAAGCCGAAATTATTGAGTTGGAACCAGACCTGAACACGTAGGTGTGCTTCTTGGAGAAGTAGCAAAAACGTATCCGGCTCGAACGCCCGCAACTGCAAACGGGGAACACGTGCGTACATATAGGAACATAACGCTCCCGTAAACGCCGATCGAGGGTCGATGCAGATCGGTCGATGAATCTGGCCATGGTCGACGTCGACGACGACCAGACGAGGAGGACGCCGCCGGCACCGTACCTGCCTCACGAGCTGATCGTGTCGGAGATACTCGTCCGATTGCCGGTCAAGTCGTTGTTGCGGTTCAGATGCGTCTGCAAGGCATGGCGTCACACCGTCTCCGATGACACCTCCTTCTCCCAGGCGCACATCCGCCAACATCACCCGCAAAAAAGGAGGCCCTCCAGCCTGCTCGTGGCACCATGCATCAGAGTCAGCGGTGACTACACTGCGTTCGCCACCCTAGGGCTGTTCTTGTTGGAGGAGAACCGGCCGCGGGATGGCGTCGCGACCCTCGTGCACGACATGCCCTGGTTCCCCGCGGCGGATTGGATACAGACGAGGCACGGGTTCGCGCACTGCGACGGGCTCGTCATGCTGCCCGACGCCGAGGGTACCGTGCGCGTGCTCAACCCGGCCACGCGGCGCAGCCTCACGCTGCCCTGGAGCTCCAACAGCACCGGCCATGAGCGTTCGCTCTTCGAAGGCCCGAACGCCTACGGTTTCGGGCGCGACCCTAGGTCCGGCGTATACAAGGTCGCTCGTTTCTTTAGCCGTGATCACCATAGATTCGGGATGGAGGTCATTACCGTCGGAGAGGACCGTTGTTGGCGTGAGACTGCTGCGGAGCTCGTGTACCCCTTCATAGAGGGCCGAACCGCGACCTTCTTCAAGGGCTCCCTGATCTGGACAATCGATCTTAACATGTGTCGTACATATAATCACGGGCATGTGGCAGGAGCGGCATGCTTTGTCCGCTTTAGTTTGGAAGACGAGTCATTCAACGTCATGGCAGCGCCCCAATGGTACTCCGAGCTCGACCAAAAGGAGTCCAGACTAGCCGAGCTACACGGGGAGCTAGCCCTGACTCGTCTCAACAAGGAGTCGGTCGAGATATGGATGTGCGATGGTGCAGGCATTGTCAACCCACCACGGTGGGCTCGGCGTCATGTCCTCGACTTTCTCTCATGTATTTATCCGATTGTTGCGTTTGATGGCAGGATAGTGTTTCGAGACAGATCATACGGCCTATGGCGCCACACTAGTGAAGGTTTGAAGCATATGGTCGACATGAAAACCCTGAAGTATCGCAACCGTGACACCGACACGCTTGTTGAATGTTCAAGCACGACTTTTCATGACTTTGATGTAATCCCTTATATTCCAACCCTAGTTCCAATCTAGTTAAAAAAAGTTAGTTGATAACGATGTAATCCGCTTGCCTCGGCAGAAACCCGCCCAAAGCAGACCACAATATAGTTGTTTGAGGTTGATTTTGTGAAGTTCGATTTTTTTTTTTAAAGACATTATTTCATTATGGTTTTCGCAATGGTGAATTTTAGTTATTAGACTTTCAATATTTGTTTGGGTTTCCCGTGTTCGGATTGGAATTTACCACAGTTCCTAGTTTTGCTTCAATGCGGCATCAATCTCATCCCCTTGACAGGATGTCCACTCGTGACAAAGCATATGGTTTTTATTGATGCGGAGGAAGAACATATGTTCTTACTGGAGCTTGACATGCCCCAATGCTCGTGAAAAGAGAGGAGGCTCTCTGCGACTGCAAGGACACCTCATTAAAAGTGGTCATGTCATGGTTACCACCTAAAACAAAGACCATGGCAAATTCTTCTCTCTTTTGATTAATTAATTAATGCCCTCTCTTCAAATCAAGAATGCCATGGGTTCCTGGCTCTCTACCTTGAAACCACCGTCTGACAGTTGCCTCGATTTTTATTTCTTTTAAACATTCCTTCAATGTGGATTGCTAAAAGGAGTCACGGAAGTATAGTTATTATGATCCCTAAATAATATACTCCTGCTCAACCATGTCGACATACAGATCTCTGTTGATCAATCAGGTCTGGCGCCACTGCGCCGGCCCAGAAGGCTGAACTGAATCACAGGTAGGCAGCAGTGATCTGGACCCAGCACCGCATACACTGGCTTTTAGCTGTTGAAATTGTCAGTAATTGATCTAGAAATAAAACAATCAGATCAGAACAATGAATCGCAATACATATACAGTCATCTCAAAATTAACAAAACCAAGAGATAATGACCACAGGTAGGCCGAAACTTCAAGTAATTGACACACAATTACACAACAGCTAGAATGCAAGTCGGATATGCAGGCCCAAACTTCAAACAATGGACACATAATTACTACACAATAGGTACTCCCTCTATTCTGCAAATAAGCCTTTTTAGCAAGCTGAAGGCAACTCAAATATGCAGGCCGAAACTTCAGACAATGGACACACAATTACACAGCAGCTAGAAGGCAACTCGAATATGCAGCTGTTATTAACACAAGACAGCTCATTGTTTTCAAGAATACATACGATAGCTTCTTGCTAACAGTACCAAATAGCATCCTCCCAAAAAAAACAGTACAAGGTAGCATCCATATTTGACAAGCAATCACCCCAAGCCATGCCAACTAAGACGAGATGGAAAGAGCGGTCTAGAAAACCTTAACACAGGGATCAGACCTTTGGATCGGCACGCAAAGCCCGAGTGCACTGGTGTGGCCTATACATCGAAATTGCACCGTCTCCTTCCCCACTCACTCGCCCTCTTTCTTCCCCTTTTTCCTTTTTTTGATACTATGCAAACTGCACTACTCTTTAGTCGGTGGTCATGGGCTCAGAGATACAGCAGCGGAACCGTGCTTTACGGACGTTGCCAACAACTTCCAGCTCAGCGCTCTCAAGCATGGTGACGACCTCATTAAATGATGGCCGGACTTCAGGATTTGCATCCCAACAGCGAGTCATGATGTGGCTTAGAGAAGGCAGACAATCTTGTGGGATTGGAGGACGAGCGTTCTTGTTTACGACAGCAAAAGCTGCCTGAACAGCCGTCATGTTTGTGAAGGGGAGCATGCCGGTCATGAGCTCCCACAAGACAATCCCAAAGCTATACACATCGACTTTATGATCATAAGGCCTGTGCTGGATCATCTCCCTGTAAAGACAGAATGCATAAGCATGTTTGATAGGTATTTGCAGAAGTAAAATATCTGCAGTGGTTGCAATTGACTTACGGTGCCATCCAGCGGTAGGTCCCTGTCTCTGGAGTCATTCCCTCGGTTTTTACCTCAATTCGAGCAACTCCAAAGTCAGCAATCTTGATTGATTTGTCTGCTGAAATTAGAAGGTTATCTGACTTCAGATCTCTGTGAATAAAACCCAGGGCATGTACATATGCCATTCCCCGGGCAACATCAAGTGCCTGCTTCACTGCCAATCTCAGGGGCACAGACTTGGTCTGCCTTCGGGCAAGAAACTGCCTGACGGAGCCACCTTTTGCATACTCGGTAATGATACACCAAACAATCGACTTCCTGCACGCCCCGATGAACCTTACAATATTCGGGTGCCTCAGTGTCGACAACATCATAACTTCTTGCACAAATTGCTGTTCCATCAATTGCGCTCTCTCTAGATCATTCTCAGGCTTCTCCAACAGCTTAATGGCAACATCTTCCCCGGTGTACGTCCCCCGGTATAGCTTTCCAAAGGCCCCTTGAGCAAAAGGAGCTCCCATGTCTAGCCTTCCTAGATCAATGGTCCACAGCTCGTAATTAGTAAGTATCTCCGTTGGATGGGTTGGGTCCATCAAGACCCGGGCCAACGCATCCTCCTTCAGCACAGATGCAGCAGCCCGGTTGGGATAGATGACACTGTTGCAGACTGAATAGTTTGGTGTTGGCACGTCACGGAGGCCCGGGTGGTTGAGCATGACGGTGCGGGACTCGTTCGAGGCCACGCTGCTGTTGTCCACCGACATGGCAACCGAACCGCCAACAAAGTTCATCGAGTTCATGTTGTCTGCGCTATCCACCGACATGTGGGAACTCTCCCCGACCTTGTGCCATGGCATATCGTAGAAGACATTGCTCTCGTTTTCCAGCTTTCCTCTGCCTCCGCCGCCACCCATACCAGCGCCACCTAGCATATTGTGAAATCTTGCCCCCTCGATCATCTTCAGAGATCCACCGGTACTTGCAGAGATTCTGCAATTATCCCTTTTCCAGCAAAAAAGAAAAAAGATGGCTGGCTCAGCGTCCCCACTGTTCCCTACACATATAACCAAGCCAGAGTATGTTACTATCTAATAAAATGCACAACACATCTAATAAAATGCATAACCTTAAGGTAAATTTGTCACTTCCTATGACTCAGTAAGGACTACAGGAACTAAAATCTCCATCCAACAGCAATACTGAAATTTCTTCATACAAACCAAAGCATCACTCGCTAAATTTGTGCCATTCTTCTACAGCTAAGTTGTGAGGACTGCAGGTCCCAGAATTCCACCATGCAACTGCAAAACTGAACTTTCTTGACACAAACGAAGGTTCAGGTCGCGCGAATGACCAGGGATTGCGCAATACGTAGCGCTGAAGCTTTCCTACCTAAGCATTTCCTTCCCTAAGCTAACCTAACCCTCGGAAGTCAAAAAAATAAAGGTACACGGCTTCGCACAAACACGGCAATTCGGCAGCTACGCACCCCCGCGCCGAGATCACCAAAATCGCCCCCAAAATTCCGCGAGCAGGGGGCAGCAACCGGGAGAGATGGGCGGCGAAACCCGCTTCCCTCGCCAGCTAACGGAACGACGACGGCCGGCAGAAATGTCCAGGCGCAACCCTAGCATAGCAGGCAACCTCGAATTGAGGCGGGCTGGGCGCGGGGCACGTACCTCGGCCCGGAGCTGGACGCAGCGGCGGCGGCGGAGACGGTTGGGCGGAGAGGGGGAATCCGGCGCAGGGATGGGCTGGCGTGCGGGGGCTTCTCCCTGGCTGCCTTCCTGCCTGCGAGGCGACGACTCGGGAAGGAAGTCGGGAGTGGGGGAGAGGAGAGACAGAGACCGAGAGGAACAGCTCACTGGTTTTTCTCCCGGTTCTACCCCTCCCTTTCTTTTTCACTGTTCTGGTGCGAGGATAACGTGGGATTGTGATGGTGGGCCACGCAATTTAAGCCCAATGCTCTGTTATCAGGGCAGGTATATTTGGGCATAGGCCCGGTGAAGGCCCGCACAAAGTCTCTTTTACCAGGGCAGGTATTTGAGCATACCACGATTTTAGACCTGCATTCCTTGATTTGTTTTGAGAATCACATATACCATGATTATATATTTTTCAGGGGCTATACCATGACTATATGTTTTAGGGGTCATACCAGGGATTGTTTTTTCTATTACCCAAGAGAAATCCTTGCATTTTGGAGTAGTCCCACATAAAAGGACATGACTAGGGCCAGGTCGGCCTACGATCAAATGGATGAGATGATCAACGATTGCTCAGATTAACAAACTAGAAGGTACAGTTACAAGAACTTAGGGTACAACTAGGTCGCTCTGACACGGTGTGAAACTTTATGTTTACGGAAAAGATCCCTTGGGCTTGCAGTTTTCATGCGCGAGAACTAGGTCGCGGGATAGATATCGTGTGCGGGAACAGAGGGGCCCCTGGTCGTGTCGCCCCCTCCCTCTTACCTACCACCCCTTCCCCTTACGGATCCCAGATCGTGATTTCTTACAGTCCCCTACATTGCTTCCATCGACATAGACAAGAAAAGGGAGAAAAGGTACGATTTGGAAGTAAAAAAGCGTGGGGGAGAAAAGGTACGATTTGGAAGTAAAAAAGCGTGGGGGAGAAGAAGAACCTCTTCCATCTCCTCCCTCCATACCCCCCTCCCCCCTCCCCGACCCCCTGTAACTTCCAGTGGAAAAATCATCGAAAAGATGAGGCAACTGGATAGAAAGTAAGTTCTCTCTTTCCCATGGCAAAAAAGTTATATTGGAAAAATAATAAGTCCGTGCTATCATATGTGTAGCTGCCATCTTCCAGTAGTCTCTTTTATCCCTCTTATGGCCTTCCCTTTTTTGTTACATCGGTACAAAAAACTGGTTAAAACCGGGAAGAGAAATTTTTGGGTGTAAGGATGTACCTTTTGTGTATAGAACTTCCAGCATTAGGGGGAAAATGTAAGAAACCCTAGATGAAAAACTAGATGGACAACATATGTACCTTTTGCAGATGTAAGAAAAACTAGATGGACAACCAACAATAGAACTTCCAGTTTACTTGCAGCAATAGTATGTACCTTTTGTGTATAAAACTTACAGCATATGAAAGCATTCATGGCAATAAGGGAAAAAAGCACACAGATGAAAAAATCCCATGGAAAACCCCTGATGGAAAACATAGGAACAATAACTAGATAGAACTTAGTTTGTTATATCAAATAGTCCCGAAACATTGAAGCAGTAGAGTAAAGATGTCAAAAAGACATTAATGGGGCTTGGTTTGCTACATAAAACATAATTGAAGCATTCATGACAGTAAGATATGTAAGAAAGTATAGACAATAAATCTTATCGATGCAAACCATTCCATCGGAACCGTAGATGGAAAACCACATATGGAAACATCACATGTCATAGACGGGTTTGTTTAGTTCATGTAACTAGGTGGAACTTACTTTGCTACACAGAACAGTCCTGGAACATTTGCCACTTTCCCCATCAAAAAAAAAACATACCAACGGATAGACAAATTTGTATAGAACTTCCAATAGCATAAACCTTCTATCTGCTAGCATGTGTATGTAAGGTCCTCCCTCCTTTTTAGCTTGACTATCACATGCCTCCTCCCTTTGAAATGGAAAAAACATTTAAAACAAAATAATGTGGTGATCTAAGAAAAATAATAATAAGAAGAGAAATAGAATGATGATGAATTTTGTGTTTTTTCTATCTACATTGTCTGACTGAATGCCAAAGGGTTTTTTCTTATAGGTTTGGGGAGCTAGATCTTAGCCAGCCAACATGAGATAGTTCTATGCGTGATGAGGAAGGTACTTTGTGTGGTTTCCGTGATGATGATGTTGGAACTTCTATAGGACCATCAGCTAGGCCTCTAGGTGCGGGAACTTCTATAGAAGTGTGGTGGGAAGCCTTCGCTATCTGTTGCACATAAGACCAGATTTGTGTTATTCGGTTGGGATGGTCAGTGTGTGGGTACATGGAGAAACCAACTATAGAGCATATGAATGATGTGAAGCACATCCTAAGATATGTCAAAGGAACTTTGAACTTTGGGTGTTGGTATTACAGGAAGGGAAATCTGGAGTTAGTACGATTCCGCGACAGTGATCACAGTGGAAAGATTGACGATCGAAAAAGCACTTCTAGAGTTTTGTTCTCTCTCGGCACTAGTCTTGTATCATGGACATCGCAGAAACAAAAGGTGGTTGCCATTTCGTCTTGTGAAGCAGAATACATGGCGGCCACATCAGCTACATGTCAAGACATCTGGTTAGCAAGATTGTTGCAGAGATGCAGAGTTCTGAACCGAGTACAATGAGGCTGAAAGTAGATAATCAGTCTGCTATTTCACTGAGTAAGAACCCAATTTTTCATGACCGCAAAGTAAACATATTGATGTTAGGTACCATTTTGTGCGGGGGAATGTGGAGGCTGGGAAGATTGATATGGCTCATGTTAGAACTGAAGACCAGTTGGCCGATATCCTTACTAAGTCGCTCGGGAGAGCAAAGATTCATGAACTAAGAAGTGCCATTGGCATGAGGGTTCACGCGGAGACCCTAGTTTCTCCTGGAGATCCTAATAAGTGTGACGACGTGCTGGTTCACGTGGAGACCCTAGTTTCTCGTTTGTAAACCTGTGCATGGCCGACTCCTCCGTGCGATGGCGCGGACAAAGTGGACCGTGGATAGCTTATTAGGATCCGGTCACGATCGCTGAGTCGTCGTGAACCTGGAATAAAAGGGGAGAACAGAAAAGACTGAAAATTTTAACGCGCCGCAAAACTCTGTATGTACGTACCGTGGGCACTGTGTTCGTGTGGGTGGGTGCAGAGAAGTTGAGAGCGACGAACATGTAGTTCCACCAAATTACCACTAATAAATCGTGTAGTGTTAGTTGCAGGATCAAGACCTGTCAAGGAAGCCGTACGTACGTGCACCGTGGACGCGCCGAGCGGTCGTGTGGCCGCCCGGGGTAGTACGTTGAATACGACGACCAGAGCAAGGAATGAAACGCGTCTGCGGTCTGCCTTGTCTTGCTGGCAGGCTGGCAGTGGCAGTGGCAGCGGCAGCGGGAAGTGTTAATATTCTGACCTGCCGCCGCAGATCTCAGATCACGCTCCGTTTTTCCTCGATCGGCCGAGAGACCCAGTGGTGTGGGTAGAGGAGAGTGGCGAGCGGCGACAAGGGATGGAAACCGCGTCGCGTGGGCCCGCCTACGCATGCGTACGGCGGCTCGGTGGGTGGCCTCCGGCGCTTGCAGAAACAAGAAAGAAACCCGACTGACACGGCGGAAATTTTTTGGTGGCGGTCTTCCTCTGCCTGCACTCACGGGTCGGGTCAAAGATGGCCAAACAGGAAGGAACCACCGGCGGGGTGTGCTGCCGGTCCATCTTCGCTAGCTAGAGATATCTATCGTGAGAGTGACAGGAGGATATATATGCTGGAAGCCTGGAATAGGAAGGATTGCACGAGAGTGACAGGAGGTGCCGCGCCACGTCACCGCTTGCGACGTGATGTGACACGCTCACATGTTCACAACACTACAGAGTTTATTGCTTCGAGTGAAGCCACACACATGATCTAAACACGGAAAAGTACCGGCCGATGGGAGATGGCCAGAGCTACTCACCCAGTTTCGAACCTTCCGATTCCATACATCGATATATAGGCACATAAAAAAATTGCAGCTCCATCTTCTTCTCCTACACGTTTTGTCGTTACATATCGCACTCGATCTTCGAAACATTCCACCAGCAAGCGCGCCCGCTGCGATGCATGGACGGGGCTCCGATCGATCGACCGGATGTACTACTCCTGCATGTGCCGTCCTGGATTTGGTTTCAGATTTCGCGCGTGTAATTAATCGGGCACACCAGTCACGTTGGTTGGTTCGGATTGTTTAGACCGACCACGCCATCAACTGCCTCGCTCATGATGATCAGTCTGCTGGGCCGCCCGGCGCGCTCGATTGGTGTCGTGCTGATTGGGGACACTATATATAATTAGGGACATCTTCCTACTCGCGCTGCCCCTTGTTTTGCGGCTTGTTGGGTTTTTTTTTTAGAGCAGCCACGTATTTTTTTTTAAATCAAATATATTCAGCCAGTAGGCCGTCTTATTAAAAACTTTCTAGTCCTCTTAGGTACCTTGGTAAAAAAAGAGTGCGTCTGAAACCTGCTGCCTCGAGTTTACATGAACGATTACACCATTTCGCTAATGACCATCTCCTTTATACAATCAATAGTGTCATAGCACTAGTAGAAAACACGGTTTCCGTCAGACTGCCCCGAAACGATCAGTCCCGGTGTAAGGCCAGGATGCCGCACGGGCAGGGCCACGATTAATCCCGGTTTGATTAGGACCTTTAGTCGCGGTTCGTACCATGAACCGGGAGTAAAGGGTTCCGCGCCTGCCTCTAGCCCTTTAGTCCCGGTTCGTGCATGTTCATGTATATATTGTTGAGAAATAGAGCAATTTTCCAAGAGATTTAACCATAGTAAAAGACAGATAAAACACATGCAGAATAATAGAAAAACACCAGAAGATGATATACATCATGGTAGAGGAACCGCCGGTGTTCCCGTTAGCGTTGGCACCATCGTCAGCCATGTTGTCGAGGAAAAGGTTGTTGATGTCGGGGAAGAAGTCGTCGTTGGGGAAGACGTAGGTGCAGTCGCTATCCGTGAAGGAGTCCGTGATGAAGCCAGTAGTCGCGCTGGTAGCGCTCCCAAAAAACCTTATCGCCCTTCTCCCGTACAGGACTCGAAGCAGCGGGGTCTCGGAGGCCTACTGACATGGGTATGCCCAATAGGCACTCAACTACGGCCTACCTGGTGCGGCTCGACGGAAGGCCCACTCGACGAATTGCCAAGGTCGATGACGCCTATGATGGTTCGACTGGTATGAAGCCCATATGGACACGGACTCCCAACGTACAAGACAAGGAAAGCTCAAGACTAGAGTCTAATCTAACTTGTAACCAACTCGTATTGGTACATGAGACCTAGCCTCCCCATATATAAAGGCTAGGAGGGTCCAACGAGGAGGACACAACCTAAGACACGCTACGACACAATAGATCTAGACATCGCGACTCCCCCAATAGATAGATCTACGATCTCTCATACGCCAGATCCAATCTACCCAGACATCGCCATCAGCGACATTGTAATCCTTCGGATCCTTTATCAATCAAGAGCAGACAAGCAGGAGTAGGGTCCTCTACGAGGCCTGAACCTGAGTAAACTTTGCGTCCCTGTGTGCTTGTTTGCTAGCCGTACTGAGATCTCCAGCGCTCCTCAATTCCTGAACCTAAGTCCATAACAATGGGCATTGATGAGTTAAACCCTCGTCAATTGGCGCCGTCTATGGGAACTAGGCGCGCTGATGTTGCGATCTCGACGGCTCCATCATCGACGATCTACGATTCGTTGGCTCCGGCAAGAGGATCTACTTCAGCTCCCTCATCATCAAAACGGCAGTCAGATCACATCTGATCGATTCGTCTACGTTGGCTCATTGAGCTTCATCATCAACATCTCCATCCTGGCCGATTTAGTCTTCTTCATCAATACCAAGTACGCGAGTTTGGCAACCGTCATCGAGACCAAATTGGCACTACTCCGTCGGCGCCCACAGATTTTATTGCGGCCGAGTCAGCGGTACTAATCCAAGCGACAAACAGATCGGCTTGGTTCGATATCCACTAAGGATGTCGATACTCTCAATCGGACATGTGGATGTCGGATCAATGCATAAGCATCAATACGTGTCACGTTTGGTCTGAAAAATTGATTAGCAAGCCAATAAAAAAGAGTCCATCACGGTGTCAAGCATCAAAGACAAAAGAAGAAAAAAAGACAAGAAGACTTTGATGGATCGTTCAAGTTACCATAGCAGCTCTAGAGTTCACGACCTGGATGTACGGAGACTCAGTGACACAATGCCTCCCAGCTGGCTACATGCAACGCATCGGATTCACCCGATAGTGTCCACGAGACTGGGTACCACGCAGCACAACTCCGTGTCTGCCACGCCACTCGCCGCCACCTTGACTCCTTAAAAAACTGGTAACCCCGCCGCACTGACTCCGGTCCATCAACTTCGACTACACAATCGTGTTTACTCTACGCCCCGGGGCTACGCGACTCCACCATGTGACTCGGGGGCTCCGCCAACTCCGTCGCGAGACCTGCTGCCGCCTTCGACTGCGATGACTATTACGGTCTTCAGCTGCGCCGGGTCTGCCGTGTGACCCGTCGCGTTCTTCGACTCCGGAGACCCGCTGTGATCTCCAGCTCCAGCGACTCGGGGGCTCCCTCCTCTGCGGTGACCCACCGCGTCCTTCGACTCCGGCGACCTTTCTGCGGTCTTCGGGTGCGGTGACCCGAGACGGTTTTCGACTGTTGTGGCCCGTTACAGTCTTCATATACGGCAACTCGTCATCACCACGCTACTCTGATCCGCCGCGTCGACTACGTTCGCCGCGTGACTCGCTGTCACGTCAACTCTAGTCTTCGACTCTAGTGATTCGCTACGATATTCGACTCGGGGGCTCCCTCCGCTCCGATGACCCGTTGCGGTATTCAACTTCAACGACCCGCTACGATATTCGACTCGAGGACTTCTTCGACTCCGGTGACCAGGTGTGGTCCTCGACTCCAGCGACTCGGGGGGGCTCCCTTAGCATTAGTTATCCAGCGACTCGCTATGGTCCTCGACTCCGCCGACCTACTGAGTCTTCGACTCCATCACGCAACCTGCTGCCGTCTTTGACTCCATTGACAATCCGCTACGATCTTCGGTTCCAGCAACTCGGGGGCTCCCTATGCTTCGGCAATCGCCGCAGTCTTCAACTTCAATGACTGGTTGTGGTCTTCATATCGGGTGACTCGAGGACTTCCTCGACTCCCGCGACAGCGAGCCGCTACAATCTTCGACTCTAGCACGCGACCTGATGCAGTCTTCGGCTGCGGTAACGCGATGTGGTCTTCAACTTCGCCGACCTGATGTGTCTTCGACTCCTTCACGTGACCCGCTGCCGCGTCGACTACGTCTGCGATTGCATCGACTTCGTCCACAATGACTACCAATAAAGCTAAGTTACCCTCTATTAGAGATGCTTTCTTTCTTACTTTAATTGCACTCAAAACACTCGGGGGCTGCGCCCTCTTCGAGTAACCTAATGTGTCATCGACTCCACGCACTCGAGCACCTCATATGCGACAGCCCGAGTAGCTGATTCTGCCTGATCGTCGAATCCTTGAACTCCGAGTACCTCGGCAAGGTACTGAGACTAAGGGTAATCAGGCTAACGAAAAGGCCTAGCATGCAGTGCAAAGGTGTCAACTCGATTGGCACCAGAATTTTACTTTACAAACCGGCATGCAAATATTCTTTACAAGATACAAATACTTCACAATTCTTAATATTTTATGCAGCTTATAAGGATGTCGACTGCGTCGAGCTATTCTATCGGGTCGTCCAACAGGAGTCAACAAAACAACTGGCTACGACATACACTCAAGACCCGAGTCGAGTCCCTCCTCGGATGGTTGCATCGCTTGATGCTACACACACGCGACGTTGGCCACGCACCCGACAAAAGTGACTGCATCGACTCCATCTGCATCGTCGACTCACCCATGTTTTCTTCTCGCATGATTGGCGACTACATCTACAAAGATACAAGACTCGAGTCTCTGCCCGAGTCTGCGACTCCGCCAGACACTCGGGGGCTACTCCAAACTGGAGCGCTGGTGGCTCATATACAAGATCCTCGAGTGACACGCTCTGAGTCCTCACTCGAATCCACGATTCGACTAAGGACTCAGGGGCTACTCCCATAGGGAGCGCTGGCCGTGCACCCGAAGAAATTTGTGGAAATATCCAAGCATCATGAAAACCCTTCACTCGAATCTACGATTCGATTGTGGACTTTGGGTTACTCCCATAGGGAGCGCTGAAAGCATATTCGACTGAAACAAGCAACAAAAGACGACAGCAGTCGCAAAAGTTATTTAGTCCCTGCCTGAATCTTCGACTGAAACAAGCAACAAAAGACGACAGCAGTCGCAAAAGTTATTTAGTCCCTGCCTGAATCTTTGACTGAAACAAGCAACAAAAGACGACAGCAGTCGCAAAAGTTATTTACTCCCTGCTTGATTCTTCGACTCAACCAGGCACTCGGGGGCTACTCCCATAGGGAGCGCTGGTCACGCACCCTATGATTATTTGTACATCGTACCGTGTGTCGATAACATCCACACTCGAATGCTATGGCGACTCCGCCTCATATTTTCCCTACGAAGAGTTTACGTCTCCTGGGCCACCCGAATCATCTCTGCGATGAAAAAATTCGGATGCCGCGCTTACAGTGTGAAGATAAGACCTGAATAAGGCCTGGCAACGCATCTGCTGCGCACTACCAGAGATTTATCCGTGCCTGCAGGTACGATGAATATGCCTTAACGGACGCGTCGAGTGCTCACACTTATACACTGGGATTCAAACTCTATAAGACCTCCGCGGCATGAGTCGAATTACGCCAGCAATTTCTGAATTCGAGTCCGGGGACTCGAGTTTGAGTAGGTAGCGTTGTTTTTTCCCTAGAGCAATTAACTGGTCTCGATCCATCAAGCGCACCAGACACGTTTACCATCATCCCTATGAACTACTACAAAATTCGACTGGCCCGATGAACTTCCGGGTGAGTGCTTCGCACTCGACATAATTGTCGACTCCGACATCCTAATGCAAACTCAAGACTTCTGAGTCTCCATCCGAATCTACGATTCACATGGACACTCGGGGGCTACTGACATGTGTATGCCCAATAGGCACTCAACTATGGCCTACCTGGTGCGGCTCGATGGAAGGCACACTCGACGAATTGCCAAGGTCCATGACGCCTATGACGGTTCGACTGGTATGAAGCCCATATGGACACGGACTCCCAACATACAAGACAAGGAAAGCTCAAGACTACAGTTGTAATCTAACTTGTAACCAACTCGTATTGGTACCTGAGACCTAGCCTCCCCATATATAAAGGCTAGGTGGGTCCAACGAGGAGGACACAACCTAAGACACGCTACGACACAATAGATCTAGACATCGCGACTCCCCCAATAGATAGATCTACGATCTCTCATACGCCAAATCCAATCTACCCATACACCGTCATCGGCGACATTGTAATCCTTCGGATCCTTTATCAAGCAAGAGCAGACAAGCAAGAGTAGGGTCCTCTACGAGGCCTGAACCTGGGTAAACTTTGCGTCCCTGTGTGCTTGTTTGCTAGCCGTACCGAGATCTCCAGCGCTCCTCAATTCCTGAACCTAAGTCCATAACAATGGGCATTGATGAGTTAAACCCTCGTAACCTACTGTCCCAGCTCGTGGTGCACGTCGCAAGACGGGATGGGGAGGATCTAAGCAGCGAATGCTCTGGAACTGGAGGCGCAAGGTGTGTGCGTTGGTGTTTTTTGGAGGAGAGGAGCGACCTCTCACTCTTATAGGCACGGGTAGGCAGGCGAACAGTCGGCGTCGGGAGAGGAAACGAACAGGCATCAACCAAAGCCGAACAGCCTCCACTAAGCTCAATTATGAATTTATGCGTGGCAAAAAGAAAGAGAAGCTCTCGGCTCGAGGCATTCCCGCAACCCACAACCCGCGGCGCGCGCGCACGTTGTGACGAGGCGAGGCGAGGTGAGGCGGGCGGCGGAAGAGGAGGAGCGCGCGTGTATATGTCTTCTCTTCTCAAGCTCGTACAAGTGGTGGAAGAGCTCTCCTTATAAGTTGGTCCAACTTCCACTCAACTAGCAATGCGGGACTAACTCTTGTCCCACCTCTTGCCTTGCATGAATGGGCCAAGTGGGCCTCTAGGATTTCAGGAATTGTTGAATAATATAAATGGGATGGGCCTTTATTAAGCAAAATACCAACATATATACACCCAACCTCACATGCTTGTGTGTGAGCTGGTTTGTTTTTCCCCTCTCATACACAACTGGTGTATGTTGCTTTGTTTTTCCCTCTATGCACAAGAGGTGCTCGATGGAATGCGTGAGAGCACGATGCCATTTAAGTTCACACAAAACAAACATGATATGAAGTGTTTGAGCCACACTTAAGCTTTCTCCTCTTTCTTTCCTCCTCGATCGAGGGTAGCAATTTTATCCTTTCATCTGTCATTGATATAATGCATTTGTCGATGTACAGTGGTCATTTATCTAGATGTTCTGTAATAGGTTTTGATAAACTTAATTATATAATACAGATGAGCCGGCAATGGATGTACGGTGATCGACGCATTGCCGAGTTCATTACGGGCCTGTATAATTTTATCGGTGTGGCTGAGTCAAACAGTCTCAATGGTTTTATGTGTTGTCCATGTGTTGCCTGTCAGAATAAGAAGGATTACTCTTCCTCGAGAACCCTTCACACCCACCTGCTTCAGTCCGGTTTCATGCCTAGCTATAATTGTTGGACCAAGCACGGATAAAGAGGGGTTATGATGGAAGACAATAAAGAAGAGGACGATGACAAGTATCGTATGTTCCCTGAATACGGTGATACTGCAACGAGGGAAGCTGAAGATGAAGCGGCACCAGATGAGCTCGTTGATGATGTTCACCGAGCCATTGCTAATGCATAGAGAGAATGCGAAAGTGAAAATGAGAACTTGAGGTTGAAGCACATGTTAGAGGATCACAAAAATTTATTGTACTCAAATTGCAAAGTTGGTAACACAAAGCTCGGTACCACACTGGAATTACTGCAATGGAAGGTAGAGAATGGTTTATCCGACAAGGGATTTGAGAAGCTATGATGGCCCAAAATATATCGAGCTCGTTGGGGAACCCCAAGAGGAAGGTATGATGAGCACAACAGCAAGTTTTCCCTCAGTATGAAACCAAGGTTTAATCGAACCAATAGGAGCAAGTTAACACCCCAAAGGTGTAGCTAGCTGAGCCTTGGCAAGGCGCACTACCGGTGCTAGTAGCAACGTGGAGACCTGCACAACACAACCACAAAACTTTGCCCCAACTTGCGATGAGGTTGTCAATCTCACCGGTTTTGCTGAAAACAAAGGATTAAACGTATTGAGTGGAGAAAAGTAATAGTTTGCAGAAAGTAAACACAAAGCAATAAACAATTGATTATAGATTGATTGTGAAAGAAAGGACCGGGGTCCATAGTTCACTAGAGATGGCTCTCCTTAAGATAGATAACATGTTGGGTGAACAAATTACAGCAGGGCAATTGACAAACATCGAGAAAGCATACAAGAATATACTACTCATCTTGACTCATTTGAGATTCGACTGGGCATTACAACATTATACATAGACCGCCATCCAACTGCATCTATGTCTAATAATCCACCATCAGGTTATTATTCGAACCCCCTCCAGTATTAAGTTACCAGCAACGGATAATTGCATTATGAATTATGTGTAAAGTAAACAATATGGTTATTCTATGAACAAAGGATTGTTGTTTTCTCTCTAGTAGCAACGGCACATCTAGTACTTTAGAGATTTCTGTCACTTCCCCAGATTACCAGAGGCATGAACCCACTATCGAGCGTAAATACTAACTCTTGGAGTTGCTAGCATCTACTTGGCCAAGATAGCTACTAACAACGGAAAGTATGCAAGATCACAAATAACAAAAACATGATAGAATCAATAATCAATCTGAAATAGCATCTCAATATCCATCGGATCCCCACAAACACAACATGCAGAATTACAAGTAGATGATCTTGATCATGAACGGAGCTCACAAGATCTAAACATGATAGCACAAAGGAGGAGAACCAGCCATCTAGCTACTACATGGACCCGTAGTCCAAAGATGAACTACTCACGCATCACACCGGAGGCTTGCATGATGATGAAGAAGGCAACCAGGGTGAATTCCCCTCTCCGGCAGGGTGCCGGAAAGAGCTTCAGATCCCTCCCGATCTAGGGATGGAGATGACGGCAGCTACAGACTCTTTCGTGGAATTTTGATTGGGTGCCTAGAGTTTCCGTATCAGAGGCAATATATAGGCGGAAGGAGAGGCCGAGGGGGTGCCTGGGGCGGCCAGACCACCCCATGGCGTGGGCCAGGCCTGGCCGCGCGGCCTGGTGGTGTGGCCGGGCCCGAGTCCCTCTCTGTCGTATTCTGGCTCCAGGTGTCCCTCGGTGAAAAACTGACTTTGGCTTTTATCCCGTCTAATTCCGCGAATATTCATTTGCTGACTTTCCCGAAACCAAAAACAGCAGAAAATGGGCAGCTGGCACTGTGGCTCTTGTTAATAGGTTAGTCCAAGAAATCATATGAAAAGTACTCTGATATGAAAACCTTAAAAAGAAAGGGGCATTGGAAAAAAACTGATATGACTTACAAATGAGGTGAAGGGGCATTTTGTGAAACTCTTAGCATGAATCTCCAAAAGATAGTGTCGGGTCGCCAACTTACATGTGGTATCGCGTGTTTCTCTTCTAACATGTTCACTACTTCAATTGGTAACGTATAACATGTGTCACGATGGGACCCCTCCGCCCCCCTATACTCTACTCCCTCGACCAAATAAGTGTACTTCTACATGCACTGGTGGAAAAATGGCCTCTAGTCCCGGTTCATAAGGGCCATTAGTCCCGGTTCCCGAACCGGGACCAATCACTCGGGACTAATGCTAGTCCCGATTCGTGCACGAACCGGGACCAATGGGTCTCCACGTGGGCGGGCGCGCGACGAGGGGGGGTGGATCATTGGTCCCGGTTCGTGGAACAAACCGGGACCAATGGGTCTCCACGTGGCAGCGCCAGAGACGGGCGAGGGTGGATCATTGGTCTCGGTTCTTGGCACGAACCGGGATCGATGGTCTCTCTGTCGTGGTAGGGTTTTGTGCCGCGGCAGGATTTTTGGGCTATTTTTCTGACGCGGCAGGATTTTTTTATCAACTTAATGGTACTACATATATACGGCAATAATGAAACCACGATATATATATATATTACACATCATTCATGATCACAAATATATACACCGTCTCATCCTTCTTCTTGGTCGAAACATATTATAATTACAAATGATACTCTCACACGAATTTGATCTAATTTGCATCTTTTTTTTTACACTTCACCCTTCCAAATGAAGCGGGTAATAGTATTCTCCTTTCGGATCTATGACTTGTTCTAACGAGAATCCGGCAATTTCCTCTTGAATTGCTTGCATGCGTTCTTGTGATAGAAGACCGTCCCGCATCCGTTCGATCTAATATAAAGAAGGGAATCAATATATATGAATGAAACTAAACACAATTGGTGGTAATAAAATAAATTTGTGATTATTGTTTATCGTACTTCAGTTTTTTTGATGTTCCGGTCTGCGCCCTTCTCTTTGGTCGTCTGGCGAATGAACTCGCAGACATAGTATCCACATAAGTTATTCCCGGCTTCCTGCCTCAAGCACTTTATGAGAATGGAGTTTAATTAAAATAATAATCAAGCATGATAATGGTGGTATTGAAACTAGAATCAAAGAGATGCGTGGATCTAGCAAGTAGTACTTACAGTCAATGGTTGAAATGTAAGCTCTGGCTTCCAAACACCCTTAGTTTTGGCGGTGAACCATTTCCAAGCCTTCTGGAGGCATTCCTGCATGTCCGCCCACTTTTCTAATGGTGTGCGTTTCGATTCCAGGACTTTTACTACTCCGGTGTCAATAGCAATGATTAACACAATATAGTGGAAGCTTGACACACTAACAAAATATAACACGAGTCAATTATACGCTTAACATCGAGTAAGCGAAAATATAATGTGTACAAGACAGTAACACTCACCCAGCATTGTAAGGAAATAGTATTTCCCTTCTGTTGCTGAAATACTTCAACGCTTGGAACAAGTTATCCTCTGTCTCTTTGGGATTTGTTTTTAGAGTAACTTCATGAACGAAATTACAGTCAACAAACCCAAGGTCATAGATTTGTCCTTTGTTGCATTCTTGAATCTTCATTCTGCATATATAATTAGTATAGTGATTAGTAAGATTATACAAGCAACGAATGAGCTGAGCTAGAAAGACTTAATTATAGAAATTAATAATACTTACAAACAATAGGCACTGACGATAGTTTTGTCGAGTGCGTCTTGTTGGTAAAACTGAAATAATTCTGGAAATTCGATCAGTAGGAAGCCATCTCCATGACCGTAATGGTGGTGTTTATATGTAGCATAGATCCAGTTTTTGGAATCAGCACAGGCTTGGATGTACCAGTTATGGAATCTTCGCATTTTTGTTGGTAGATCTTTGACTAACTTGTGTTTGACGAGAGGAGCCCCGTACTGATACACATATGCTGTTTCTTGGTACCCCTCGAACTCATTCATACGGCTCATGTACTCAGTAATAGACAGTCCATATAATTCGGCCTTTTCTCCATACAGTCGAACAAACTCCGGATCAATGTTCGGATCATGCCGCTCCTGGGCTCTCGACTCATTGGTATCGTACACTTTGAGCGGTTCGATCGATTGATTTTTCTGTTGTCCGAGCTGGGCAACTTCTTTCCCGACTCTCCGCTCTTTTGCCTCAGCCGACTTGGTAATAGAGCGATTATTGTCTGATGTGAGCGCTATGGGTTGGTGAAGCTGAATCTTAAGCGCGGCTGCTTTGGCTTTATCTTCTGCGGTGACTGAGAAATATGCCTCTATCGGCTTTTCTTGTTAGCCATGTCAATCTTCCACTTTTCATAATGGGCAGCTGCGGCCGCATCAGTTTCCTCATATGTCTTCTCGCAAGGTAGATTCTTCATATTCTGATGAGGTACTTTTGGGAGGGGCGATAGCTTACGTTTCGGTGATTGGAACGTGCTCTTGTTGCTGCTGGTGGTGCTGCCCCCCTTAGTATACTTCCGATTTTGTCTTTGAGGCTCATGGGACGGAGACAGCTGACGCGGCGGCGGAGATGGCTGAGGCGGCGATGGAGATGGTTGCGTTGAGTGGTGAGGCGGTGAAGGTGACGGTTGCGCTGGAGAATGGTGAGGTGGCAGCGAAGGTGGATTACTGCTCTGAGGACTGGGTGGCCTTGGCGGCACATAATTTGGAAGCATGATGCGCTCCTTTGGCCATAGAATAGTCCCCCCTTTAGCTTCTCCTAGTTGAGTCAGCTCCATATCTTCCCCTGCAGGGTGGTCTAGCTTCAGCTCCTCAAAATCTTCCTTCACCTCATCCACGGTGACACAACGTACCCTTTTGGAACTGGTCTGCAATGCCAAGTTGGGTTAGGCGCAATTGGTACCGCCATGCCGACCGCCGCCGTCACCCTTAAATTCATAACCTGCACCTTTAGCTCACAAGCTGTGGTCTCCGTGATATCAACCACTGGGTAGCGTTTAGGAGGAGATGTCGTTGGTGCATCATCATCAACATCATGGAGTTGCGTGGAAGCGACGCTGCTTTTCTTATTCGATAGGGCGCCAGTACCCTCGAATGCAGCTTCTACCACGTGCCGCTGAGATTGGCCGCTAGTACCTTGCTGGCTAAGTCTGTCGAGTTGATCCTAGTGCCGCTTTAATGCTTCTTCTACATTATGCAGCCGGTCTGCAGCGGCCGCTTTCTCAGCTGCCTCCCTTTCCTTTCTCCTCTGATGGCTTTTATCGGGATATCTCTTCATTTCTAGGGGGAAGACAACCTTCCATGGCTTGGAGCCTGGTGTGCCTCGTGCTCGTCCGTCGTGTTCAGGATTTTTAAGGGCGCGTGTGAGCTCGTCGTTCTCTTTATCGGGAATGAACCGTCCCGCTGCAACATCATCTACTGCATTTCTAATATCGTCGATGGGCAGTAGGGGATCATCTTTGTGTTTCTGATTATATATTGCCCTCCCTTCTTTGTCCAACGTGCCCCCATGGCCGTAAAACTAGTTTCTCGCCCGTGGTGTCCATGTTGCGGGCTCTGGTCTGATCCTGGCAGCTATGTAATTGACCTCAAGTGCATCCCACTTAGGCATGCAACCGGCGTAGCCAACAGGCCCCATGTTATGATGGTACACTTTCTTAGCAGCGTTCTCCGTATTTATTCTAGACCTTTCCTTAGCTTTCTCCGATGTCTTGTACTTCACAAAATCCTCCCACTGGTGTCTTAACTTAGCATAGCCGGCTTCATTGAAATTCGTAGTCTTCTCTACCTTGACAAAGTTATTGTACAGTTTCTTCTTCCAGTTCTTGAATGCATCGACCATCTTGCTGAGAGCAAACTTCTTGACTCTTTGCACAAGCTCCATTCTTGCTCTCTCCTCCTCATCTGGATGCACATCTGGTATCGGCAGGAGTTAATTAGTCATGATCTTGTCAAAAAGCTTATCTTTGGCGTTGTCGCCGACATACGGGACTCCACCGCCGCTTGGATGATTCCATTCTTGAACGATGATCGGGATGTAGTCCCTCACAAGAACTCCGCATTGCTTGACAAATTTTCTTGCGACATCGACGGGAGCTTGCGGTTTGTCATCTACACCGACCACGTCGATCCTATACCTCACAGTGTTAACCAACTTTTTTGTTCGGCCTCGTTTCGTTCTTACGGAAGAAGTTCTCGATCCGGAGGGCTAAAACAAGAAAGAGTGTTCATATATGCATGTATATATAGACAACATCATTTTAATTACAAAAATACATATATACACCTTGCCTATGTTTGCGAGATTTAAGGTTCCGTTTGAGCCGTCGCCTTCTTCCTCATCGGCTTCTCCCCTGTCCCAGGCTTCGGCTTCTACCTCACCGGAGCCGTCTCCACGGTTGAGAGACTCATCTCCCTGACCGGACCATTCAGAAACTCACTGGTGACATCTATATTGATATCTTCATTTTCACAGATCATTCCTTGGAGGATGTTTTCCTGATGTGTTGGATCCATAGTATCTGCAAAGATGATGTTCTGGAATTACATATTAAGTTTATGACAAGAAAGGGGAAACAACAATCAACACATGGCATCGATGATGATATGACAAGTTAAACAAAGTTGAAATTTAACCCTAAGGCATGCTTGGCAATTTAAGTGGGATCCGAAGGGTCCAAACCCTAGTACAGGAGAGACCCCGAAATCACCTACGAGGGGTTGATTTCATTCTCTTATTAAACTTGTAATTCAGGTTGTTGAACAATGCATGATTATGAGTCTATTGTGTAGATCTCATTTTTCTGAACATTTTGATATATTATACATATTTTTCTAACTTAGAAATAATTAGTTATTGAATTTATAAGATTAAAATCTTTTCTGAAATTATTTAAATAATTATTAAACTTTTGCTGCATCATTATGACGTCAGCTCGGGGTGGTTTTTTTCTCCACGGCTAAACTAGCCATAGATACTGACGCGGGGGGCCCAAGCCACCTCAGATGCCACGCTGGCGGGGCTTGGTCAGCGCCCCCGTCACGCACACGCGACGCCATAGTGGCGCCACGTAGGCTCGCCAGCGAACTGCCAGGCGGTGGTGGAAGACGGCAGAGAGAAGCGCGCGGGGTGACGCGACTAGGACGGTTTGAACCAGCGCGATGCGGGCTACCTAAAACGGGCGGCGCCGCTACGGGAGGTGCGCCGGAGCAAGGTGGTTGACGGTGGTCGGCGGCCGGTGGCGATAGGTGCTCGTGGGGAGGATGATACAGTGATGGAGGGAGATGTAGGAGTGGTGCTGGAGCACCAGTGGCTCACCAGGAGGCCGATGGAGGGTGCGGCGAGGCCGGAGGAGGCCGGGCGCTACCGGAATCAGTGGAGAACGCGGCGGCCGGAGTCGGGGATGGTGGGGTCGATTGCAGCGTGGAGAACACGATGGCCGCAGAGTGGCGCTCGGTGACGAGCGTCGATGACGTGAAGCGGCCGCTCTGGATTTGGGCAGCCTGCCGGCGTGATTTTGCTCCGCCGTAAATTTTCCTTAGCCGCGTGTCGATGTGTTCTGTGAATTGGGGGAGTTGGGGAGGAGGAAGGGTCGAGGCTGTTAACTGTATAGGCATTTGGTCCTGGTTCGTCCCACCAACCGGGACAAAAGGATCAACGGTCCCGGTTGGTGGGACATACCGGGACCAATGGTCTGGGCAGGAGCATAGCTGTGCTGCCACGTGCGCGGGCCTTTGGTCCCAGTTCATTGATGACGCACAAGTATAGGGGGTGTATCGCAGTATTTTCGATAAGTTAGAGTGTCGAACCCAACGAGGAGCAGAAGATGCTGGCTAGTGGTATGGATCAGGAATTCTCTGCAAATACTTCGGAAACGGATTTTTAGGGGTTTTCGATAAAGCAAGTAAACAAAGTACGAATAAATAAAAGACAGTAGGAATAAATGCAGCAAGTGGCGCAATCCTTTATGCAGCAAAGGACAAGCCGGTTGTATAACTTAAGATGACCAAACATTCTCGAGGACACATGGGAAGACTGTCAAGTGCTTTCGCTTCATATAGTTGATTAATCTTCTCTAGCTTGCTAAGTGTTGTGTGGGTGAACCTGTGCTAATGTACCGCCCCATCCAAGACTAATACATACTTGTGATTATACCCCTTGCAAACATCTGTAAGTACAAGAAAGTAATTAAGGTAGAAACCTAACCACAGCCTTAAACTCTAAGACCCTTACGTCCCTTGTGCAATGGTTTCCTAACGGGGGTTCAGGTTTCTGTCACTCCGGCAACCCCTACGATTAGTAGCCAAATACACAATACATTCCCCTAGGCCCATATAGGTGAAGTGTCATGTAGTCGACGTTCACATGACACCACTATAAGAAGTACACCACAACTTAAATAACAATCTATTGATTTTTTCTCAACACAACTCCACTACTAACAACAAGACTTCTCCCATGTCCTCAAGAACAAAATGAACTACTCACAAGACATCATATGGATCATGATCAGAGATGGAATAATGATGTATAACAATCTGAACATAAACAATAATTCAACGGTTCACTCAATAGCATCAACTACAAAGAGTAATCAACACCGGGAAAGTTTCCCCTATGAACTATGCAAGATTCAACCCAATTTTCATAGCAATATGGAGATGGTGATGAGGGTGCTGCTGGTGATGATGGTGGTGATGATGATGATGATGATCCCGATGAAGTCCAGCTTGATGGTGGTGTTGATGGCGACGATCTCCCCTCTTCGGGAAGGAATTCCCCCGGCAGAAATCTGTCTGCCGGAGAGATCTTTCTCTCTCGGTGTTTTCCGCCCCGCAGAGGCGGCGGAATCTTACATTGGTCGCTCCCCGGGTCTTAGGGTTTCGAGAGGATGATAGACGCCAAAGGGGAGAGGTTGGAGTGGGCCAGGGTGGCCACACCACCTCCTGGCGTAGCCTAGGGCTGCCCGCGCCAAGGGGTGGTGTGGGCCCCCTGTGGCCCATCTTCACTCCCTCTTCTGGCATCCTTCGTCTTCTGGAAAAATAGGATTTTCCATATATTTTCCCGGATTTTCTGATCTTCGCGAGTTTTGCCTCCAAACAGCACCTTTTCCATCAGAATCCTGACTGCAGCGGGCCATGCTCCAAAAGTCATCAACCATGCAAAAACAGATGAAATAACATAAGTATCACCTCTCAATACGAAATATATCAATGAATAATAGTGAATTAGGACATAGAATAGTGATGCAAAATGGACGTATCAACTCCCCCCAAGCTTAGACTTCGCTTGTCCCCAAGCGAAACTGAGCTCAATAAACATGGCCTCAGGTTTATGGAGTGAAGAGTCGAAAAAAGAATACGGACAAGAAGCATCACATTCATCAAAAGCATAGATCATAATAGAAGACAACTCACTATTATATAACTCAACTTGTAATAAGTAAAGGAAACACAATAAAGATACATAAAGTGAATCATAATTGGTAATGGCAAACTTAGCTCTTGGTCGAAGAATAGTTGATAATTTGCTGGAGTTCACAAATAACTGGTTTTCAATGATAACTTTCAAAGTAGTAAACATCAAGATAAGAGCAATGTGCAAAGCAAGGAACATAAAACATGATTGCATAAATCATCATATGAATGAATGAAACACAACAACTCAAAATACTTGCTGAGGTAGAAGGGAGTAGGTTTACTGACTCAACTACAAAGTAAAATAAAGGCCCTTCAAAGAGGGAAGCAGGGATTGCAAGTCTCATAAAGAGCTCCCAAAAATTATGATACTTACTAGCTTTCATAATTCTACTCATGCTACTCAAGTTTAGTCACCGGTAAGTTCTTGTCATCGTAAGCATATGTGTATCATAGAGAACCGCCAACGGGGTACCCCTTGCCCGATGATACAGAAAAATCCCCATATCAAAATGACAAGGCAAGCAGACAACAAGTATCTCAGCAATCTTCTTATTTACCATGGGAATATGGTGCTTTTTTATCTCTTTCCTCTTTTCATAAAATCTTTTTTTCTTTTCTCTTTTTCTCAATCTCTATCTCTTTTTTTATAAGAAGAATGCTTCATAGATACTCGTTATGGTTACGCTGCAGGTTTCCACCATGTCAGCATGGATTAGACCAGCGGCCCAGACATTTCTCTAACACACATGCATAACTCCATGGACTTACAAGCTCCCCTTTCATTTCACACCGACGACATCCATAGACAAAAGAACATGATATCAACTAGGTACGAAGTACCAGTGCAATATTGAAAGTGTTCCCCATGACAGCATGGTTCTGCTAATCCACAACTTACAAAGCGCAAGCATATATGCAACATAGGTGAGCACAATGGTTCAAGTTTATTAAGTGCAAGAAAGTAAAGTGTGCCATCAAGTTCGTGAGAGCTTTAATCACTAATTTTCACATAACAAGTTTAATTTGGGAGGTAGATAAAACAAGAATTTATTTGGAATAGCAATAATGCTAATAGGTAGGTATGGTGGACACAAATGGCATAGGTTTCGGTTTAAAGGAGTGGATGCACGAGAAAAATTCCCTCTCAGTACAGGTTTTTAGCTAGCAAAGCTGGGTAGCAAGTATAAGAGTTGAAGGAAACAAACAAACATACAAGTGATAAAGACAAACATGCAATCTTCCTTGGAAGCACAAAAGATCTTAACTAGAGAATACTAGACTTATGAGCAAATCAAGAAAGAAAGATGATGAAATTATATTTTTTAGAGTACTTCTATCTTTTTCATTCAACTCTCAAAAATAGTGTTGCTACTGACCGAGCCAGGTTTGCAAAAACCAACTAAATTAACTCAATGATCCCAAAGTGATACCAATACTAACAACAAGATCAATCATATAACCACGAATTGAAAACTAATACAAGCTATGAAAAAGAGTGAATGATAGAACTTCTCATTAATATTCCATAACAGAAACTCACACCAAGGGATACATATCTAACGAGAGAGGGGACACTTCCATATTGCAAACCATCCTACATAATAACTTCTCTATTCATGATATGACTCTACTAAAAAGGTGAAAAGATAGAAGATAGTGATGTGATACCGCGGCACTCCCCCAAGCTTGGAACAAACCAAGGGGATGCCAAACCTGATGACGAATTACTCATTTGGTGGTGGTGGTAATATTTTCTTAGTTGATGTGAGGAAATCTTCCAGCATCTTGTGAAGCCGATTATTATCCCATTGAAGCATGTCCACCTTCCTCCGCAAGTCTTGGTACTTATCGCAGAACTCCTTAGTGACTCGTAGGGCTTCCGTTGATGCATGGCAAGAGACTAAAGGTACCAGCCCCTGCTTGGGGTCTTGAAGATCTTCCTCCATCGGCTCCTTCCCTTTATCCTTGGCGGACACCATTATGCTTCTAAGGTTTCAAAGAGTATGTCCTGGCAGAAACAGATCGAAACAAAAACACGATGAAACCACGATATACAAACCTCGGGGGATCCGGGGGGTTATATATTACGAAGTTTCATATCAAAAGGAAGGTACTGGGAGAAAACGAGTCAGAGGCGGAGTCTGGGGTGGACTCACCACCTGGTGGCGCGGCCAGGGGAGGGCCCGCGCCATAGGGTGGTGTGAGCCACCCTGGCTCCGTTTCCGTCCCTCTTTCGCTTCGTAGCTTTCCTTATTGAATAAAAACTGCAAAAATATAGTTTGATAGTATTTTCGCGGAACTTTTCTTACCAGAACTGTTACCTTTTTGGAAACAGACTCTGCAGGTCTCTGAATTTGGTATCTAGTAGATTATTTCGGAGTCATTACTTGAATAACATCGATATCTTATTCTTTATACACATATTACTTGAGTCATGAAACCTTTCTCTTTCTCATTACACCATTTTCTCCACTACCTGGAAATTTCTTTCACACAAAACTTCACACAGTTCTTATTAGTAACATTAGTATAGGTGAAGTGATAATACCATTTAAGTCAAAATTCAACTGAAAACCATCAAAACATAAGCTACTGTAGTGAATCCTTCTGAAAACCCAAAAAGAATTCAAAAAGGAAATCGAATAAAGAAGCAAATGTAAGATTGGCAAAATCTGTCAAAACAGACCAGCAGGTAAAGATCAATTTTTTCGAAAATCTTCTGTTGCTCAAATCAAAAAGTGCAAAACTAACGAAAGTTAAATAACAACCTAGGGCATAAGCACAAAACATTACAGCTTAATACGACATACAGAGATCTCTCACGAATTTTTACGGTGGGGCACAAAAATCTGTTTCGGGACAGCAACTTCCCCAAATATTACTTCTCTCTCATTAGAGCTTGATCTTGACACAAAAACCAAACAAAACGTATAAGGAGCGGTCATTACCGAAGTAATAACTTCCAAGACTCAAAGAAACAAAAACAAACTGAAAGCAAAAACAAATTGGGTTGTCTCCCAAAAAGCTCTTTCTTTATAGGCATTAAGATGGGCATGATAATTTTGATGAAGCTCTCATAGGGATATGAATTGAAGTGAAAGAGAGCATTAAGAAGCAAAAACACACACACACATTTAAGTCTAATCCACTTCCTATGCAAGGGAATTTTTTAAACAAAACAAGTTGTTGAAACCAAAGGCAACTTGCATAAGAAGACAAAAGAAGTGCAACATAAAAAATTCAGCATAAAACGGGGAAACTTGATATTATTGAGATGCATAAGAACACTTTTCCCTATTTGATAGTAACTTTCAGTATCATGTGTAAACTTAACAATATAGCTATCACATGGACCATCATAGCAATGATCACTTATTCTAACAGTAAACATAGCAATACTAGCTCTTATAACACTACTTTGTGAAACAATATTAGAGGTATCCTTACAAAGGATAGTGTGTCCCTCTTCTTCATATTTAGTGACAAAGTCTTTCACATTTGCTATTATAGGTTCATCAACCTTTTGTTTATCAGGTTCAACAGCTTTACTTGTACTTTCATTAACCATACTAGCTATCATAGAATGTTCCTTAATCTTAACTAGGAAAGGCATTTTCTCAATATAAGGTTTAGGTATGACATGATTAGCAGTATAAACTTCAGTATTTCTTGCAGGAACACTCTTAGCAACATCTTTATAAGGTTCATGATACTTATTCCACTTCTTTTTAGGCACTTCAATGTAGGAAGCAAAAGCCTTAAAATAAGAAGCAATATCTTGAGAGTCTAGACCATAAGTATTTTTAATATTTTGAAAGTCATCAGTTCCCATAAAAGATTCAATGCATTCATAATCATAATTTATACCTGACTTTCTACCTTTGTCATTCTCCCAAGCTTCAACATTGTCTTGAATACGGTCCAGAAGATCCCATTTAGCTTCTTCTTCCATGCGAGTGAGTGATCCAGCACAAGAAGCATCCAATAAATATTTATCATGTAGAGGGAGCCTTGCATAAAAGTTATTGATAATAATATTGTTGGGGAGCTCATGAATGGGACATTTGAGCATTAGTAACTTCAATCTCCCCCAAGCTTGAGATGTACTCTCTCCATCAAGAGGCCAAAAGTTATATATTTGATTTCGATCTTTATGAATCTCACTAGGATGATAAAACTTTGAATAGAAGAGAGGCACTATTTCCTCCCATTCCAGAGCTTGACCATTCTTCAGCAGCTTATACCATTCCTCAGCTCTTACTTTTAGTGATAATGAGAATAACTTCTTCTTAACTTGATCTATAGTAATACCTGCACACTTGAACAACCCGCATAATTCGTGTATAAAAGTAAATGATCACCAGGATGGACAGTTCCATCCCCAACATTGTAGGTATCCATAACACGATCAATAATTCTTGTAGGTATTTTAAAAACATCATTCTCAGCAGGTGGTGGCTTATCTATACCTTAGTAGTGGTAGTAGCATTACCAAATAAGAAACTCAGCGAATTATCCATAACGCAAATAAAGCAACTAGCAGAAGTAAACAATACTCATAGTAGAAGTTAACTTTACCAGTTCCACTTTCCAATAGCGCTTCACTCCCCGGCAACGGCGCCCGAAAATAGTCTTGATGACCCACAAGTATACGGGGTGTATCGCAGTATTTTCGATAAGTAAGAGTGTCGAACCTAACGAGGAGTAGAAGGTGCTCGCTAGTGGTATGGATCAAGAATTCTCTACAAATACTTAGCAAACGGATTTTTAGGGGCTTTCGATAAAGCAAGTAAACAAAGTACGAATAAATAAAAGACAGTAGGAATAAATGCAGCAAGTGTCCCAATCCTTTATGCAGCAAAGGACAAGCTTGTTGTATTACTTAAGATGACCAAACGTTCTCGATGACACATGGGAAGACTGTCAAGTGCTTTCGCTCCATATAGTTGATTAATCTTCTCTAGCTTGCTAAGTGTTGTGTGGGTGAACCTGTGCTAATGTACCACCCCATCCAAGACTAATACATACTTGTGATTATACCCCTTGCAAACATCCGTAAGTACAAGAAAGTAATTAAGGTAGAAGTGTCAGGTTTCTAAGACCCTTGTGCAATGGTTTCCTAACGGGGGTTCAGGTTTCTGTCACTCCGGCAACCCCTACGATTAGTAGCCAAATACACAATGCATTCCCCTAGGCCCATATAGGTGAAGTGTCATGTAGTCGACGTTCACATGACACCACTATAAGAAGTGCACCACAAAATAAATAACAATCTATTGAATCTTTCTCAACACAACTCCACTACTAACAACAAGACTTCTCCCATGCCCCCAAGAACAAAACGAAGTACTCGAAAGACATCATATGGATCATGATTAGAGATGGAATAATGATGTATAACAATCTGAACATAAACAATAATTCAACGGTTCACTCAATAGCATCAACTACAAAGAGTAATCAACACCAAGAAAGTTTCCCCTATGAACTATGCAAGATTCAACCCAATTGTTACAGCAATATGGAGATGGTGATGAGGGTGCTGTTGGTGATGATGGTGGTGATGATGATGATGATCCCGATGAGGTCCAGCTTGATGATGGTGTTGATGGCGACGATCTCCCCTCTCCGGGAAGGAATTCCCCCGGCAGAAATCTGTCTGCTGGAGAGATCTTTCTCTCTCGGTGTATTCCGCCCCGCAGAGGCGGCGGAATCTTACTATGGTCGCTCCCCGAGTCTTAGGGTTTCGCGAGGATGATATACGCCAGAGGGGAGAGGCTGGAGTGGGCCAGGGTGGACACACCATGGCGTGACCTAGGGCAGCCCGCGCCACGGGGTGGTGTGGGCCCCCTGTGGCCCATCTCCGCTCCCTCTTCTGGCATCCTTCGTCTTCTAGAAAAATAGGATTTTCCGTATATTTTTCCGGATTTTCTGATTTTCGCGAATTTTGCCTCCAAACAGCACCTTTTCCATCAGAATCCTGACTACAGCGATCCATGCTCCAAAAGTCATCAACCATGCAAAAACACATGAAATAACATAAGTATCACCTCTCAATATGAAATATATCAATGAATAATAGTGAATTAGGACATATAATAGTGATGCAAAATGGACGTATCATTCGTCCCACCAACCGGGACCAAAGGATCAACGGTCTCGGTTCGTGCCACCAACCAGGACCAAAGACATGTTAATGGTAGCGCGCGCACCCAGGATCATCGGTCCCGGTTGGTGGGACGAACCGGGATCGTTGACCCGTTTTTCAGATTTTGGCAAACCTTTTGGTCTTCCCGCCATTTTCAAATTTGTTTTCTTCTTTAATTAATAAGATGTTTCAATTTAAGATGATTATTTATTTGGAATTTCGAAAAAAATTCAACAGGAAAAGTGCTTCAATTTACATAACTAATCAAAAACCATTTTCTCTTTTCAAATATTTTTATTTGAACTATACAATTTTACTATTTTCAATTAAAATTGCATTACCAAATATTTATTGCATAATTTGGAATTTGAAAAAACTTTCAACAGGAAAAGTGCTTCAATTTAAATATCTAATCCAAAACCATTTCTGTTTTCAAATATTTTTATTTGAACTATACAATTTTACTATTTTCAATTAAAATTGCATTACAAAATATTTATTGCATAATTTGAATTTCAAAAAACTTTTAACACGAAATGTGCTTCAATTTAAATAACTAATCAAAAACCATTTTGTGTTTTCAAATATTTTTATTTGAACTATACAATTTTGAACAGGAAAAGTGCTTCATGCCCACCGTTTTGAATATAGTTTGAAACGGGCATAAGAAATTCAAAAATGATCCAAATAATGTGAAACCTTCGTGTGGTGTCATATTATGTGTCACAGTTGCAAGGAAAAATATTGAACTTGAAAAATTGCAAACATCATAAAAACTCCTTCACAAAATGACCTATCATGTTTGAGGTTTCATGGCATTTAGGTCAAACCACCAATGTTATGGCTAGAATCAGGGCATAGTTTGTGGTAATGTGCCCATATTGTGCACACATGTGCATCTTGGGATGGCTTACGATTTTGTAGGAGGAAGTTTTCCTTTTCGACGCACGAAAAAGCCAATTTCCATTTTTGAGGTGCCGAAATCGGGGTGTTCTGTGCAGCAACCACCAAATTAAAGTTTGGCATTGGTACCAACCCATTTTAAAAAAATACTAGACCACCTTATATGGAAAATTTTCCGACCGGTGTATCTGGAACCTTTCTGTACATCCCTCATGAAAAAGACAAATTCCTGCCGAATCGGTAGGAGGTTGCCAAGATTTGAAATACAAGTACATGATATAATGCTTGTGAATTTTTAAAAAAATCTTTTATAGGTTCACAACATGCTATTTCATCAGAGATCCACTTCAAGTTCAGCGAGGCTCAGCCCTGGGCTAAGAAGCTTCGTGCCCGCTGTTTTGAATATAGTTTGAAACGGGCATAAGAAATTCAAAAATGATCCAAACAATGTGAAACCTTCGCGTGGCGTCATATTATGTGTCACAGTTGCAAGGAAAAATATTGAACTTGAAAAATTGCAAACATCATAAAAAATCCTGCACAAAATGACCTATCATGTTCGAGGTTTCATGGCATTTAGGTCAAACCACCAATGTTATGGCTAGAATCAGGGCATAGTTTGTGATAATGTGCCCATATTGTGCACACATGTGCATCTTGGGATGGCTTACGATGTTGCGGGAGGAAGTTTTCCTTTTCGACGCACGAAAAAGCCAATTTCCATTTTTGAGGTGCCGAAATCGGGGTGTTCTGTGAAGCAACTGAAACATTGCAAATGTATCTATAATTTTTGATGTTCCATGCTTGGTTTTATCCACTTTCTTGTGTTTTGTTCCAACTTTGGAGTACTTTTCTTGTGATTTCTTGGACTAACCTATTAACAAGAGCCACAGTGCCAGTTGCCTGTTTTCTGCTGTTTTTGGTTCCAGGAAGTCAAAAAATGAATATTCTCGAAATTGGACGGGACAAAAACCAAAGTTACTATTTTCCCGAAAGACTCATGGAGCCAAAAGGAGAGTCGGAGAGGGGCCATAGGGTGGCCACACCACCCCTAGGCGCGGGTCCACCTAGGCCGCACCAGGGCATGGTGTGGGCCCCCTGGCCGCCCACCGACCTTGCCCTCTGGCCTATAAGAAGCCTCCCGAGGCATAAATCCTAGATCGTCAATCAGAAATCCACGAAAAGTTCCGCTACGCCGCCGCCACCGAAGGGGAGATTCGGGGGACAGAAAGTCTCTGTTTTGGCACCCTGCCGGGACGGGGAAGTGCCCCTGGAGCCATCTCCATCGATCTCCACCACCATCTCCATCGCCATTGCTGACACCCATGATTAGGAGGGAGTAGTTCTCTCTCGAGGCTAAGGGTTCTACCGGTAGCTATGTGTTCGTCTCTCTCTCTCTCTATGCATGATCTTATTGAGATCATGAGCTTGTAATCTATAGATCTATTCTGCTACTCAAGTGCTTTAATGAATCTCTCCTCTCCCCATGTGTGTGAAAGTGACAGCGTGCTCACCATGGTGGCACTTAGGCTAGAGATTACAAATACTTGTTATGAGTTATATTTGGAGTTGGATGTCTTTATGAAATTGTGGTGTTTGTTGGAACCATCTAGTACCCAAGGTGACAGTGTGGGGTTTTCTAGATGGGAAAGATGAACTTTGAGGTGTTTTGTTATAGCCCTACCATCGATTAGAGTGTCCAACCGGAGAGTAGTTAAGAGTAGTATCATAAAGAGAATATATTTATATGAGAGTGTTCACTAGTGAAAGTATGATCCCCAGGCCTTGTTTCTAAGCACTGAAACACGGTTTGCTACTAGATCTGTTACATGTTTGCTTGCTTCTATCTTTATTTCAGTTTGCCTTTAGTCTTTTCCATGCCATCAATCTACTTTCTATCACCGTTACCACTTATAATTATCCATACCACTTGTATTTCACTATCTCTTCGCCGAACTAGTGCACCTATACACCTGACAAGTGTATTGGGTGTGTTGGGGACACAAGAGACTTCTTGTATCTTGATTGCAGGATTGCTTGAGAGGGGATACCTTTTACCACTTCCTCCCTGAGTTCGATAAACCTTGGGTAATCCACTTAAGGGAAAACTTGCTGCTGTTCTACAAACCTCTACACTTGGAGGCCCAACAACTGTATACAAGAATAGAAGTGCGTAGACATCAGCAACCACCAAATTAAAGTTTGGCATTGGTACCAACCCATTTTTCAAAAATACTAGACCACCTTATATGGAAAATTTGACCAACTGGTGTATCTGGAACCTTTCTGTCCATCCCTCATGAAAAAGACAAATTCCTGCCGAATCGGTAGGAGGTTGCCAAGATTTGAACTACAAGTACATGATATAATGCTTGTGAATTTTTAAAAAAATCATTTATAGGTTCACAACATGCTATTTCATCAGAGATCCACTTCAAGTTCAGCGAGGCTCAGCCCCGGGCTAAGAAGCTTCATGCCCGCCGTTTTGAATATAGTTTGAAACGGGCATAAGAAATTCAAAAATGATCCAAACAATGTGAAACCTTCGCGTGGTGTCATATTATGTGTCACAGTTGCAAGGAAAAATATTGAACTTGAAAAATTGCAAACATCATAAAAAATCCTTCACAAAATGACCTATCATGTTCAAGGTTTCATGGCATTTAGGTCAAAACCACCAATGTTATGGCTAGAATCAGGGCATAGTTTGTGATAATGTGCCCATATTGTGCACACATGTGCATCTTGGGATGGCTTACGATCTTGCAGGAGGAAGTTTTCCTTTTCGATGCACGAAAAAGCCAACCGAGACTAAAGTTGTCGGTGGGATAAGGATGCGTGGGTAACCTTTAGTCCTGGCTGGTGGGTGCAACCGAGACTACAGCTGTCGGTGGGATAAGGACATGTGGGTAACGTTTAGTCCCGGCTGGTGGGTGCAGCCGAGACTAAAGCTGTCGGCGGGATAAGGACGTGTGGGGGGACGCACTGCTCGATGAGATAAAGCATGTAGCGCACGACGCCCTGTCGGAGGAACAAGACAAAGTAGAAGCGGCGTCGTGTCTATAAAAGGACCATCGATACGCCATGGCAAGCAGCTCAACAAGCCAACATAGGTAGAGAGAGTTTCATCCCCATGGATGGAGGGTTGGGAAATCTCCCGTGGCGGAGCTTCTCGAAGATGTCGTTGGTGCACACGCCCTATGGCATCTTCGGAAGCTCCGCCTCGGAAAAATTGCCCTGCAAGCCCGTGAAGGACTCCATCTCCTCTAACAGTGTTGGGGAAAGGGTTGAGAAATCTCCCGTGGCAGAGCTTCTCGAAAATGTCGTTGGTGCACACGCCCTACGGCATCTTCGGAAGCTCCGCCTCGGAAAAATTTCCCTGCAAGCCCGTGAAAGACTCCATCTCCTCTAACAGTGTTGGGGAAAAGGTTGGGAAATCTCCCATGGCGGAGCTTCTCGAAGATGTCGTTGGTGCACAGACCCTACGGCATCTTCGGAAGCTCCGCCTCAGAAAAATTTCCCTGCAAGCCCATGAAAGACTCCATTACATAAAGTTTCGATACATCACATAAAGTTTCCATACATTACATAGATTTACATAGGGTTTAGGGTTTAGGATATGAATCCTTCGTCGCGTATGTCGATCCCATGCCTATGATCGCTTCTTAGGCCGTAACCATGGAGCATCTTCTTTGCTTAACGGGATGCTTGGGTGAGTTTTCACGGTGAAGGGCGGAATTTCATCAAACTTATCATAATCTGCTGACATGTCAGTCTTGTCCTCGACTCCCGTGATGTTTCTTTTCCCTGAAAGAACTATGTGACGCCTGGGCTCATCGTCTGATGTATTCGTTTCCTTATTTTTTCTTTTTTCGGTCTAGAGGACATTTCCTTCACATAAAAAACCTGAGCCACATCATTGGCTAGGACAAATGGTTCGTCTCTGTAACCAAGATTCTTGAGATCCACTGTTGTCATTCCGTACAGCTGGTCTACCTTTACCCCTTCTCCATTCATGTTGACCCAACTGCACCGAAACAAAGGGACCTTAAAAGTAGGTCCATAGTCAAGTTCCCATATCTCCTCTATGTAACCATAGTATGTGTCCTTTTTCCCATTCTCGCATGTTGCATCAAAGCGGACACCACTGTTTCCCATTCTCGCATGTTGCATCAAATTGATAAATTTATGGAGGCCTGCAATAAAATCGGAATGGCGTCGGTCGCCATACATCCATCGCATCCGTGCATCCATCTGCGTCATAATAATTAACCATTACAATAACATCGTGAATAGTAAAATGACCACCCTACATGAACACATGCAATATTTTTGTATCAGTTACAGATAAAGACGATAAGGTTGCTAACCTCAGCCGAGGATACCGTGTTGTGCGAACTAAAGTGTGGCTCGGACATTTCGTCGAACACCTTGTGTGCAATCAAAGAAAAAAAAGCTAGCACCCACACCTCACACACAATTCAGCAAAATTTGGTGGGCAAAGGGCTAGGTTTATATATATAGCCAGGGGAGGCTTTTTGGTCCCGGTTATTGCCACGAACCGGGACCAAAGCCCCTCCCGCGCGACAAGTGGCCGCCCAGCAGCTCGCACCCCACCTAGGTCATTGGTCCCGGTTAATGGCACGACCCGGGACCAATGACCTGGGTGGGGGGCGCGCTGCTGGGCCGCCACATGTCGCGTGGGAGGGGCTTTGGTCCCGGTTCGTGGCAATAACCGGGACCAATGCCCACCGTCGCTTCGTCATCCCCGTGTATAAATATGAGGCCACAGCACTCGCTTTCTCCATTGCCTCGGCCTCTCTGCAGTCCATCTCCACCCCACCCCTTTAGCCATCGCCTCTCCACCACGCCGTCGTCTCGCCTTCCCTCCCTCTCCAATCTCCACCGTGCCGCCTTGGAGGTGCCCACGCTCAACCACTACGAGGCGGCGATGTTTGCGTACTACGGCATCCTCGCGCCACCGCACGCGACCATGCCTGCCGGATTTCGCATCAGCGAGGCAGGTGTGCCGGTGGCTCCGCTCCTCAACCCCCGTAGATACGAGATGGAGTGCGTCATCGCGGAGCGTCGCTGCCAGCTGCCCGCGTGGATGAGGGCGTTGCCCCGGTACGTGGCGGCCAGCGAGTACTGGTCCCGGCTGTTCAAGGAGGGGAAGGCCAAGCTTGGCAACCGCATCGTGGACGAGAGCCTGGTGCACCCGGATCTCCGCAACCAAGAAGGGCGGGAGATGTTCTGGTCCGTCCCTAGATGGATCATCTACACCGCCATCGACGCCGCTAGTCGCGCAGAGGAGCTCCGTCACCCGAACAACGCCGAAATCGTGGAGATTTCGTCCGATGACGAAGAGGAAGCCGACGGCTCGGAGGACAGCTGAAAGGGCATGTATGCCCCATGTGTGGTTTTGGTAATTAATGACAATCCCTATGGACTAATGTGCAAATTGAGTTTCACTTGTAGGTTTCTCCATTGGCATCGCTTGGACCATGTGTTGGTTTCAAGGATGAATAAGAAGAAGCATCGTCCAAGGGCTTTGTGCCTATTGGAATCAAAGAGAAGAAGAAGAAGAAGAAGATCAAGTATGCCTTGAAGAAGAAGAAGAAGAAGAATATGGAGTTCCTCATGGCTTTCTTCAAGACATCATCAAGACATGTTGTGCAAGCTCAAGATGCACCATCTCTAGAAGATCTCATGCTTGGAGCTTGCCATCCTCGGCGTTCATGGAGTGATGAAGACAAGGTCAAGGAAGTGGTTTCCCCATGGAGTATGGGGGAGCCATTCGCAAGACTTCATCAAGCAAGTGCAAGCAAGTGCAATCAAGAAAAGTGTTCCATCTTGAAGGTGTCAAGCTCATCTACATCAAGATCAAGTGGGATGCTCAAGGCAAAGGTATCATCTTGATAGGGTTTCTACTTTACCGGTCTCTTGTAGTGTTGGGAGACCGGGTTTAGGATAGATAGCCTTACTATCAAGAGGGGCTCTCGAGTGGGTGACTCGTTCGTATCTTTCGGAGAGAGCTCAAACATTTGCATTCATAGCATCATCTTTCTTGGTTGTTGTTTGGTTCTTGTCCATGCGAGGATCTAGAGCTTGTGGTTATCTTCATAACAAGCTCTAGTTCATCAAAAACGGATTTCCCTTGCATATCTTATTGCGTTTTTGATCTTGCGGGTTTTCTGGCTCCACACCTTGGGAGGTATCTCACATATATATTCATGGTATTTTCTCCCTTGGTGATACCCAATATTTCCAACAAAATTGGTTTCATCTCGTTTGGAGTTCGGATGCAAAAGTTATGGCATTTCTGGTTCTGAAGTTTCTCTGACCGGAAGTACCGGCCAGACGCCGGAAGTACCGCTCGGGTAGAAATGCCGCCGGTAGTACTGGTGTTAATACCGACCCAACTTCCGGTGAACCCATTTTTGGTTCAGTATGCTCTCTGCCTGGTCTGCGCTATTTGACGGAACTTCGGTCGGAATCTTGGGCGGTAGTACCGGTGACCCATCGGTAGTACCGGCCGGCCTCGTTTTTGTGTTCGTTTGAACTTGTTTTTGGACCGTTGGCTAAGTGCCACCGGTAGTACCGGCCACCCACCGGTACTACCAGCCGTGCGCGAAACTGTGTGTAACAGGCAGATCGGGCAGCCCTTTAAAAGGAGCTCCCCTTCCCACTTCGGGGCTAACTTGCTCTTTCTTGGTTCTTGCTCTCTCTCTCTCCTCCATTGTTGACCTTGAAGATCTTGCCCTCTTCCCTTCTCCCTCCTATGATTTTTGCATCTTTTTGAGGGATTTGAGAGAGAAGATCTAGATCTACAAGCCCCACCAAGCAAAATCCCTTCTTTGTGAAGGAATCCTTGGGATCTAGATCTTGGAGAGTTTTGTGTTCTCCTCTTGTGTTCTTCCTCCCTTATTCCCCCAATAGCTTTTGTAGCTTTGGTGCAATTTGAGAGAGAAGGACTTGCCTCTTGCATTTGGTGCATAGGTTTGAGTTCTCCTCGGAGATTCGGTGAGTTCAATCCCTTGGGATTGTTTCTCTTGGGTTCTTGGAACCCTAGACGGTTGTGGTTGGATAGTTGACCTTTTGTGGTCTTGTAGCCTTTTGTGGCCTTGTTGCCTTTTGTGGCTTTGTAGCCTTTGTGGCATTGTTCTTGGGGCTCCAATTGAGTTGTGGAGGTTCCCCAAGCTTGTTGGCCTTTTGTGGCATTTTTGAGCCTTTGTGGCGTTTCTTGGGAGCCCTCCAATTGAGTTATGGAGATTGCCCCAAGCCTTGTACGGGTTCGGTGACCGCCCTCAAGTGTCCCATAGTGGAACGTGAGTAGGCCTTTGTGGCGAGCTCATGGGAGAATAGGGTGAGCCTTTTGTGGCGTCGGTGAGTTGCGTGGCTTCGCATCCTTGGTGAGGCCTTGTGTGGCGTTGGGTGAGCAGAGCCACCACACCTCGAGTTGAGCCATTTGTGGCGTTCGAAGTTCATTGCGCTCCCGCACCTCTCCAACGGAGACGTAGCTTCTTGGAAGTGAACTTCGGGAAACAAATTATCGTCTCTGCGTCCATCAGTTATCTCTCAACCGAGCCCTTTACCTATGCAATTTACATTGTGATAGCCTTCGTGCTTGAAGTACTATATCTTGCTATCACCTTGTTGCTAGTCTTGCTTAGCATAGGTTGTTGGTGCACTTAGTGAAACTAGTGGATATAGGTTTTGGCTTGATAAATTAAACGTTAAGTTTTATTCCGCATTTGTTAGAGCCTAAACCGTAATAATTTTAAAACGCCTATTCACCCCCCTCTAAGCGACGTCTATTTCCCTTTCAACAGCGACAGCGGAAGTGTTGTCGACTAGGAAAATTTGTAAAGTCGCATCTTTGTATGGAAAAATTTGTGGTCAAATAATAAAATGTCTCAATTCAGATCTTTGTCTCGATTAATTTGTGAAAGATTTTTTCAAAAATACTGATCAATTCAATTTCTACCTCGAATTAATTTCTACCTCGAATTAATTTCTGCCCCGAATTAATTTACATTAATTGTCCTGGACTGCTGACCATCGCGGGGTTTTTGGTCCCGGTTCGTGGCATGAACCGAGACCAATGCCCGCAGAGCGCCACATGTTCGTCGCGGGGGCATTGGTCCCGGTTCATGCCACGAACCGGGACCAATGCTTAGAGATGAACCGAGACCAATGCCCAGGCGGCATGAACCGGGACCGGTGCCTGGCATTGGTCCCGATTATGGAAAAGAACCGGGACCAATGAAATTGGGCGCTGCACCAAAGGCCCTCTTTCTACCAGTGATGTTGTCCTAGGTCAAATATTTATTTAGTATCATTAGATTTGTATTAAAATGTAGTTCATATGATACCGATTTGATGTCATATATGTTGCTTCTTTTTTTTAAAATGGTCACAGTTTAAAATCTTTGACTTAAGACAAGACCTGGAAGTACACTTATTTTAGGATGGAGGGGGTATGCATTAATAATAATTGTAGTACTATCACAGATAACCATTCATATAAGCTTAATTAATAAATCTAGCAGGGGCTTATAGCTAGAAATGTGGGGTCACAATTACACCACTAGAAACTCCATGCATACACAAATACAACTCACCCAATATGGAATTTAGATTCACCTAGCCTATTTAGAAATTATAAGTACCTATTCATATGCCTATTAGTTAACACGAGAACATAATTATAAAAACAATGTTGATGAACCATTGACGTGGCTATCATCACTAGAATAGAGAAAGAATGTACCCCCAAAAGGGTGAATGCACAAGTTCCATCTTAATATAATATCATTCAGATTAAGCATTCAAATATGGGACCCCACCGTGTTGCTTTTTGTTGGAATTTTGTCTAAAAAAGACTCGGTCCATCAATAATTGCTGAAACCCCAGAGACCAATTATGTCCGTTCATGCATACTAAGAGGTGGAAATAAAGTTTAGTCTCACATTGCTAGTTGACTGGGAGTTGGATCTCCTTATAGAAGGGGGTATTCCTCTACCACTTGTATGAGCATGAGAAAAAAGAGATATGTACACGCTTCTCCTCCTCTGTCATTGCCTTGCCCCGGGTTGCGGGAACGATCCGAGGATCCTGGTGTGTGATTTGTCTCTCTTTTGCCGATGGGAAATAAGTAAGAAAAGGGTGCTCGGCTTCGGTCGCTGCTTGTTCGGTTCCATAGCACCGAAATGCCGTGCGACAACTGGCTTCATCACGAACGGGCCGACGACTTCTTTCCTGATGTTAGAGCATCTCTAATGGAACCCGTAAAAACCCAACTCTTAAATCACGAGTACAGGCCGCCGAAAAAGTGTTTACGGGGCAGAAAAAAGTTGACACGGAACGGAGCCCTCGAACATAGCTTGTAAAAAGGAATATTCCGAGAATCGTCTTCTCCTTCATCGAGAACAGCCCGTGCTGCTGCTGCCCAGCGGCCGCACTGCTACATGGGCCTGCCCACGCCGCCCGCATGTGCCCCAGCGCCCGCCACCACCTAGCTAGCTAGCTTAATTAGCAGAATCGATGACTAGCACCACCGGTTAGCTAGCTAGCTAGCTATGGAATCGATTGGCAATCGATCGGGAGATGAATAGAGCTCGCGCCGCTGGCTTGAATCGGTCGGCGTGAATCGCTCCGCCATACTGCTCGTGTGCACCGAGCCCGCTCGCCGGAGTTGGTCCGTATCGACAGATTCGTCGGAAATTGGTATACACATGGTCAGAATCAGAGCGGTCCGACGGGATCTTTGACCAGCAATGCACAAGTTTAGCAATGCAGCCAGCAATCGGAGGCTGGAGGGCCTTGTACGAACGACGACGACGGTGGAGAAGGTACAGGTTTGGACCTGTAACCGCCCCGTTGGGCTGTACTAGTAGGGGTGGAGTCCCAAAGATCACAGGTGCGTGTAAAATATAAATACAGGCCCAGCAGTTTACAAGCCTCGTTATCCATTAGAGATGCTCTTATCACCCCCGCGCAGACAACAAAAATATGGAGAGTCAAACGTAGTGGAGAACGTTACTTTTATGCCGTTTCTCCGGAACGCGTCCTGCCATGTCTCTTTGGCTGGCAGTGGCAGTGGCAGTGGCCGCGGAGTGTGTGAATATTCTGACCCGCCGCCGCAGTCCGAAGATCACACTGCGTTTTTATTTCCTTCCTCGGCCAAGACCAAGAGAGGGAGAAGGGTGCAGAGACCAGCGCCGAGAGTGGCGACAAGGGAAACCGCGTTCGTTTGGATCTCTGCGTACGTCGCATGGGCCTGCCTAGCTCGGATCGGTGGGTGGCCTAATCTAGCACTGCAAACGAACTGATTCGCAAAAAGAGAAAAAATGAACTGACGCGGTGGAAAATTTGGGTGTCTTCCTCGGACTCACTCCGCTCACGCCTCACGGCACGGGTCGGGTGAAAGATGCCAAACAAGAAGGGCGATGCTACGCGTCCCGGGATCAAAACTTCTAATCCCCGGTCCTCCTGCTGATACGTGTTTCATTTAATTTCCGTTTTTGCTCACTGCGTCTCGTTTTTGCTACATAATGCTCCGTTTTTACTACACATAGCAAAAAACGGTTCGGCGTAGAAAATACAAAATTCGACTGGACCTCGCTGGAGACTTTCGCCGGCGACCGTGTAGCAAAAATTTCGCAGGAGATATCGTAGTAGAAATTTTAACCTGTTGTAGCAGAATCACGATACAGTTGTAGCAAAAAAGTTCAGCAGATGTAGCAAAAGCCGGACCTCACCGGAGACTTTCGCCGGGAGTTCTCGCCGGAGACATTGTAGCAGAAACTTTGCGCTATTGTAGCAAAACTAGAAAAGAGATGTAGCAAAAAAAGTTTAGCATCTGTAGCAAAAAAAGACTTCGCCGGAGACTGTCACCCGGGTAGCAAACCTAACGTCCACTTGTAGCACTGTCACAGACCGCTGGTAGCAAAACCCAAAGTCGTTTGTAGCACCGCTAGCATCCGCATGTAGCACCTTCGTCGACTAGATGTAGCATATCTCGACATTGTATGTAGCAGCATTGGTGGTCCTGGGTAGCACTCCCGGCGGCCGCATGTAGCAAACCCGTGGGGACATTAGCATCGCCGGCTTCGTCAACGCGGGAGACGGAGATGGAGGACCACCGTGCGGTCGTCGACGCTGTCGCCGGAGATGGAAGTAGGCCGTCTCGGCCGTCGACACCGGAGAGCAAGGAGAGGCGCGGCAAACTCCGGCGGCTGTTGAGATCCGACGGCAGCGGCTTCGGGCGAGCGAAGGATTTGAGGAGCAACGGCACCGGCAGCGGCTTCCGACCGTGGAGTGGCGCTGGCGCATGCCGTCGAGGAGCAACGACGCGGTGGCTAGGGCTGCCGGGCGAGGGGCGGCGCAGAGGCCGGGGCTGCATGGCAGGCGGCGGCGTGGCGGCCGGGGCAGGCGGAGCAACGCGCTCCAGAGATTCAGTGGAGGAAGAAAGAAGCCAGGGGAGAGACGAAAAGTGTGTGGGTGGGCCTGAGCGTCGACGACCCGGGGCCTTTTCCAAACAAGAAGCACCGGAATCGAAGAATTGGACGAACGTGACGGTAGGTAGTGCTATCGTGAGAATGACAGGAGGATATGCTCCTGGAATCGAAGAATTGGACGAGCGTGACGGTGCCGCGCTACGTCATGGCTTGCGATGTGACATTGGCAGCACTAGTATCTTTGCTGCTTTGACTCAAGCCACACATATGTGGTATGGACACAGAGAAAAGAGGCCGGACGGACGGGAGTGGAGATGCCACGCGAGATAGGGAAGCCTAGCTACTGCCCATCCCCAAGATCGATCCATTCCAACCTTCCACTTCCACACCTGCGTAGCATAGTATACTCCTACTAGACGACACACAAAATTCGCGGATCCATCGTCTTCTCCTACACGTCTTCTTCTCGTTATGTACTGTATCGCTCTCCATCGAAACATTCCAGAAGCAGAGCGAAACGCGGGCGTCGCATCGCGTGCATGTGCGGAGGCCCGATCGATCGGATGTGTACTCAGACTCGGTCGCCCCACGTGTTTGTCTTGGATTTGGTTTCGGAGTTCGCGCGTGTAAATCGTACTCGTACGCACGAATCATGGTTGGCTCGTGCTGGCTAAATTAACAACACCTGGCAAACCAACCTGTGATTGGGTGGTTAGGAGGGTGGTTGTACCCCAGCCCACCAGAGTTTAAATCTCTGGTTTGACACTGTGTGTTGCGTAAAAAAACGGAGTATTCTTTCAATGGGAGGCGACGTTCCCGTCGACAGCGAGGCGCCCGTGGTGACTTCGCTATCTCAAGACCCGATCCGCCGGCTCGGTCTCTTGGAGGTGCTCATAGCGGTAGTATGTGGGTGTGTATATTCATAGGGGTGGGTGTATGTACGTGTTGTTAGCGTCTACGATTGTACTGTGTTTCTAAAAAAATAACAACACCTGCATACATGCTTACTTCTCATTTATCTTTAGTACTACTACTAGAACGATCGACCACGCCATCAACTGCCTCCCAGACTAGCTAGCTGCTGATAATTAGTTCGGTGGGGCCGGGCGGGGGTGGGTTCGTGTCGTGCGTGCGTGCGTGCGTGCTGATTGACGGACAGATTAGTGCGGGGAGCACCTTGGATAATTAGGGACATGCTTGCTCGCGCTGCCCCTTGTTTAGCGACTTGTTATGGGATTATATATATTTATTTATTACATAATAACAATAGTTACTATTTTTTTTGAGGGAAAATAACAATAGTTACTTGCGTTAGCGTTGCCATGCTCCTGGTTAGGTCCAACAACTAGCAGGCAAGCAGGCAACGACCTATCCCGGGTGTCACCAAGCATGCAGCAAACCCTAGCTAGCTATCCATGTGTGCTATCCATGTGTGTGTATGCTGATTTTCTAAGAGCTCGTTTGGCTCCTATCATTTAGGGATAGAATCAAGAAATTCATTTGGTTATGGAATTCATTTGCAAATTTCATGGTTTTAATTTTATGCCTAATCTTAATTCCTTTTGGTATCATGTTATTTCTATGGAATTGTACCAAATAAAATGAAGGGATGGGAGTCAAACGAGCTCTAAGTGTTTTCCCTTTCTTAATTGTTCTCTCTGATTCATCATGTCAATTTTTGTCATGGCAATTCGGTGTGTGACTCGGAGTTACAATTGATCAACTAATTGAATTGAGAGGCACAGACCACGAGAAAAAACACGCATAAACGTGGGCGTCATCATTACCACACGCTACCACACACACATTCAGCTTGGTTTTAAAGGATGCACAAGGTCCAGTTTGATATATTGGCATACCGATTACGAATTCAAACAGTGTGAACTGTCGTGTTGCTATTGTACACACATCGGATTCATCGAGTGTGTTTCTTGTAATTTTTAAGTTTGTCTTGAGAAACATACTTAAGCGAACATGTCCCAATGTTGCACTAGTCAACGGACACCCCTAGTAAAACTTTGTAAAACCATAGGTCAAGATTTTTGGCCACCATCAAAGGCTTGCAATACAGAAATATGTGGAACATTTTTTCTTTTTTGAGACCGAATGCAGTTGTGGTCGTGATACCAAAATCTATAATAGCAAGCTACAAAACATCTTCTTCATAGATTCTCACTGGATACACATCACTCCATGAGACCAAAACGACGAGATGATTCTCCAATAAAATGGCATTCTCAATGAGAGCTTTACTTATCCACACATGAAGAAAAAAGAATAAGGAAATTTGGAGATGACATGGATAAGGGGATAAAAAGAAAATTTTGTTGCAACTAATGGATAAGGTACCCGTAATGCCCATATGAATGAGGTATGTAGCGATGGGTCCAAGTGTGTTCTTGGTCAGGTGATCTCGACGTTTCCTTTGGCTAATACGCTTTTATACCGAACTTTGTTACTTCTACTCTATTTATACTATACAAAAAATTGATAACATATCTTTGGTTCCGAATACAAAAAGATAATGTTTTATTTTTCTTAACATATTAGTGAACATATACTTGGATTTGCCTTAGTTTTTATGCAATTCTTTATAGAAAACCATTCATTAAACCTTGTCCTCTAAGATCCAAGATAACAAATAATTAAAAGCCTAAGTTTATAAACCTTATTCATTGGAATGATAGAGTATCATGCTGTGGAAATTAGAAGAGTTATTGTGTATACGCATGTGCTTGTTCTCATTTTAGTATATTAGGTACCTAAGCAAAGTCTTCGAAATTTATTGCATAAAAAATACCTTTGTATATGTATCTATGGTTTATGATTGTCCATCTTGGATGTAAGTACATAGAAAATTCTAGAGTGTGCGAGGTGCGTACAAAAAGTTTGTCCCCAAACCTTTTGCATGTCTTATTTACCAAATTCAATGGTCAAATATATCTTTCATACTTTTTTGCATGATCTGTATTTGATATTAAATTAGCATCACTTTTAATAAATATGCAAGGTAAATTAAAACACAAAAATGAGACTATAGTATTGACCATTGGTTTGTCTAAGTGTTCCTTATTTGTGATTTGTAGAATCTCTATGTAAAATTGTGTACCATACAAGATTTACTTGCCATTAAGATTTCTAATTTTACGTGCTATGATACAGTATCTAACTATGATACTCTAATTGTCTCTTTCTTTATTAATTGTTCTGCCATATCAGTTTTTGCCAGTAGAAGACCGGCTAGCTAGCTGCTCGATCCCACACTGAAAAACGGAGCGGCTCCCGCACTCGCTCCCCGCGAGCGATGCAGGGCCTAACCCTAGCCGCCGTACCCCGTCCGCTCCTCCTCCCCTCCTCTCCCCGCCGCCATCGGCGAGCTCCGTCGGGCAAAGCCCGCGCGGTGCTGGCGGCGGCGGGCTCTCCTCACTAGTGGAAAACGGGCCTCTAGTCCCGGCCCGTAAGGGGCTTTAGTCCCGGTCCTGGTAACCGGGACTGGAGGGGCGGGACTAAAGGCCCACCCATTAGTCCTGGCCCTCTTACCAGCCGGGACCAATGGGCATCCACGTGGCTGCCTCTGCGGGTGCTGGGTGTCCCCCCCCATTAGTCCCGGTTCGTATTACGAACCGAGACAAATGGTTCTCACCCGCGGCAGAATTTTAGGCACTTTCTCTGCCGCGGTAGAGAATTTAATTTGTATTCTTTTTTTTCATTTCAAAATAGTTTTCTACGCTACCACATACCTTACATGTTCGTGCATATCTAAGATAACTTCTCTTAAGATCGGCATACAAATATATACATGATAGTTACACATGGAGATCACAATTATCGGGACTAGAGCCCGTCTATTCAATTACACGGTCGGGGATCATCGGCGCCTATTCACACTAAATTCTTCGGCGTCATCTATCATCTCGTTCATCAAGAATCCTGCCAGTTCTTCAGCAATTGCTACTACGCGTTGCTGTGGTAGGAGCTGATCCCGCATTTTCTCGAACTATATAAGAAAAGGAGATCAATATGAATATCAATCATGATAACAAAAAGTGACGGTAATAAAATAATGTTATGAATGTATTGCTTACATCGACTCTATAATCATTCAGCTCACTGGTAAACGTGCGAATGAAGTCGCAAACGTAGAATCCACATAGATTCGTCCCCTGTGGCTGCCTCGCGCACTTTACGAGAATAGAATTCAATCAAAATAATAAGCCAGCATCATAATTGTATTGAAACTAGAAGTAAAGAGATGCGCCTACTACTTACCGAGACCGGCTTAAACGTCAGCTTCTCAGTAAAGTCACCCGTAACCGCACTCTTGAACTGGTTCCAAACCCTACTCGGTAAAGAAAATGAATGAGTTATTTATTACGTGATATCTCAGGAAATCAACGAAAGAGACCGCTGTAGCGCGAAAATTACCTCTGGAGCATGTCCTGCATGTCACTAAACTGTTCCAGGGGTCTCTTTAATGGGTCCATGACTTCAACTCTTCCCTTATCAAGTTGAATGTCCATGAGAATCCAGTGAAAACTGTACACGTTTATATATACATCAGTAACTCATCAATTCTTAACATCGAGTAAGCAAAAGAGAATGTGTACAATAGAGTAAGACACTCACGCGAAATTGTAAGGAAACAGTATGTGGTCACATAAATTTTGCTCCGTTAGAAACCTTAGAAGGTTTTCCTGTGTGTCCTCGGGTTTTTCCTTTAGCATCCGACAATGTATTTTATCTGGGTCAATGAACCCAACACTGAAGATTGACCTTCTTTTACATTCCATGATCTTCATTCTGCATAATAATAGAGTACAAAAGGATATAATTAGGATAATTACATGCAATGAACTGAACAACTGAAAAAAATGAACAACTTATATATAGACAATGAATTCAACAACTTACAGACAACAGTAACTCATGAGACTTTTGTCGAGGGCGTCGAAAGTGTATAACTGGAAGAGTTCTGGAAACTCAACATGGACCTCTTCTTCTTGGAAGTAGTAGTCATGTGGGACTTTCGCCACGATCATTATTCTCTCCTCCTTTACGGCTTTCAAGTACCATTTATGTAAACTCCGCATTTGTGTTGGCAGTTGTTGGAACTGCTCAAAGCTGACCAGAGGCTTCCCTGGGACATATGTAGGGACTACCTGATCCTTGGGTACCTTGTCGTCCTGGGAACCTAGCAATTCCTCAACAGTCACATTCATAGCGGCCGCAAGCTTCTTAGCTTCTTCCATATCCTGCTGGGGAGTGTCATAGGATACCACCTTGAGGGGTGGGGTCGATTTTTTGGCCTGTTACCCGAGCTGGGGGACGTCCTTTCTTTTCCCGGCTGCACTTTGACTTGATGATTTGCTCCCGCTTGCACTTCTACTTGATTTGCTCTTCTTCACTTCCTTCTGAAGTGTGCGTCGATAGTCATCTGGCTTATGGTGCAAGTCATATTGCGATTTTGTATTCAGAAAAGAAAGTGCATACGCTTTTTGCTTCTCCGTGTATACCGGGGCGGGCTCGGGTTTCTTCCTTTGAAGCCGCGCAACACATTCGGCCTTTACGATCATGTCGGTTTCCTCGTCAGTACGATCGTAAGGTCTGATAGGAAGATTCTTATGAGGTACTCTTGGGAGGGGTGACATTTGTCGTTTTGGGCTCATGCGTCGTTTAGTACTAATCGGAGGCTGCGGCGGAGATCGAGATGGACTCTGGCTATGGTGGTCGTAGTCATGGGGTGGGCTTCTTGGAGGTGATGGAGGTGAAGGTGACATGTGACCACTCGGAGGCGGTGTTGGCTTTGGCGTCTAGCTTGGAAGCTTGATGTTGTTCTTGTCCCATAGAATGATACCACCCAGTACTTCTCCGAGTGTCCTCTCACCTTCAGGTCCAGGGATGGCAAGCTCCATTGAGTCCCACCCCATTGTGATTTCATCCACACTAACTTTAGCATAGCCAGCTGGAATCTCACGGCCATGCCAGCGTGCTCTAGGTGGACAAGGTAAAGCACATCCGACTGCCACCTTGATGGATAGGTTCTTCACCTTCTGATGGAGCTCACAAGATGCCTGCTCCTTGATTCCATCCACGGGGTAGTCGGGACCGCCATCTACCATACGTGCATCGTCAGAAGGGACCTCCGATTCAGCCACGCTGCTTTTCCGCTGAGATGGGACGGCGATAATATCAAGTACAGGATCTTGCAGGCGCGCTCCTCCTTCAAGTTCGTCAATCTGTTGCTGATGCATTCGAAGTGTTCCTATCAACTCGGTGAACTTGTCTCCCTCCTCCTCCTGCAGTCGCCTCTTTGCTCTCTCTCGGCTCCTATAAGTATCTCTGTCTTTGGGAAACCCCATCTCCCACGTATAACTAGGGCCAAGGCCTCGTACACGTCCTCCGCGTTCGTCATTCCCGAGGACCTTTGTCAGCAAGTCTTTCTCTCTATCGGGACAGAACTTTGTTGTCCCCGCTTTAATCTCCTTCACCACTTTCTGCCATGTATCCCGGGGTATCCTAATCCCGTCACTGCAAATAAGGTCCCATGTACTTTCGTCATACTCACTCCCATGCCCAAGGAACCAATTCCTTGCCCTCAGATCCCATTCTTCGCGTATTAGTTCTGGAGTGATCCCTTTAGCAAGCAGCTCATTCTCTTTAGCATCCCACTTTGGCATGGCAGCCGCGTAGCCCCCTGGCCCCAGGTGATGGTGATATTTCTTCATCGTGGCATTTTTCTTGTTTTTTTCCGACATTTCCATAGCAGGTTGTGACTCCTTGTACTTCACAAATGTATCCCAGTTAGCCTGCTGCTTCGTTAGATAACATTCAAATTTAGGAGTCTTCTTCGTCTTCTGATACTTTTGCCATAATGCTTTCTTCCAGTTCTTGAATAGTTCGGCCATCTTCGTAAGAGTCCACTGCTTGACTTTCTTCCTCGATGCAGCTGTGTCGGCATCATCATCACATTCTGCCAGGGTGAAATGTGCCATGAGGTCATTCCAAAGACCCTCTTTGCACCTGTCGGAGACATACTCACCCTCTTTCGCCCCTTTGGTCTTATTCCACTCTCGAACGGTGATCGGGATGCGATCCCTAACCATAACTCCGCGTTGTTGTTTAAATACAGCTTTAGCCTTTTTGGGTTCCACCGGTTCAGCCCGTGGTGATACCCGCGTAATTGTATAACGCGTAGATGCGTCCAACTTTTTGGTCAGGCCTCGTTTGGAATATTTTTTGCTCGATGTGGAGGCCTAAGAGAAGAAACATTCCTCAATTTATATATATATACAACTCAATTAATGCATCTACTGATCACCAGACTTCATATATATACCTCGCCGTCGGCTTCTCCACCACCGGAGCCGTCGGCTTATCCTTGATCATTTCGGTCGACCTCCTCTCCCTCATCGGAGGGGTTCAGATAAATCGACGGAGATTCGGGTGGATCAACATGGGGGGTGTCGTTGATCATATCCTCGAGAATTTCTTCATGTGCTAGGTCTCTCTGGATTGGATCCATAGTTTTCTACAAAATGCACACAATAACATTTTTCATTCAATATTGCTGCATAAAATAATACTAAACAATAATATGAACACGCCATTTGCTACAATAATACTAAACAATAGCAAAATTGTAGTGATGCCCTAACCCTAACCCTAAGTCCGGAGGCCCGCGAGCACTACCACGTTAACCCTAAGTCCGGGGGCCCGCGAGCACTACCACCCTAACCCTAAGTCCGGGGGCCCGCGAGCACTACCACATTAACCCTAAGTCCGGGGGCCCGCGAGCACTACCACATCAACCCTAAGTCCGGTGGCCTGCGAGCACCACCACCCTAACCCTAAGTCCGGTTACCCGCGAGCACTACCACCCTAACCCTAAGTCCGGTGGCCCGCGAGCACCACCATCCTAACCCTAAGTCCGGCTGCCCGCGAGCACTACCACCATAACCATAAGTCCGGGGGCCCGCGACCACCACCACTCTAACCCTAAGTCCGGAGGCCCATGACCACTACCACCCTAATATATACACTACTATTACACTAGCTACTAAATAATATTACAACTACTAAATAAAGTTACAATTATACACTACTATTACACTATACTAAATAACACACAAAATTAAATAATATTACACTACAAAATAAAATTAACTATATACTACAAAAATACTATTACAACTAAATATTACAACTACTAAATACTACATAAATACTATTACACTAATACAAAATACTACAAAAATAATATTACACTAATACAAAATACTATTACAACCAGCCAGCCAGGAGCCAGCCGGCCAGCGCGCGCGGGGGGAGCGAAGCGAAGGGGGTGCTCTGCGTGGGGAGAAGAAGGGGCGCGCGGGGAGAAGAAGGCGCGCCAAAATAAAATTAACTATATACTACAAAATACTATAACAACTAAATATTACAACTACTACAATTAACTACTACAAAATACTACTACAATTAACTACTACAATTAACTATTACAACTACTACAAAATACTACTACAATTAACTATTACAATTACTACAAACAACTACTACAATTAACTACTACAATTAACTACTAAATATTACAAAATACTATTACAATTAACTACTACAAAATAAAAAAAAGGAAAATAGAGAACTTTGGTCGGGGGCGCCGCCCCGGCCGCATCGCCCGCACCGCCGCCGGCGTGCATGGCTGTCGCCGGCCCGGCCTGCTCGCCCACAGTGGCCAGCAGCGCCGCGCCGCCGCGTAGCCGGCCGGACGGGGGAGCGAAGGGGAGGCGGGCCGGTGTACCTCTGCTGGCTGGCGGCACGCGCGAGGCGGCTGCAGTGGTGGCGGCGGTGGCGGCTTGAGTGAGTGGCGGCGGTGGTTGGGGTGGTGGCGGACAGAGAGCGAGTCGGGCAGCCTGCCGGCGTCGATTCGTCGTCCTCGCGCGCGTGGGTATTTTCTGCGTGGGGAGAAGAAGGGGCGCGTGGGGAGAAGATATAAAGAGGGGGACCTTTAGTCCTGGTCCGTATAACGAACCGAGACTAAAGAACCTTTAGTCTCGGTTCGTTATACGGACCAGGACTAAAGGTCCCCCTCTTTAGTCCCGGTGCGTGCTACCCACCGGGACTAAAGGATTTTCGGCCCAGCCCAACAGGCGCGCGCCAACGCCACACCTTTAGTCCCGGTGTGTAGCACGCACCGGGACTAAAGGTCCCTTTCTCAAAAAAAATCACCTTGGGGCGCGCCTATTTAAAAAAAATTCAATTAGCATATTATTTAAACATTTGAATTTTACAGTTTTTGCATACTTATGAATTTGAGAAAAAATTTAACATGAAAAGTTCTTGAATTTGAATAACTAATCCAAATCTATTTTCCGTTTTATAAAATAATTATTCTAACTAGTGAAACTAATAACCATTTTGCCATTTTCAATTTAAAAATGCATTAAATATTATATTTTGCATATTTTTAAATAAGTGATTCAAATCAATTTTTTGTTTTATAAAATAATTATTCTAACTAGTCAAACTATTAACCATTTTGCCATTTTCATGTAATTCCGACGCTCCGGTGGTCTTCCTCCGGCGAAACCCTAGACCGGGGGCACCGGATCGTCTACCCCGCCTTATTTTTTCCCGCCCGTTCTCTTCTGGATCGTCTACCATTAGGCATGTTTCTTAATTTTCAATTGTGCTATGTATCCTTAGTGTTTGTGGGTTCCTTCTCTTGTGATGGTTCCTTCTCTTTGTGTGATCACCTACCGCGGGTCAGAACGTCTAGTTTGATTGAGCAAGATGTATTACATGAAAGGGGACCTTTATGTCTCAAATAAAATGTTTAATACATTACATAGATTTATGTCTCAAATAAAAGGTTTAATTACATAGATTTATGTCTCAAATAAAAGGTTTAATACACTATTACACATCACCAACATCTAGTGTTGTGGTTTTCTTCTGCACCGTAGCCATGGAGAATCTTCATCATTTAACAGGATGCTTAGGTCAGTTTTCACTTTGAAGGGCGGAATTTAATGAAACTTATTGTAATATTCTGATATGTCTGTCTTATCATCCACTCCCACGATGTTTCTTTTCCCTGAAAGAACTATGTGGCGCTTTGGCTCATCGTATTATGTACTCTTTTGCTTATCTTTCCTTTTTCTCGGTTTGGTAGACATGTCCTTCACATAGAAAACCTGAGCCACATCGTTGGCTAGGACGAATGGTTCATCCATGTATGCAAGATTGTTGAGATCCACTGTTGTCATGTCGTACTTTTCGTCTACATGTACCCCGCCTCCTGTCAGCTTGACCCATTTGCACCGAAATAAAGGGACCTTAAAAGTAGGTCCATAGTCAAGTTCCCATATCTCCTCTATGTACCCATAATATGTGTCAATCTTCCCATTGTCATATGTTGCATCAAAGCGGACACCACTGTTTTGGTTGGTGCTCTTTTTATCTTGGACGATCGTGTAAAATGTATTCCCATTTATCTCGTACCCTTGGAAAGTACACATAGTCGAAGATGGTAACCTGGCCAACGAGTACAACTCATCTCCAACAGTTGTATTATTCATGAGATGTGTCTGCAACCAATTGCCAAAATTCTTCTCGTGTTCCCCTTTAATTAAGGTTTCAGGCTTCCCCGGGTTTTCAGAGCGTAGAATATTCTTGTGTTTCTCGATATACGGAGCCACCACGGTGGAATTGTGTAGAACTGTGTAGTGTGCTTGAGTGAAAGAATGCCCGTCCCTACATACCATTGATTTCCTTCCTAGTGTGCCTTTTCCAGTCATCCTCCCCTCATACCGAGATTCAGGAACACCAATCGGCTTAAGGTCGGGAAGAAAGTCAACACAAAACTCAATGACCTCCTCTGTTCCATAGCCCTTGGAGATGCTTCCTTCTGGCCTAGCACGGTTATGAACATATTTCTTTAAGACTCCCATGAACCTCTCGAAGGGGAACATATTGTGTAGAAACACTAGACCGAGAATTCTAATCTCTTCGACTAGGTGAACTTGGAGGTGCGTCATAATATTGAAGAAGGATGGCGGGAACAACAACTCGAAGCTGACCAAACATTGGACCACATCAATCTGTAACCCTGATAGACTTTCTCGATCGATTACCTTCTGAGAAATTGCATTGAGGATTGCACATACCTTCACAATGGCTAGTCGAACATTTTCTAGTAGAATTCCCCTCAATGCAACCGGAAGCAATTGCGTCATAAGCCATGGCAGTCATGAGACTTTAGGTTTTGAATTTTTTTCTCTTTCATATTTACTATTCCCTTTATATTCGACGAGAAGCCAGACGGGACCTTGATACTGAAAAGGACTTCAAAAAAGATTGCCTTCTCTTCTTTGGTAAGAGCGTAGCTGGCAAGCCCTTAAAACTGCCCTGGATGCTTGCCGTCTCGTCCTTTATAATGTTGCTGGTCCTCCCGTGCTGCCGGGGTATCTTTTGACTTCCCATACAAGCCCAGGAAGCCTAGAATATTCACGCAAAGATTCTTCGTCAGGTGCATCACGTCGATTGCAGAGCGGACCTCATGCACTTTCCAATAGGGTAGCTCCCAAAATATAGATTTCTTCTTCCACATGGGTACGTGTCCGGTAATGGGGTCTTTCGGAACAGGTTGTCCTCCAGGACCCTTTCCAAATATTACATCCAAAGCCTTGACCATACCAAATACATCAGCACCACTACGGGGGACAGGCTTCGTTCGGGTTTCTGCCTTGCCATTGAAATGCTTGCCTTTCTTCTTTAAGGGATGACTGGGCGGAAGAAAAGGACGATTGTACGGGTACACATTCTTTCTACATTTATCCAGATATATACTTTTAGTCTCATCTAAACAGTGCGTGCATGCATTGTATCCTTTGTTCGTCTGTCCTAAAATGTTACTAAGAGCAGGCTAATCATTGATGGTTACGAACAGCAACGCTTGTAGGTCAAATTCCTGCTGTTTGTGCTCATCCCACACACGTACACCTGGTTTGGCCCACAACTGTAGAAGTTCATCAACTAATGGCCTTAGGTACACATCAATGTCGTTGCCGGGTTGCTTCGAGCCTTGGATGAGCACTGGCATCATAATAAACTTCTGCTTCATGCATAACCAAGGAGGAAGGTTGTAGATACATAGAGTCACGGGCCAGGTGTTGTGACTGTAGTTCTGCTCCCCAAAAGGATTCATGCCATCGGTACTTAGACCAAACCATAAGTTTCTTGCGTCACCAGCAAAGTCCGGGAAGTCTCTCTCGATTTTTCTCCACTGCCGACCATCAGCAGGGTGCCTCAACATCCCGTCTTTCTTACGGTCTTCCATGTGCCATCGCAACAACTTGGCATGCTCTTTATTTCTGAACGAACGTTTCAACCGTGGTATTATAGGAGCATACCACATCACCTTGGCAGGAACCCTCTTCCTGGGGTGCTCGCCCTCAACATCACCAGGGTCATCTTTTCTGATCTTATATCGCAATGCAGTGCATACCGGGCATTTATCCATATTCTCGTACTTCTCACCGCGGTAGAGGATGCAGTCATTAGGGCATGCATGTATCTTATGCACGTCTAATACTAGAGGGCAAACAAGTTTCTTTGCTTCGTATGTACTGGAGGGCAATTGGTTATTTCTTGGAAGCAGCTTCTTCATTATTACCAGCAACTTTTCAAATCCCGAGTCAGTCATACCGGTCTCTGCCTTTCACTTCAACAATTCCAGTGTGCTACCCAGCTTCTTCTGGCCATCTTCACAAGTTGGATACAGCAATGTGTTGTGGTCCTGTAACATCTGCTCGAACTGGAACCTCTCTTTTTCTGTGTCGCAGTCTTGCCTTGCATCACTAATGACCCGACCAAAATCATCAATGGGCTCATCTGGTTCCCGTTCTTCACCCCCTTCTTTTTCATTATCTTCAACTGCGGTATCATCATATTCAGGGAACACAGATCGGTAGTTGTCATCATCGTTCTCTTCTTCATCGCCGTCTTCCATCATAACCCCTCTTTCTCCGTGCTTGGTCCAAACATTATAGCCGGACATGAAACCGGACCGTAGCAGGTGGCTCTGGATGACTCTTGAGGAAGTGTGAGCCTGCTCATTCCGACATTCAACACATGGACAACACATAAAACCATCCCGCCGCTTGTTCGCCTCGGCCACAAGGCGAAAAGAACGCACGCCTTCTCTGTAAGCGTCAGAGCGTTGGTCACCGTACATCCATGGGTGGCTCATCTGCATCATACAACCATGCATATATATCAAACGCAATCACGATGCTTAAATTAGTACCACGCAGTCAAAACAAGAAAATAGTTGCTAACCTTTTAGGACACTTCAAAACAAAGAGGAGAAACCTTAAGTGTCGCTCTGGCACCTCATATCATATTTTGTCTTGTGTGAACTCAAGTGGCATCGCTCTAATAGGCATTTCACTGAACACCTCTAGTGCATACGAAGAAAAAAAGTTAGCACAAAGTTATACCCACCTCTCACATAGGAAAAAAACAGGAGAGAGTGGAGGGCTGGGTGCATATATATATAGGGCCAGGCCATTATTCCCGGTTTGAGATACAAACCGGGACTAAAGGTTCTGCCAGGAGCACGCGCGCCGGCCCAGACCCATTTGTCCCGGTTTGTATCTCAAACCGGGACTAATGGTTCCTTATGGACCGGGACATAGTGCCTTGACCTCCTCGGGCCGTCTGGTTCGGACCATTAGTCCCGGCCCTAGCAACGGCCGGGCCTAATGGCCCGAACCAAAGGCCCATTTTCTACTAGTGCCTCCACCCACGTGTGCGGTCATGCCTGCGTGGGGCGGCTGGCCGGCGGCGGTGCTCCTCGGCGGCCCAGAGCTCTTCTTCGGCGGTGACGGCAGGCATGGCGGCCGCGTGCTCGGTCGGGGTCAAAGTGGGTGCGGCGGAGGCTGGCTATGCGACGGCGAGGCGGCGCGGCCCAGGATCTGGGCCAGGCGGGCCTAGATCGGGCCCAGGTTGTTCGTGACCTTGGCCAGGCGGGCATCGGGCACAGTATTGGTGCAACGGAGGTGGTGGCCGGCGGCGCGGCCCTAGATCCGGGCCAGGCGGGCCTCGATCTAGGCGGGGCGGGCCACGCCCTTGGCCAGGCAGGCCTTGACGGGAACCTATTGCGTGGTTGTCGTCTCCGTTGCGGTCATCTGGCCTGATTCCGGCGACCCTTGGTGGCGGTAGCCAGTACCGATTTGTGCCTCGAGGTCCCAATCCGGGGGCGCGGGCTGCTAGGTCATACTGTCGCGCTGTGGTGAGTTAGTGGGACCGCGTGCGATAGACCTCAGACCAGCGGCGGTCCGGCAAGTTCGGGGGACCAAGGTGGGATGGTGCTGCTACTTGGCAGCGAGGGTCTGTGGTGGCGATGGACTCACTAGTAGATGGAAGAGTAGTGACTAGTGCTAGGGTTGACGGTGACGGTGACACTCTTGCTGCAGTGTGGCAGCGGGGCTTCACGAGTCCTTTTGGTGCCTGGTATGCCTTTGGCTGCTACATCCGGTCGGCTATCGCCCCCATCGGTGGAGGTTGTTCCCTCCCGCGTGTCATTGTTCTGCCGACCCCTGCCGAAGTTACTTCTCTTTCAGTTATACTAGCCTCACATCGTAGGTCGCGGTGCGACGATGTTGGTGACCGCAAGATCGTGGTGGCGCATGATGGTGGGCGGCAAGCTTGGAGGAGCAATCCGGAGTGTCCGTGAGTGTGGTTTTTTTTAGGGGTCGGGAGAAATCCTTGTCTTTTTTTAGACACCGACGTGGCGACGCCTGTGGGTGTCGCCGTCCTTCCTGAAGGACGGCGGGTGTACCTCTTCCCCACCTCCTGCAGCGTATCGGGGGAAATCCTAGGATCATCCCGGGCAGCAGTGGCGTTGTCGTCGTTTTCCTTCGTGGAGGTGCTACTTGGTACGCGACGGTGCGGAGTGCTAGTAGCGTGGTGGATATTCTCCACAGAGCGCAGCGGTGGCGGGTCATCCTCGGTTTTGTCAAGCCATTGTTGTCGGCTTTTGTTTTCTCTTCTTTCCTCTTCGGTTTTCGTTTTAGTTTCTCTTTGGGCGTTGTGCTGTCTGGTCCAGCAGTGGTCTCAAATGGTTGCTATATTAATATATCTGGGTGTATGCTTGTTTTATTAGGCTTTTTTGCCAACATAGCATGCATAATACTAGTTATAATACCACCACTACGGCTAGCCTTAGAGCGACCACGGTGAGATGGATGTCTTGCATAGAAGCTTTGATTATGATAATGGGAGGAAATGAGAGATATAGTAGTATGCGTTAAGGAGTGTACCTGGTTGGGTCTAGGGAGAAGACAATGACATCAATTTGGGAGGCTAGCGCCCAGGCGGGCGGGGTAGTACGAGACTACGACGACCAATGAATTAATCAACCAACCATCTCTCAAACAAAAGGATCTCGTTCGCTGGCAGCCTGGCACTGGCAGTGGCAGCGGCGAGTGTGAATGAATAGTCTGACGACCTGCCGCCGCACCACAGTCCGCAGACCACGCTGCGTTTTTCCTTCCTCGGCCAAGACCAAAGAGGGAGAAGGGAGCAGAGACTGGCCGGCGCCGAGAGTGGCGACAAGGGAAACCGCGTTCGTTTGGACCTCTGCGTACGTCGCGTGGGCCCTGCATGCCTGCTCGTAGCTGGGGTCGGTGGGTGGCCTAAATCTGGCACTGCAAAGGAACTGACGCGGTGGAAAATTCGGCGGTCTTCCTCCGGCTCACTCCGCTCGCGCCTGACGGGTCGCGGCACGGGTCGGGTCAAAGATGGCCAAACAAGAATCACCGGGTGGTGCCCGTCCATATTCGCCATCGTGGCAGCGACAGGAGGATACGCTCCTGGAATCGAAGAATCGCATGGGCGGCGTGACGGTGCCGCGCTACGTCATGGCTTGCGATGTGATATGACACGCTCACATGTTGGCAGCACTAGTATTTTTGCTGCTTTGACTCAAGCCACACATATTATATATGGTATGGACACAGAGAAAAGAAAGCGAGGACGGAAGTGGAGATGTCACGAGATAGAGAAGCAGCCTAGCTACTCCCCATCCCCAAGTCGATCCATTCCAACCTTCCACTTCCACACCTACATAGTAGGAGCATGTTTGGTGGGTTGCACGCCCGTACCGGGTCAGAAGAAATAAACCCGTTTTGTGACTCGCACGTCGGACCGAGCTCGCATCATACGGGTCTTAAAGCACTACAAATCATGGCCCGCTAGGAACGCTAAAATCAGGCTTTTTTGCGGGAACAGTCTTTGGGGAGCCAAAAGCGGGCACGCGGCGGCACGCTGGGAGAAGGACGGGAGACGGCGCGACGCATCGAGAACGCGCGCCATAAATCCCCTCACCGCTCTCCCCCCCCCATTCACAACCGTCCCTTCGAAGAGTTTTTAACTAAGGACCCAAATTGTTTCTCTCTCCTCGGGTTAGGCGACTCCATGGCGATCGCATCTCTCTAGGGTGAGAATCCATCTTTGAGTCATTCTCGCGATGGCGATCTCTTCCTGGTGTCCTTCTGCTCGGCTGTCGTGCCCTAGGAGACCTTTCCCTACATCGCTGCGCTGACTCGGGGCGATAAAGGGGCTCTCTTAGATTGCATCCCGCCCTTGGTCGGCTGCGCGATCGGAGGGGTCAACGATGACGGGGCCGATGGAGGTGAACGGGCGGGACAAGGCGACGATGACGGCTCCCGCGATGGGGGCTAGCGGATCAGGGAGGAACCCTAGCCCGGTTCCTGTTCAGGCGGCGGCGACGACCGGATCCGACGACAGCGTCTCGGAGATGATGGGCCGCTTGCGCCTTACTGCTGCGGAGGCGGTGGCGGTGGTGATGGAAGATAGTGATGCCCCGGTCCACTCTCCATGGGCAATTGTTGGGAAGGTGTTGTCTCCAACTACACTACACATCATCACGATTGCCTCTGCTCTCCGACCGGCGTGGGGTAACCCGCAAGGTCTAGTCCTGAACTCTACAGGCGATAACCGGTTTGTAGCGGAGTTTGGATCAATGGCGGACAAGGACCGTGTGGTGAACGTCCCTCCTTGGGTCGTCAGTAAACATGCGGTGCTTATGCAGGATTTCAACATCGATCTCAAGCCTCAAGATATGGTGTTCAATGGTCTGAAGATATGCGCGAGGATCATCAATTTGCCTTTCGGTTATATGAATAAAAAGGCTGGTACTGCGATTGCTGGTTCCCTTGGCTTGGAGGGAACTGTCCCGTGTGTGGACTGCGATGGTACTGGTAGATGCTGGGGCAGCTATATGCGTGTCCGAGTTGAGGTCGATGTCGACAAACCGCTGCGGCGGGGAGTCACGGTCTTCTCCCAACGCCGGAATATGACAGACTGGTTTGATGTCAAATACGATAATCTTCCCCACTATTGCTTTTCGTGTGGGATTATTGGTCACTCCTCAATTGATTGCAAGAATCCCGGGGAGCGTGATGAGGATGGAAAGTTACCCTACTTGCCTGATCGGTTGTGTGCTCCAGATGAGAGGAAGAAGAAATCATAGGGGGCCAACTCATCGAGTGGATCGGCGTCGGCTGGTCTAGGCCCTTTCCCTCCACAAGCTGACATGGAGAAACCTGGCCAGTCGTCGAATAGAAGTGGTGGGGCAAGGCAGAAGAAGAGTTCGGAGGTGGGGGGAGGCGTCTTCTCCGAAGAAGAAGCAGCCAATCCCACGCAATGCCAATGCCCGGACCTCTAAAGGTCTGGGGAAAGATAAGGGACCAGCCCAGGAGGGTGGTGCTCTCATGGTGGGACGCAAACGCAAGTCTCAACAAGCCTATCGTCCTAAAAGTCATGTTGATGCGGATGCCGTTGATAATTCTCGAGCGTTGGTGGCTATCAGCACCGCTGCTCTGAGTGTGGAGGAGGTGCAAAATAATATTGAAGAGACGAGCTCCGACTCAAACAAGAAGCTGAGGGTGATTGGCAACAATGGATCGGCGGATCAGGCGGGTGCTGTTGAGCAGCCCCGCTAGATGCAATGATAGCCGTATGTTGGAACTGTCGTGGGCTTGGGATGGACGCGACAGTTGGCGAGCTGCGCTACCTAGTTAAAGCTCATCGTCCCGCCCTCCTCTTCCTTTCCGAGACGAAGATGAGGGAATCCAGAATTAAAAGTTTTATGTGGTCTTTGGGATATTCTGGCTGCTTCGCTGTGAGCAGTGTTGGCCTAAGTAGGGGCCTAGGTTTGTTTTGGTTATCGTCCTTGACTGTTTCCGTGAATGGGTTTAATAACCGCTGCATTGACACAAATATTATACCGAAGACTGGTGCAGAATGGCGAATGACCTTTGTGTACGGGGAACCCAAACGAGAGCTTCGGCATGAGTTTTGGAGCCTTCTTCGTTCATTGAGTACGAGCTAGAATGGTCCTTGGATTTGTTGTGGAGATTTCAACGAGGTTCTTAGCCAAGACAAGCATATTGGCCCTCGTGATAGGACTGAATCACAGATTGCGGCTTTCCAGGATTGTTTACAGGACTGTGGTCTGATGGATTTGGGTTTTGATGGCCCAAAGTTCACATGGTCGAATAAGCAGGGTGCTGATACCTATGTTAAGGTGCCTCTTGATCGAGTAGTGGCCAGTGCTAGCTTCTCTCAGCTCTTTGACAACTGCTCTGTGGATAATCTGGTTACTACGTCGTCGGAGGGGCGACCGATGTCCTTTTCTTTCCGTTATGAGGCTTTCTGGAGGTGGGCTCCTGACTATAAAGATGCTATGGAGGCGGCTTGGGCCGTGAGCTGTGAAGGCCCGTCTTCGCTTCAGTCGATGTGGGCCAAGATCAACCGGATGGCACCAGTGTTTAAGGATTGGAGCCTTGCCACTTTCGGCTCGGTGAAGAAGAAGATCAGACGATTAGAGCAGCAACTTTTCTACTTACATAGCCAGCCGTTGTCTGATGCGTCGCTTAAGGAGGAGCGCGATATAGAACACCAACTATGTGAGCTGTTTGAATGTGAGGAGATCATGGCCAGACAGCGGTCGAGGGTGGAGTGGCTCCGTGAAGGTGACCGCAACACAGTGTTCTTCCATGCTAAGGCGTCCGCTCGCAAGCGTACAAACAGGATCATCTCTTTGCGGCGAGAGGACGGGTCTAAATGTGAGTCTCAAGGCGAAATAAAAGGTATGGTCCACAAGTTCTATGAGCAACTTTTTACCTCTGAGCCATGCGACTCAGTTGATGCAGATGTGGATGCTATCCCGGTTAAAGTTTCTGCTGATATGAATGCAGACTTGTGTAAAGCGTACTCTGATGACGAGATTCAGACTGCTTTGTTTCAAATGGGTCCTACAAAAGCACCAAGGCCAGATGGTTTCCCGGCGCTCTTCTATCAGACCCATTGGGAGTTTTTCAAAACAGAAATTTGTGATGCTGTTAGGAGCTTCTTGAGTGGAGGTGACATTCTAGAGGGGTTATGCGACTCTATTATTGTGCTTATTCCCAAAGTTGCCAAGCCGAAACAACTTAAAAACTTCTGACCTATTAGCTTGTGCAACGTCCTCTACAAGATAGCGTCCAAGGTGTTGGCGAATAGATTGAAAGTGATCCTTCCAGAGGTGATCTCAGAGTAGCGGAGTGCTTTTGTTCCTGGGAGGTTGATTACGGACAATGCTCTAATTGCCTATGAATGTTTGCATACTATTCGGAACCAGAATAACAAGAAACCCTTCTTTGCGCTGAAGATCGACATGATGAAAGCGTATGACAGGGTGGAGTGGAGTTATCTTCATGGATGTTTGTGCAAGCTTGGTTCGGCCCCCCTATTTCCCACTTACTGTTTGCAAATGACAGTATCTTCTTTGCGAGAAGCGATGATAGGAGTGTGGATGCTCTTAAGAGTACTCTCAAGGTCTACTGTGATGGCTCAGTTCAGAAAAAAAATCTTGAGAAGTCATCAATTTTCTTTGGTCACCATTGCCCTGACCAAGTGAAAGAAGGTGTGAAGACTAGTCTGGAGGTGCAAAGTAAAGTACTTAGCGACTTCTATCTTGGGATGCCGACTTTTGTTGGTAGATCTCCCACTGCCACCTTTAACTTTTTGTATGATAAACTGTGGAAGTACATCAATGGTCTATCGGGGCGACCTCTGTCTAGGTCCGGCATTGAAACCCTCTTGAAGGCAGTGGTCCAGGCCATCCCGACGTTTATCATGAGATGTTTTTTGCTGCCCATTATGACATGTGACAAGATGAGGGTTGTGATTGCTAACTGCTGGTGGGGGCTTGAAGATGGGAAGAAGAAGATCCATTGGAAATCATGGGAGTGGCTATCGATGCCAAAGGCTCTTGGTGGGATGGGCTTCCGCGACATGGGTCTGTTTAATCAGTCAATGTTAGCCAAACAAGCATGGCGTCTTCTAACTGTCCCAGATTCTCTGTGTGCGAGGGTTTTGAAAGGAAGGTACTTTCCTGAGTCTGACTTCTGGCATGCTTCAAAACCACGTTCGGCATCATATACGTGGAGGAGTATTCTTCATGGGAGAGACCTCCTTCTGCAAAGTGTTCGGTGGGGTGTCGGCGATGGAAAATCTATTAAGATCACTACAGATAATTGGGTGCCGGATTTCCCTCCCGAGAAACTAGTGACCCAATCCCCAATACCTAATCTTGCTAGTGTCAACTGTCTCATGAATGATGACTCAGCTTCATGGAATCGTGAGAATGTCTATGCTTTCTTTGCACAGCCTATTGCAGAGAAGATCCTTCAAATTCCTATCTCTAGACATGTTGGTACGGATTTTGTCTGTTGGCCTTTTACTCATTAAGGGGTGTACACAGTTCGCTCTGGTTATAATCTGGCGCGTTCGGCGAAGTTTGTTCGGACCAGGAGTAAAGCGGGAGGTCTCAGCTCGACATGGCTGCGGAATGAGAAACAATGGAAAACAATTTGGCGGATCAAGGCGTCGGGGAAGAAGAAAATCCACCTATGGCGTTTCACACAGGACTGTTTACCTAGCGGTAGCCAGCTGAGGAAAAGACATATCCCTGAGACAGGTCCGTGCGTGTTTTGCGGTCGGCTGGAAGGAATTGATCATGCAATGTTGACCTGCCAGTTTGCTCGTGTTGTCTGGCGCGAAGTTAAGCAGCATATCCCTCTACACCTTGAGCGGAAAAACTTCGGCGCCAATCGACAATGGCTTTTTGAATTCCTTGACCGAGCCAATGAGATGCAGGCGACTACGTTGGCGGTCTGCTTCTGGCACATTTGGGAAGCGAGAAATGAAGTCCGCAATTCAAGAGCGAAGCCGAGTCATGCAGGAAAATATTGGCTTACATCGAGTTGATTAAAGATTCTTTGGGGTTTTCCTCTCCTGCTTCTAGGTGTGACCCCAGCAAGCCTGTGCCCAAGTGGAGTCCACCGCCGCTAGGAGTGATCCTTCTCAACTCGGATGCAGCTATCTTCGATGCGGATGGAAGGGTTGGCCTTGGAACTGTGGCGCGTGACCATCGGGGCTCCTTTTTGGCTGCTTGCCGACAGCATGTCCAGGGGCTACATTCACCAAAAGAGGCGGAGACCCTGGCGCTCCATCGGTCTATCACGCTAGCTAAAGAGGAAGGCTACGACAAGGTTATTTTCGCCTCGGACTGCCTCTCTCTTATTCAGTGTTTCAAATCAAAGGCGATGGATAGATCCTCTGTGGGAATTCTGGTTAGTGGTATCAAGGTGGCTCTAACCTCCTTCTCTTCCAGTTCTTTCATTCATGTGAATCGCTCACTGAATGTAGCAGCGCATGATCTTGCAAAGTCTTGTAATAATTGTCACTCTAGTGAGGTTTTTCATTCTGTTCCGGATTGTATCCGGGAAACTATGTGTATTGATGTGATTTAATCAATAAAGCGCTGTTACTATAAAAAAAACCCGTCCCTTCCTCCCTTCTCACCGTCGGTGGTTCCTCTCCCGCCAGAAGATCCAAGACCACCATGAAGCTAGTCGACGGATGTAGATCGAGGCGACTATTACGCTTTTCGTGGTCGGAGCGGATCCACTCCTGCTCCTGCGGCTTCTTCTTCTTCGGCAAACTCGAAGCACGAATCCTTCAGCAATGACGGTAAGGCCTCGAACCACCACCTCTCTAAGGTTTTAGCAGTTCAGATCTATCTATTACCGACTCAGTCTTCGAGTATGAATGACATGCATGGTAGATTTGTAACTATTTGTGTTAGTTTTGGTCACCTTGAAGTGTTAGGGTAGATTCTTTCCTTGGTGTGCCTAGATTCCGCTTGTTACTGGCTAGATTATGGCAGATGTTGTGATTAGGGTTCGTTCGATTGGGAAAATTGGGGAAAATTAATGGCTAGATTGCACTGTTCATCTTCTTGTTCTAGGCCGATGATTAAAACTGTCACCAAATCACACTGGGGAGTGAATCTGTACTACCTACAATCGTTCATAACAAACTATGTTGTGCATTGTACTAGGTAGTACAGAGTCCTCTCCCCGGTGTTTGTGTGCATATCTTATATCAGTCATTGATTACTTTCCACATCACTCTTCATGTTCTTCTTGTTTAGTCGATGATTACTTTGTATTTTGTGGTCAAGATCCCAATAGGTTGCTTCATAGCATGCCTATTATGATTGATCTTGGACACATAATGCCTAATATGAGGCACAAAAAATAGTTGTCCATTTATGCGGTTGCTACTGATTAAATACGCACTGCAAGGAAATGGAAGCGATGATCCTTTCAAACCTGGTTTTGTCATCTTTTTAAGGTCATGGAACTTGGTTCGGTAGCATCATCGTTTCATGTTGTCAATGCTCTGTACTATGAGGCAATTGTTGTTTATTCTGTGAACACAGCTTGTGATGACACCTAGTACAATGTGTATAGAGCTGGTGCTATAGGAACCGGATGGTATGCACAAACAAGTAGGTTGTGCACGTCCTCTGGTTCCCTGTAGCACCAACTCTACCTTGTTTGTGCTAGTTATTCTGAACCAGTTCATCGATTTGGTCGTGTGTTTCTTCTTTTGGCTGATGATCAGTAAGTAGCACAATGACAGGCAAGGGGATCCTCTTCATGAATAAATTTGTGCGTTAACCAAATTCATTGTTCATTCCTGTTACTCATGAGGATCATCCCTTTGCCTCTATGCCACAGCATATGAGGCCATGTGTTATGTTCATTGTTCATGTCTGATCACATGTGTTATGTTCATTGTTCATGTTTGATCACATGTGTTATGTTGGTTGTTCAAGTCTGATCACATGTGCTGATTCCTGGTGTAGTGCTCAAAGACGTTGATCGGAGGTGCTCTCCCCACCAATGCGGGAGTATGCTCCAGAGATATTGTTGAGGGTAGTGCTTCCAAGAGGGGGAACGATGGTGACGAGGGCAGCAACAGCAAGAGGCCGAGGGGCAGGCCTCTCAAGATAGGGCACTTCCATGATCAGTTAGGTCCAACCCATTTTGTCAAGGCGATCTCGGCACCTGAGTTAAACCTGCCGCCAATCCTAGATGGCTTCGGGCCTTTCCTCGGCAATATGCCGAGGACGATCGTGATGAAGATGAACACCGGATGCAGCTGGATGGTGAAGCTCCGGGATGTCAACGACAGGATCCGCCTTGACCAGGGGTGGTCAGGCTTCGTCATTGCACACTAGGTCAAGATCGGGTACTTCTTGACCTTCAAGATGCTGAAGGGTGGCCTGTTGAAGGTCACCATCTTTGACTACACCATGACTGAAGTAATGAAGAAGTGCCCGCAACATGATCCATCCCTCAACATGATCGACCTCTGATCTTTGCTGCCTACTTTGTTGTCTGACTTCGATTGCTGTGAACTTATGTCATGTTGTTGCTACAATGTTTATATACTTTGTGATGTGAACTTTTGTGTGTGCTTGTTGTGGTTAAGAGGTCGTGATGTGTGGTAAGCTCACCACCTATCTAGGAAAGAGGTTACCAGAGCACATGAGATAGCTGGAACCAAACATGCGTATTTCTTTCTCCAAGGCCTAATACAACCCACCAAATAACAGGGTCTCAGTTCTGTCCAAGTTCTAAATAGTGTCAATGCGAGTAACCAAATAAGGGGAAATTTGGTCCAGCTGCAGACCGCGTGCAATCCCTGCGCGTGCAACTTGTATGTGGGGAGAAAAACTAGGAGTTTAAAGCACGCCCTAGTATACTAGACAAGACTTAAAATTGTCGGATCCATCGTCTTCTCGTACACGCCTTCTTCGAACGCAGCGATTCCACCCACTGTCGGACGTCTCCGGCTTATCCTCGCTATTCCCAGGTTGTTGGAGATTCGGGCTATCCTTTTGACAAAAACAACCTGTACAAGTTCATCTTCGCACTCCTATTGGCACCGAAGTGGACAAGTTCATCTCGTCTATTCTCTCTCCTTCCCTTTGTCTCCTTATGCAGACAACCACACCGCCGTCCTCCATCCACACGACCACACCGCCGTCCTCCACCCTCCAACGGGCAGAGCCGGGAGCCTCCGCCGCCGGGCTCCTCCATGCTATCAGCAACGAGCGAAGCGGGAGACTGCGGCAGCGCGTGAAAGGAGCTCGAGCGCGTGGACACCCAAATGCGCCGCCAGCGAGGAGCTCGTCGTCGCCATTGATCCCTACCTCCCAGTGAGCCTCCACCGATCCATGAAAAGGCGTCGACCTTGAGCGCTGCCTGGCCGAGGTCGCCGACGGCATCAGGCCAGCGCGTGCAGCTTCCAGGCGTACGTGCCTCTACACAGGCGGAAGACCAACCGCTGAACTCTAGCATGATGTAGATCCGTTCTTACAAGTAATTTTTTTTCTTGGAGCCTCCTCATATACTGGCATATCCATTAATTTCTCCTGCCTTTTTCTATTTCTTTTTTGTTCTTGATGAATTTCGGTTATCGGTTCTGTGATACAAATTGGAGCTTTCAGGTTGAAGGGAGTTCAGATCTTCCATTTGGAGCTTTCAGGTTGAAAGGAACTCTGTTGTTTTTTGTCTACGAGTTTGTTGGGCAGTTCATCCAAGACGAGCATAGTGCATAGAAGAAAAGGTCCGAAATTCATCTGCGATATGTTCCAGATTGCTGAGAAATTTCTGATCCATTATTGATCTGTTGTAGTTCCTTTCATTCTTCAAAATTCTACCATGCCATTATATAGAGATTTTCAGATAAATATTGCTACATTATTTTTGGAAAAATTATCCAGATCGGGTGACGAATGTAATTTTTTTATTCATAAGTCATAGTTTTGTGTAAAGATTGGTCGAAGAAGGAGATAATGAAAAAGTGCAAGGTAGCTAACATAAAAGGGAAAGGACCCGGTGATGTGACCTGGATTTTATCCGAGGGTCTCTGTTGTAAAATAGTGGCACCAATCTTGAAGCAAAAAGTGGAAATGGAAGGTCCCTGATAAGACGAGGACGTCTATAGCTGGGTGGAATTGCTTTTCCGCGTCTTCTTCTCGTTATGTATCGCTTTCCATCGAAACATTCCAGAAGCAAGCAAAACGCGCGCGTCGCATCGCGCGCATGTGCGGAGGAGCCGATCGATCGGACGTACTCCTACCTACGACTCGGTCGTCGCATGTGCTGTCTTGGTTTCAGATTTCGCGCGTGTAGATCGTACTCGTACATACTCTCGCTCCGTCCTGTCCGCGAACAAGTTTACTTCTATGCTTATACTAAATTAAATTTAATAAAATTTAATTATATAGAGAGATGCAACAATATTTATGATACTAAATTGATATCACTAGATCTGTTTTAAAATTTAATTTCATAATATGATGGTTTCATGTACTCTCTCTATCTCGAAATAGATGTTACAGGTTTATCAAAATTTGGATAAATCTATACTAAATAGTGTCTAGATTCATTGACAATCTGAGACATCTATTTTGAGACCGAGGGAGTAATATATGTTGCTAATTCATCTATAAAGTTAATCAAATTTAATAAAATTTGACGTGATTGCTATATTCAGCTAGTATAAAGTCTGTACTAGCTGAATGAGCGACACTTATTATGAATCAGAAGGATACTAAATTAGTACCACTAGATTTGTTTTTAAATTTAGTTTCATAATATGACAGATTGGTCAAATTTTATAAAGTTTGACTTAAGCAAAAGTTAAAACTACACTTTTTTTGACAATCAATACCACGGTATATTCATAGTAGCAAATAGTACATGTTAGACATACATAAGTTGACTCCATCGATAACAAAATAAAGTCTAAAAGAAATTAGCAAATCTTTAAGGTGTTCAATCTCTTTCTTCTTCCAAACGATAATCTTTGCACTTTTTTTAAAACAGCCAAACACTGATAGATATCAAACCATAACCTGTAAATACCAATAAAGGTTCTCCCATAATTTTGTGAGCCACAGTACCAAGGCTACGTGCACGCCCGCAACCATTAGGGTAATAAATCAACATCGGCAAGAGATCCAACACAAGTATTCTAGGGAAAATTAACCGAACAACATGATCGACATCGCTAGGGAATCGAGAGTACAAATCACCATTGTCAAGGGCGTAGCAGCTAGGACAAATATTGCGACGATAATCCTCCCCACGACAACCATGAGAAAAAAAATCTAGAATCAATCTGGTGAAGGAAGATCTAAAAGACGATACCTATAGAATCTTAATCTTTTAACACCACCATTGACACCGGGAAAGAGATCTCATTGTCAATGAAAGGCCAGATACCGCATATCGGCCTGCCTGCAAATTTTTCCGCTGATATGTGGTACCGAGGCCCAAAAAATGACCTTTCCAGATAGCGTAAAAGGCCGAATACTGCAATTTTTTTTGTGGTATCACACATCGAGAACCATCTGTCTCGCATATATTCGGTGCCGGGGTGGGAGGCTGGATGCGGTATCCCGTATCCATTTTCACATTCCTCCCCCGCATAGAAACCCTCGCCGCCGCCCGTCCACGTCTCCGATTCCGGCCACATGCACCGCCGAAAAACATATCGCCGCCGCCAACCTCCGTGTCCACTCCCCATCTTGCCATGGCCAGCCAACCGAGGCCTGATTTGGGCGCACGCGGCCGTGCTTCTCCGGGCCGCGGCGGGAGCTCCGGCATGCAAGCTTGCCCAGCGCTACCGTCGAAGCAGGAGGAACGAGAGCGCCTCTCCGAGCAGGGACACGGCCGAGACGCCCTTGGGCGCAGCCGCGCGACCCTGCCGCTGCTGGCCGGCCCTAGCGCGAACGATGTCGAGGAGGTCTTGATGACCGAAATCTACGCGTTCCCACCGGTCGTCCGCGAGCCCGCTGCCGATGACGAGCACGAGGAGCTCTTGGTGGACGAGGCCAAGTTCAACTCCCTGTGCACCACGCTCATGGACATCGTGCGGCGCCGGAAGCATCGCCGCTCGCGCGCAGGACGGAGAAGCGCGATCTTTAGCGTGCCAGTCGCCTCTCCCTCCGCGAGCACCTGATGCGGCTCGAGGCCCTCGAAGCCGACTACCCCGACGAGTAATTCACCAACGACGACTACGACAACAACGTCGAGGAGTAAGCGCGCGCGCCGCCGCCATAGATGATCCGGTGAGTAGGTACCGCCGGTGGAGCTACGTAGATGCTAAGTGAAGTCTGGATGCAGGGTGCGGCATCATTTTTTGCTAAACTTATGTAGACCTCGATGATCAAAACCTCCCCTATGTATGAATCTGGCGCTAACGTGTGATGTTTTTTAAATATGTTTGAATTAGTTTATCTATTCTGTCCAGCATTTTTTATACTTCCTCCGATCCAAATTGATTGACTTAGATTTGTCTAGATTTGGATGTATCTAGACATGTTTTAGTGCTAGATACATGCGAATCTACACAAAGTTAAGTCAATTAATTTGAATCAAACCAGATTTCCGGTTTACCAAGCGGGATGCATCTGCTAGAGATTCTCTTAAACTACACCGGAGGAAGTAGGCTGGTGAAGTGGTGATGATTAGTCCGGTGGGCCGGCGTGCAGTGGGTTCGTGTCGTCCGTGCTAATTGACGGACTGATTAGTGCGGAGAGCACCTTGAATTAGGGACATGCCCCTGGTTAGGTCCAACAACTAGCAAGCAAAGCAGGCAAACACTAGCTAGATAGCTATGTGTGTAGTTTCTCTGAGTGTTTTCCCTTTCTTAATTCTTCTCTCTCTGATTCATCGTGTCAATTTTCATCATGGCAACTCGGTGTTTGACTGGGAGTTTCAATTGATCAATTAATTGGATTGAGAGGCAGGCCACGATATAAACACCCATAGGCCATAGACGTGGGCGTCATCATTACCACGCGCTCGCGCGCACGTTCAATTTCTGTTAAAGGATGCACAAGTTCTTAATATAGTGGCATACCGATTACGAATTCAAACCATCTGACCCGTCGTGTTGCCATTGCTACCTCATCGAATTCACCGAGCGTGCTTCTCGCATTTTTTATTTTTGTCTTGAAAAACATACTTTAACAAAGTTGTCCCAATCTTACACTAGTCAACTTCCAACCAAACGCACATAGTAAAACTTTGCAAAACCCTAGGTTTTGGTCCCTCCTCCACGGTTGACATTAGTTGGCAAACGGCGACGGCTCTAACTTCTGTGTAGATGGAGTACACCGGTTATATGACGCTATAAATCATGTTCTATATAAGGGTCACAAGGGGGGCACACCTGTTGTAGCGGTCGAGCTAGATTATGTGACACTCACTCTTGGTCCGGAGGACATAACCTCTACCTTGCCGCCATCGACTTTTCACGCATATACTTCTTCAGTGGATAAATAGTGGTGAATGATCACAACAACACGCATGTCGAAAATTCTTTCTTCAAGTGACGGATGACAACATATCCAATCTATCTTCAAAACATCGAGGAGGTCACGAGCATAAAGAGAAAATACAAGGGCAATAGAGCTAATGATTTATGTATGCTATATTTGGGGGAACTCATGATGTCACGATGGTTGAACATTAGGATCTAGAGATAAGTCCGGTTAAATCAATTGTTGGGGAGGGTATGAGTTAAAATTAAGACCAAGCATTAGTAGGAAAATGCCTATAACAATCATTTTTATAGTGGCGTGTCTAGAAAATAACACGCCACTACTATCTGAGAAAATAGTACCGACGTCCAGTATTAATTGAACGCCACACGTAAACTATTTGTGACGTTCGGAAGCTAGCAGACGCCACACGTATATGGTCTGAGGAGGTGCAACCAGGACAAAGTTAGTCGTGACGTTCGAACTATATAAACATCACTAACAATGAAACATCTCCCGATGTTTGGTACTTTCGAACGCCAGCACTAGCTACTTAGCAAAATGGCTACCAAATTTCGATTCAGTTGCGCTGCTGCTTGCCAGTTCTCACTCTCGGTCCACACACCACTCCTTTGTCTTCCCTGACCACTACACGCGCACGCCGCCGCACTGCCCAATTCCCTTCCCCCCTCCCCCCCCGCCCCCTCACTCCCCTTTCCCTCCCTCCTTCCCCTTCCCCTCCCACCGCCAGCTCCCCTTTCCGCTTCCTCCCCCTTCCATTCCCCTTCCCCTGCGCCGCCGTTTCCATCACATCGTCGTGCTCTCCGTCTTTGCTCGCCCCGCCACTATCGCCGCGAGTCTCCGATCCAATTTATATGTATGTGTAGATTAGTGTTGGATGTATATGTGTAGATTCATATGGTAGCTAGAGATTTATATGTATGTGTAGATTAGTGTTGGATATGTATGTGTAGATTCATACTATAGCTAGAGATTTATATGGTAGCTAGAGATACTTTTTGTGAATTCAAATGACTATATTTTGTTTAGGACATGGTGCTTTGTCAAGTATGTTTTGCCGACTGTATTGATGAAAGTATGTCAAGCTCACTATTCAGTGTCTGGCTCATACAGGGTTGATTTGAGCATTCTTTGGTATGTAAGTCACTCAATTTTTCCTTTTATTGCTATTGTTATTTATTTATTTGTGATGTTCATGTACAGACTATTCCATGCAATGTAAGGAGAGAATTCAATAGAACTAAAAATTCGTGGAATTTCATGCTCTTGGACGAACAAAGAGTGAGCAATTACTCACCTTACAGGTGTAGCATGGAGAACAACTTTCATTGCCCAAAATCGAATCCCCGCATGTGTGCATCTATATTTTGCAATGAGGTACCTCCTGGGTCAAGAATCAGTGTGCTCTATTTCAATGACGAGGAGGATGACAACGAGGAGGGTGGATATGAGGAGGGTGACGACAATGAGGGTGGCGATAAGGAGGGGAAAGACGAGAAGGGTGGCGATGAGGAGGGTGACGACAAGGAGGGTGACAACGAGGAGGGTAGCGATGAGGAGGGTGACGATGAGGAGGATTACCCATTTGCACATGCAATTATTGCTCAAAGATGCAATCTTACCGATAGTGAGGAGCAGTACATGATCAACATCGATCCTCCAAGGGCGTCCTTCATCGGGCTGTCATTTGTCACTCGCTTGACAATGACGCATATTGAGCTACACAACATGGTATGTTTTCACTTACCGTTCTTTATTCGGCTGCTACTTTATTCATATTGTGTGATGGTGCCTACCGAGATATCTAACTTTTCCATCTGAGAAACTGCCGGAGAGAATGGTTTCTTCTCTTCATATTCCTGAAGAAGGCATAGTTGGATTGCGAGTTGGAGCAGGAGGTGGCGTTAGCGTCGTTTCGTATAAGACAGTGACAGATGGCTGCATTGCCTTCAACAACATAGACTAGATGAACTTCCTTGACTCTCAAGACCTGTATGTTGGGCAAGCCATTCTCGTCACCGGCCAGACCACGTCATACCGTGACCTTCATATGATGCTCGTCATTGACATCATTCATAATAACTAGTCTTAGAATGCAATGCATATATGTATGATGATAAGAACATGCGGTGACCAACTTGTTTGTTTTCTACTATGCAACTTCATATAATTGTTGTTGTATTCTCTAAATTCATGTTGTTGTTGTATTATTGTTGTAGTGAACCGATATTATTGCTGATGTATTCTCTAAATTCTACTATTTTTTATTTCTCGTACTTTTATTAGTGGCATTTCAATTAATTCGTATGCCATGGATTATTTATTTATTAATGGTTACCAATGCACACGCTACACCTACGAATATTTATGGTGGTGTTCAAGGAACACGCCACTGCTATGAAAGTTTCTAGTGGTGTTCGGGCCACACATCAGTATTGGTAGCTACTAGTGGCGAAGTTAGTGCATGTGCATTCAACGCCAGTAACTCCATTTTCCGAACGCCACCAATGAGCTTTTTCCCACTAGTAAAGGCTAGGTGTTGGTCTTCTAAAAGTAGTCCTCCTAGCCATCCGAAGTAACTTAAAGGTCAAGATTTTTGTCCAACAAATGCTTGCAATAAAAAACTTAGTGGAACATCTTCTTTCATGTATTTGCAACATCGTTGCGACATCCACCGCCTCAACCTCCATGATTCGTTTAAAATTCGACGCCCGTTAAGAAATTCTAGGCATGCAACTCGATTAAAAGGGGTTGCAACACATCTACACGACAAGCAAACAATCCACATAACACAAAAGAAACATATTTTTTGCACCATAAATTCATCTCTTCCCAACAGACGTCCATAATATTGCAGCATATTGCTCTTGTGTACGCAACAAAACCATATAATCTTCCGGTTTGTTGAATCAACATCAAAATCTTCAAGTTGCACTGTGACATGCAAGTGATAATTCATCTCGCCGACAACTAATCTGGCTCTTTGCAGCCAGACGGATCCTGTGAGTACTAGAACATATTTGTTGATATATAACTCAAGCCATGGGTGAAAGAAGGAAATTTGATTGAGGAGGCAAATCAAAGAATAAGTGTACTTCTAATTGTTGTGAGGGTCCAAACACTAAAAAAGTACATAGATTTAATGGCTTTTTAGCAGAAAGAAAAGGATTGTAACACAATGGGGTTGTAAAAGGATTCATGCATGTTATGGTGGTGGGGGACAAGATCCTGCTGGTCCCCAATCTCCACAATTGACTCGAGCTCTGTTTTGTGGTCATGCCAATCATTTCTGACACAGATTGCAGTTGTGGTCATGCCAATCATTTCTGACACACATTCCAGTTGTGGTCATGATCCCAGAATCTATAATAGTAAGCTGCACAACATCTTCCATATACACTCTCACTGGATACATGTCACCTAGAAAGAACAAGATGACATTAATGGGAGAATCATATATCCATATAAAGAGAAAAACATGAGAGAGTTAGAAAAGTATGTGGATGCAAGGGTGGAAAATATGAGTTTGTTGGAACTAATGGATGTGGCCCTTCCGCTGATGGCTCAATGCACGGCGCCCAGAAAAATGCTTGATGGCGGTGTTGATGTAGATCTCGTTGGGAACCCCAAGAGGAAGGTATGATGAGCACAACAGAAAGTTTTCCCTCAGTTATGAAACCAAGGTTTAATCGAATCAGTAGGAGCAAGGAAACACCCCAAAGGTGTTACTAGCTGAGCTTTGGCAGGGCGCACTACCGGTGCTAGTAGCAACGTGGAGACCTGCACAACACAACCACAGAACTTTGTCCCCAACTTGCGATGAGGTTGTCAATCTCACCGTGTTTTACAGAAAACAAAGGATTAAACGTATCGAATGGAAAGAAGTAAAAGTTTGCAGAAAGTAAACACAAAGAAGTAAACAGTTTTAGATTGTATGTAAAGTAAAAGGACCGGGATCCATAGTTCACTAGAAGTGGCTCTCCTTAGATAGATAACATGCTGGGTGAACAAATTACAATGGGGCAATTGACAAACACCGAGAAAGCAATATATGCATATACTAATCATCTTGACTCCTTTGAGACTTGATTGGGCATTACAACATAATACGTAGACCGCCATCCAACTGCATCTGTGACTAATAATCCACCTTTAGGTTATCATCCGAACCCCCTCCAGTATTAAGTTGCAAGCAACAGATTATTGCTTTACGAACTGCGTGTAAAGTAAACAATACAATTGTTCTATGAACAAAGGATCGTTGTTTTCTCCCTAGTAGCAACAACACATCTAGTACCTTAGAGATTTCTGTCACTTTCCCAGAGTACCTTAGAGATTTCTGTCACTTCTATGAACAATCCAGGCCTGGCCGCGCGGCTAGGTGGTGTGGCCGGCCCCCAGCCCTTCTCCGTCTCGTATTCTGACACTTGATCCCTTCCGGAAAAATAGGCACTTTGGCTTTTTTCCCGTCCAATTCCGAGAATATTCATTTTCTGACTTTTCTGGAACCAAAAACAACAGAAAAGAGGCAGCTGGCACTGTGGCTCTTGTTAATAGGTTAGTCCAAGAAATCATAATAAAAGTACTCCAAAGTTGGAACAAAACACAAGAAAGTAGATAAAACCAAGCATGGAACATCAAAAATTATAGATGCATTTGCAATGTATCAACATCCCCAAGCTTAACTCCTGCTCGTCCTCGAGTAGGTAAGTGATAAAAAGAAATAATTTTTGAGGTGACATGCACCATCAAAACTTGATCAAAGTATTTGCAAAACTCAAAGCTGGGATCATAGTACTTCAATCATCACATGAAAGACAAAGTTCTAGCAATAAGCAAAGAAACTATGATACTACATGAAAATGCACAAACAAAATATTCATGAATAACATGCTTTGCAAGAGGTTTGTTTGTTTCACATAAAGAAAACATAGCATAAAAGTATTCAGCTTGTCCCTCAATAGAGTAGCAAATATAAATGCATATGACACCTTCAAAGTTCATAAGAGTGACTAGATACAATAGTTTAAAACAAGCAATAACAAGTTATGCATCAATCAACTAGTCTTGGGACAATGCACATAGAACTAAGAATGGCCACTATGCTCTCAAAGTAGTGCATAAAGATAGAAGGTGGAGACTCAATATAATGGTGGAAGAAAAGCCTTTGTAAAAGGAAGTAGGGATTCAAGTCTCATAAAGAGCTTCCAAAAATTATGGTACTTATAGCTTTCAGATCTCATTGCCCCTATCATAAGCATCTTGAAGGTGATTAAGGTTAAAGTGACACAACTAAGAGGATATGCTTGACAAGTTATAAACCGAAATCTCATGTCCCTTACTTACGAAGACCAATCCTCATGCTACTCAACTTCAGTCACGAGTAAGCTCTTGTCATTGTAAGTATATGTGTATCATTAAGAACCGCCAACGGGGTACCCCTTGTACATGATACGGGAGATTTCCCATAATCAAAATGACAAGGCAAGCAGACAATGAGCATCTCAGCGATCTTTTTATTTGCTATTTGCATAGGTTTTTATTGAGGATGCTTCATAGAGTGCTCACCATGGTGATGCTGCAAGTTTCCACCATGATTAGGCATGGCTTAGACTAGCGGCCCAGGCGTTTCTCTAACACATATACAAACTCCATGATCTTACAAGTTCCACTTTTATTTCACACCGCCGGGATCCGTAAGCAAAAGAACATAATATCAACGGGGTACAAAGTACAAGTGCAATGTTGAAAGAGTTCCCCATGGTACATGGTTCTGCTAATTTCAACTTATAAAGCGCAAGCATATATGCAACAAAGAAGGACCCAATGGTTCAAGTTTATTAAAGGCAAAAAGTAAAGTGTGCCATCAAGTTCGTGAGAGCTTTAATCACTAGTTTTCTCATAACAAGTGAAAGGTAAATAAAAGCATGAATATACTTGGAATAACATAAGCTAGTAGGTAGGTATGGTGGACTCTTTGGAAAAACTTGGTTTAGGGAGTTGGATGCATGAGTGGAACTCATACTTGGTTGTGGAGGCTAGCAAAAGATTATGAGCGACAAACTAAGAGAGCAATAATGGCCATAATCATGCAGAGCGACAAAACATCATTGATCAAAGCATAACGTGATATTACAAGTTGAAAACTAAAGGATCATAAAGGCTATGGTGATTTGAGATAGTCATAACATGGTGTGAGCATGCGCCAAGTCAACCCAAATAAAGCATCAAAGGAGAATACCATTATACCATGCTTTAATATACTAAAACAACGCATGATTCATCCAAGGCACATTAAGCAATCTCAATTGTTTATAACAAGTCATGCTACAGCAAATAATACTAAGCATAAAGCCAAAACAATATCGAGCATGGCATGACAAAGCATAGGCCACAGTCAAAAATGAGCTCTTTTTACCACATAAGCATAAACTTTCCTACTCTTTTCCAAACCAAACCAAACTATTTGTAAACCAAAGTGTGAAAGAGGGGGTCCAACCAACTTATTCAGAAAACTAAGCAAACCAAGCAAACTAAAAAAACAAAACAAAAACGAAAAAGAAGACGCTCCAAGAGAAACACAACTGTGCACGAAACAATAAAAATGAAGCGTTTGGAAGAAACCTGGAATTTTTATTGATGAAGAAGGGGATGCCTTGGGCATCCCCAAGCTTTGACTCTTGTACATCTTGGATATTTCTTGGGGTGACACGCATGGCATCCCCAAGCTTGAGCTTTAGTCCATCTTTCATCTCGTTACTCATTCCTTCCATACACCTGAAAATTTTCCTTCATACAAAACTTCACACAATCTCATTAGCAGCATTAGTGCACTTAATATAAATAAGTCTCAAGGTTCAGTTCTAACACCAAATAAACTTTTATTAGAACACGGGCTATTGTAGCACTTCCCTCAAAAAGCTCAATTCCCCAAAGGAACTCAAGAAGGAACTAACAAGAAGCAAATGCAGAAAATGGCAGAAATCTGTCAAAACAGACCAACGGGTAAAGAAGAATTTTTTCGAAGACCTTCTGTTGCTCAAATCAAAAAGTGTTGAACTAACGGAAGTTAGATAACAACCTGGGGCATAAGCACAAAAATTAAGCTCAATCCGACGTACAGAGCTCTCTCAGGAATTTTTACGGTGAAGCACAGAAATCTGTTTCGGGACAGCAACTTTCCCAATCATTACTTCACTCTCATTAGAGGTTACTCTTGGCACAAAAGGCAAATAAAAAGGATAAGGAGAGGTTATTACAGAGGTAATAACTTCCAAGACTCAACTAAACCTCTTGGATTATCTTCCAACAAGTACTTTTCTTTAACGCCTTTAAGTTAGGCATAAGAACCAAAGAAAGAATCAAGTGTTCTCGAATGAAGAAGCATTAAGATCAATACCAGAAATATTTTCAACAAGGCATGGTATATCATCCAAATAAGTTCTGGAGGATCCTCTCTCAATGCTCTTGGGTTCACTATTCTCATCAAAAGGGTTTGCAGGAACAATCCAATCAAGATTCTTTTCTATGGCATCATGTATTGCTACTAGTTTAAAGGGTATTGGTATCTTAGGTTCCGCCCCATTAGGTTCGGTTTTGTTCATCTTTTCTCGCGTACCAACAACATATACACATGAGCCTATCATATTGAAACGTTCAAAAACTTTTCTAGCTTCCTTGGCAACATCATAGAACTCCTTAAACAAAGTTTGTAGAATAAAATCCCTCTTTTCAGGATCCTCAATTTCTTTAAGCTTAAGAAACATTACTTGCATTAAGGGGTTGAGGTTAACAAACCTAGCTTCTAACATGTGAATTAAAGAAGCTGCAGCAATCTCATAGTTTGGAGCAAGTTCTACAAGGGATCTATCCTCAGTATCTTCATGTTTGCTAACATGATTAAAGAATTCTTCAATATTGTCTTTCCCAATTATAGAACCACTACCAATTGGAAGGTCTTTCATGGTGAATGTAGGGATCAACATGGTGAGCTAAGGGAGAGGTGAAAACTAAAGGAGACTTAATTTTTGTGTGTTTTCAAATAAGAAAGCAAAACAAGTAAAACTAATTTCTTTGTGTTTTTTGAAGAACAAAACAAGCAAACAAAGCAAAAAGAAACTAAGCAAAACAAAAACAACAAAGTAAAGAGATTGGTTATGAGGGAATCCCCTTGTGAAGATGTCCTTGACTCCCCGGCAACGGCGCTAGAAAAATGCTTGATGGCTCAATGCACGGCGCCTAGAAAAATGTTTGATGGCGGTGTTGATGTAGAGCTCGTTGGGAACCCCAAGAGGAAGGTATGATGAGCACAACAGCAAGTTTCCCTCAGTTATGAAACCAAGGTTTAATCGAACCAGTAGGAGCAAGGAAACACCTCAAAGGTGTTACTAGCTGAGCTTTGGCAGGGCGCACTACCGGTGCTAGTAGCAACGTGGAGACCTGCACAACACAACCACAGAACTTTGTCCCCAACTTGCGATGAGGTTGTCAATCTCACCGTGTTTTGCGAAAAACAAAGGATTAAACGTATCGAATGGAAAGAAGTAAAAGTTTGCAGAAAGAAAACACAAAGCAGAAACAGTTTATAGATTGTATGTAAAGTAAAGGACCGGGATCCATAGTTCACTAGAGGTGGCTCTCCTTAGATAGATAACATGCTTGGTGAACAAATTCCAGCGGGGCAATTGACAAACACCGAGAAAGCAATACATGCATATACTAATCATCTTGATTCCTTTGAGACTTGATTGGGCATTACAACATAATACATAGACCGCCATCCAACTGCATCTATGACTAATAATTCACCTTGACGTTATCATCCGAACCCCCTCCAGTATTAAGTTGCAAGCAACAGATTATTGCTTTATGAACTGCGTGTAAAGTAAACAATACAATTGTTCTATGAACAAAGGATCGTTGTTTTGTCCCTAGTAGCAACAGCACACCTAATACCTTAGAGATTTCTATCACTTCCCCAGATTACCAGAGACATGAACCCACTATCGAGCATAAATACTAACTCTTGGAGTTGCTAGCATCTACTTGGCCAAGATAGCTACTAACAACGGAAAGCATGCAAGATCTCAAATAACAAAGACATGATAGAATCAATAATCAATCTGAAATAACATCTCAATATCCATCGGATCTCCGCAAACACAACATGTATGAATTACAAATAGATGATCTTGATCATGAACGGAGCTCACAAGATCTAAACATGAAAACACAAAGGAGGAGAAACCATCCATCTAGCTCTACATGGATCCGTAGTCCAAGGATGAACTACTCACGCATCACACCGGAGGCTTGCATGGTGATGAAGAAGGCCTCTAGGGTGAATTCCCCTCTCCGGGAGGGTGCCGGAAAGAGCTTCAGATCCCCCCTGATCTAGGGACAGAGACGACGGCGGCTATAGACTCTTTCGTGGATTTTTGATTGGGTACCTAGAGTTTTTTTCCCGAGGGCAACTTATAGGCGGAAGGAGAGGCCGAGGGGGTGCTGGGGTCGGCCAGACCACCCCCTGGCGCGGGCCAGGCCTGGCCGCGCGGCCAGGTGGTGTGGCCGGCCCCCAGCCCTTCTCCGTCTGGTATTCTGGCACTTGATCCCTTCGGAAAAATAGGCACTTTGGCTTTTGTCCCGTCCAATTCCGAGAATATTCATTTTCTGATTCTGGAACCAAAAACAACAGAAGACAGGCAGTTGGCACTGTGGCTCTTGTTAATAGGCTAGTCCAAGAAATCATAATAAAAGTACTCCAAAGTTGGAACAAAACACAAGAAAGTGGATAAAACCAAGCATGAAACATAAAAAATTATAGATACATTTTCAATGTATCATCCGCACATGAGATTTTTGGAAAATATATTTTTATCATAAACTTTTTACTTCTAATCTAGTGGTATTATATGCAAAACAGAAAAAATATGTTTGGTTCCAAATACAAATATACCATGTTATATTTGTTCTACATATATCACTTGGTTATCTCATTTTTTAGGAGAAAGTTTTGTATAAAAACCTTTATTAAACATTGTCCTCCGAGATATGAGAAACACAAAAACACATGCCTTTGTATATTATCTTGTAGAAATTATAAGAAATGGTGTTTTACACATGTGTTTGTTTTCACATTTATATATTTAGATACATATGCAAAGAAGTGTACTGCTTAACAAATATCTTGATAGAGGTATCCATGGTGTACGATTTTCCATCTTGAGTGTAAGTAGATAGAAAATTCTAGAGTGTGCGAGGTGCCTACAAAGGGGTTGTCCTCGAACATTTGACATTGCTTAGTTACTACTTTTTAATATGTCAGATACATTGTTTAAGCCTTTTCTAGTCTAGTAATTATCTTGCAAAACATGCCAGCTTTGTATTTGATATTAAAATATCATGAATTTCAAACAAAAATACAAGATAATAAAAATTAGAATTTAGTATTGACTGTTGGTTTGTCTCAAATTTCTTAGTTATGATTTGCTTGTCATTCATGTCCAATGTTTTCAATTTTTTCTCATGCAGGAGTCATTTGAAAATGAGCTGGTTTGGCACTAGGATGGAATAAGTTGCTAGCTGCAACCTGCACCCTTCTTTTTCTCAAGGTGTTTTTATATAATAGTGAATGTGTTGGTTTTCCATGGATACATTGTATAACATGGATGATTTGAATGCGTGGTTGAACAATATATTGGGAAGTCGTGTATAGTCACTTGAAATGTTGTTCAACAAATTACAAGTTTGTGTGATGTGCACATTTAAGTTTTTTGGACAACTCCAACGTTTGTATGGAACAACCAAAATAATGGTGTTCACCTAGCTAAATAGAGAAAGATGACACAAGACATGCATTGAAGCAACCACAAATGAGGCATATGTCTTCCATATAAGCTTAACTACAAATAATGCGATGGAAGGGGAGGTGTAGGGATGGTAGGAAAGGAATATGAACACAAAAGGACGTGGGATGCGATGTGGTGTATTAGTTGTCTGATGGATTATACATCACCAACTTGTCATGTTTGGTTTGATTAAGTTGGGTTCAGTTATATTTCTCTCTTAGATATCCTAGAAGGACCCTATGTACAAAAATGGATTACAAGAAATATTATGTTCAAACCTTTTTTTGCAAGAAATATAAATACGCGGTACCTCTAGTGTAGAATAGAGGAGCAACACGTTGGCAATCATACAACCCCACCTCCAATGCGAGTACATAGAAAAACTCAAACATTCCATGAAACTCATGTATTAAAAATGTCTATATTTAGAATTATCACGATCCCATGAGTGTATGCAATAACTCATCTTGGGTAATATCAATAAGGTATTTTCTATTATAGGAGTGTTAATTTCATGGCCATCTGATTCTGCGACCATTCTAAAAAGATTGCAAGATTATGACCGTGTTTTGGCCTGACATTTTCAAATTGAGGAGTAGAAACGTTATTAAGGACACATACTTGATGAGACTCACTGGCACATTGAGCTCCATGACACATATTTTACCCATACAACACAATCATTCACAATGTTATGAACAAGGTTAACATTGTGTACTTTTAATCATTTCGCGTGAGAATTCCCCTCTTCATTGAACCATCCTAGCCAAGCTTTCTCTATCATAGTAAACCACTAAACCATGATTGGATCACACCCGGGCCCTGTTACTTAGATTTCCTGCTTAGTTAACAGAACTCGTTACAAAATTGACCTAGCATCAAATAAATCCACTGTCACTGTCTAATCCCTCTCTCTTTCTAATCATGTGCACTGACCACAACACCAGCCCCCAACAACAAAGCAAAGCTTCTCTCTATCTAAAAAAAACCAAATAAAGAAAACAAAGCAAGCACAACAACAACAACAACAACCAAATAAACGTCAATCCCCCAATTTGCTGCGCGTGTGTTGTCGCTGTAGCGGCGCGTTATTTATTAATCCGAAAGCAGCCCTCTGGCACAGCTAATCCGGCGCCTCTTTCTCCTCCCCCCGCCTCGAGAAGAAGAAAGAAAAAGCTGGCTGCGAGCAGAAAAGGGCGCACCGGAAATTTCGGCGTCGGATTCGGGCTGGTACCGCGTCGGACCCCTACCTCCTCCCTCCCTCGGTTCCGGCGGCCGGAAGAAGAGCGCGGCTGCCAATTACGGCGGAAGCGGCGGAGCGGGGAATTCCGCGGCTGGTGTGGAGGACGCGGATCTGGCCGGAGGAGGGCGATGTGGAGGCGGGAGTAGGGCCGGGCCGGAGGGGAAGGCGCGATCTCGGGACGGTCTCCCATGGGGGGATGCTTCTCGCTCGAGGAGCAGCGGCTCCAGAGTAGGACAGGTTCGTTCCTGACGCTCTCGTGCCCATGCCTTGGCCTGTCTATCTGTCTGCCTGTCCCCGGTTTAGTTTCAGAACTTACGAGCTCCCGCGTGTGCGGATTGGCGCGTGTCTCGGACTGTCGACGCCTGGGTTTTGCGCAATTGCAGTTTCGAATCGCGGATTTGGGGATTGTTTTGGTTGTCTGGGTGCCTAGGTAGTGTTTACTGGCAAGACCATTTTGTTTCTTGGGATTAATTATGCTTGTTGAGGACTGCCGTGGTGCCATCTTGTGTTCGTGACCTGCTGGAATGAGTGATGGAGAATGCCGCACTATATTTGGTGCTAAAGTTTTGCTTCTTATTATTGGGCATCAGGGTCCTCTATCTGGGCCTTGCATGTCGGTGCTTGGGTATTCGATGGCCTGTGGTCTGCGTAAGACATGCTCTGGTGATGTACTAATGGCCTGCCTGTGTAGCCGCAGGCCGAAGCGAGATCCATGGGAGTAGTAGTCTGGTAGAGTAAATCACATTTAGCTTGTATTTTGGTCAAGAAAACTGAAACCTATGTTGTGGGCAGACTGCCAAACCGCAACGTCCAAGTTTGAAGACTCGTATAACGTCATGTGCAATTACAAACAGTCTTTAGTGTAAGTTCACAGGAAGAATATTTAAATGTACAGGGGTGGTCTAAGGTGAAGGTACAAATTCATCTCCTAGATAGTTAGGAGTTATAGATAAAACGAGAAACCCAATGCTGATATTTGGGAATTTGCATGGAAATTGCTTTATCCAGAAAAACAGGAAAACGGAAGAGGTCACATATGCTACCCCTCCAGATACGGGCATGTGGCTGCAAATGCTCCTTCAAAACTATCCTTAGAACAGATGTAAAGGGAAAATGGAGACCTTCCTATACATGTCCTAGCCTTTAGCTGAACATTCATGATCTGCCGAGTGAACTTGGAGATGGGTGATACATAACTTTTATCATTTTAGATCTGCTTTTAAGTGGCATATAGGTGGGGATTTTTCAGGTCAGGTGAGGAGCACCGTTTTGGGTACTGATACTTATATAAACTATGGTTATATTATTTTAGGGAAAATATTTTGAAAGGACATATTCTCTGCAGCTTGCTCATAAAATAGAGCACTTGGGTCAGATATTACGAAAGAATGTAGTTAAAGCTGACTCAGAATTCCGATAGAAGTTATTTTATCTTCAGATTTTCTGTAGGCGTGCTCTTAAAATGGAACTTCCTGGTCAGGTTAGATTACAAACGAATAATGTAGTAGAGCTAACTTGGTACTTCAATGAAAGGGTACATGAGTTATACTTGATTCTTCGCTGCCATCAAACTATGCAATACTTGTCCCTTTGGGTTCATTGGAATGTCTTATGGTTTTGGTGCGCTGAAGTTATTTTTCTGACTGAAACACACTACAATAACAGGCACTTCAGATGGAGCTAGTGGACCGGATGGGTTGAGGAAGTGCAAATCTGATTCTAAAGCTATTTCAAGTGTTCTTGCTCCTCCAAAAGATGTGGAGGACCTGCAGACAGAAGGCTATGGAAATGTTAACATTTTCACATACAACGAACTGCGAGCGTCCACAAAAAACTTCCGTCCAGACCAAATTCTTGGAGAGGGTGGGTTTGGAGTTGTTTACAAAGGCGTGATTGATGAAAATGTTAGAGCAGGTTTTCCATCTACACAGGTTGCTGTGAAAGAACTAAACCCAGAGGGCTTTCAGGGAGACAAGGAATGGTTGGTAAGTCCCCTTGCTTCCTTACATTTTTCTGAACCTTGATAGCTCATATAGACATATACTTTAAGAAGAAATCGTGTTCCTTATCTATTATGTGAAATCTTGATGAACTTTGGTAGCTCATATGCACTTTTAAGAACTGATGTTTATTTCTATATTATGTGAAATCCTCATGAGTCATGAAGCTTTTCTAGCTGATTGGAGTATAAGATTCAATATAGTGACCAAAACAGTTGTTCCTTATCTTTGTTTCGAACATAACTTGCCTTTTTATCTTTTAAGAACAAATATAGCATTAGTACTGCGTGCAAGAGTGTAGTTCTACATATATTAATAGGTCCAAGTAAAGAACATACTGTCGTGGTCGGCCACAGGTTGGCTCATGACCATAACATGTTACATCTGTCATTTTTGGAGGATTAATGGTGCTTTTCTTTTGTGTTTCCAGGCAGAAGTCAACTATCTTGGGCAGCTTAGTCATCCAAATCTGGTTGAACTGATTGGCTATTGCTGCGAGGGTTCACATAGATTACTTGTCTACGAGTACATGGCTTGTGGAAGCCTTGAAAAGCACCTTTTTCGACGTAAGCTCTAACTCTTCCCTTATTGGGAAATCAATCCCTGCATCCATTTTCCTATGCTATTTATTGTTGGTTCTGAACTAGATTTAGTTTTAGAATAAGTGCAGTCAACAACTAAACATTCTAAAACCTTGATTTACAATGAGTGGGGTAGTGTCTGCTTCCTTGTCTAGTTTGTCAGGTGGCAACTATATATTTGATCCGAATTGTTCAGTTGGTTCTACGATAGCATAGTGTGATCTAAGATCTGCATACACATGGCTAACCTGGTTCGTCATCATAATTCATAAGATATGTGAACAATGAAAAGAGTAAAACGGCGACAGAAAAAAATGTCAAGCGGATTTGTAGAAATGTTTATTTTGTGAAGATTAGTTATATATGTATGTCTTTCATTTGAAGGGCACATTTTATCTTCTTTAGCAGAACATTGATTTTATCTTCCTGATTCTTAACATCAGGGGTTTGCCTTAATATGCCATGGTCAACTCGTATGAAGATTGCGCTCGGTGCAGCAAGGGGGCTTGAGTACCTCCACGGAGCTGAGAGATCCATCATCTATAGGGATTTCAAGACATCAAATATCTTGTTAGATGCGGTGCGTACATTGTCTTTTATTGTTTTATAAGCCCATTTCCGTGTCAAGTTTCTTTTCGTGTTCCCAGCTCAGTGTTTATGGCAAAATATATATTCCATTTACAAGCCATGCAGTGATTATGTTCTGATGTATTTTGCTGCTTATGTGAACTTGTTAACGTTAACTTCCAGAAGTGCAATTCTATGTATTATGAAAAATTAACCACCAAACGAATCATATTTTTTTGCCCTTGTCAGTTGGCGTGGCACCACCATTTAGAAGTAGAAGACGTAACGTGACTTGTATCCTTGTTCATATTGTACAAATAGAAGAGAATTCATGCTGATGTTATGTGTTGAAGATGCCATCTTGGGTAGTGTCTCAGTCTCACTCTGCATTACCCTTGCAGGATTATAATGCTAAACTGTCAGACTTTGGCCTAGCAAGAACTGGACCTAGTGGAGACCAAACCCATGTCTCAACTCGGGTCATGGGAACTTATGGCTATGCAGCTCCTGAATATGTCATGACTGGTGAGCTAATCCTCTTCCAGAAGTTAACTTTACTGAACCTGTATGGTTACAGGAATGGATACATACTGCATTTTACTCAGAAGTTCGTGTGTGTAATCCAACCATTTATTTTGTTACAGGCCATTTGACAGCACGGAGCGATGTTTACGGTTTTGGTGTTGTGCTTCTGGAGATGATTATTGGGAGGAGGGCTGTGGACAAGAGCCGACCGAGCCGTGAGCATAACCTAGTTGAGTGGGCACGCCCCCTCCTTGTTCACAATCGGAAGCTCTTCAGGATCATTGATCCAAGAATGGAAGGCCAGTACTCCACCAAGGCAGCTATTGAGGTTGCCAGCCTTGCATACAGGTGCTTGAGCCAGAACCCTAAAGGGCGGCCCACTATGAGCCAGGTTGTCGAAACTTTTGAGGCGGTTCAGAACATGCCAGAATGCCAGGACATACTCCTGCAGAACTGTATCACCGGCTCTGTGACGCTCTACGAGGTCCCAAAGGAACCCGTTGAGCATGTCGAGACGGAGAAGGCAAAGCAAGAACCAGCAGCTAAGGCCGATGCTGTGGCCGTGGCTGTGGCTGTGCCACCTGTGAACGGAAAGCCAGTGCCTCAGAGCAGGAGAACACGGCCAGCGAATGGCAGGAGCAAGAGCGAGCCGTCTCTGGAGTGCAAGCTGTACATTCCTTCGCCCGACTCTGACGGGCAGCAACCAGGGCTGGAAGCTCTAGGACCCCCTTCCAGAAATGGGAGTAGGCATGATGATCCTCCTCCTCTGGACGAGGATCTATACAAGATATAAGCGACAGCAACAGCAGTTTTTGACGGTGGTCGAGTTTTCCTCGCTCGCGTTTCGCATTGCAATCCACCTTATTTGTCAAGATCAGCCAGCCAGTCAGTCAGTCAGTCATCCTTGCTAGGTTTCTTGTTCTTTCCGGTTAGCAAAATTGTACGTAGAGAGTTGTTTGCCGTGACGATGTTCTTGCTGTAAACTCGAAACAGTTCTCTGGGAAGGATCCACACCAAAATGGTAATGGAGAGATTTGTCTTGTCACTGCCCGTTTGTGTTGAGTTAATTTGCATAGATATGAATTTTGTTCTCAGTTAGTGATGATTTCGAGTTGCGATGGTGTTCATTGTGCACTTGTGCCAGAGTGCCCTAGCATAACATGACTCCGAGGTTTGCTCTTTTTTCCTGCTTTTTCGAGAATTAAAATTGTGACCGGAGTGCTGAATCTGAATATATGAATTTAAATGTCTATTTGGATGCGGCGTCAAATCAGGTTTGTGGATTCAAATTAGGCTACAAAACTGTGACAATCTTCCACTCCTTTTGTTTTGGTTGGCAAAGAAAATGTTGAGTTTTTCCCTCAAAAAAGGGAAAAAATGTTGAGTTTTCACTTTTCAAACCGGTGAAGGGTAATGAGATATCAAGATAGGCTGCTGTACTGTTGAAATTCCTTTGAGCCCTCTCCCCTCCCTCCGGCGAGCCCAGGCCACCGCCACCGCCACCGCCACCGCTGCCGCTTTTCCTCGCCATATCCATAGCGCGACAGCCCCGGCAAGAACCACTCACCGCAACTCCTCCGCTTGCACTGCCACCTACGCCGCCGCCACAAGCCCTCAGGGGGCCCGGACCCTAATCCCCAAATCCGTCTGCACCGCCGAGTCAGTACATGCTCGCGAAGTTCCGGCCCCTCATGGCAACGGCGCCGAAGACGAAGGCCGCTCCGGCCGTAGCGTTCTCCACCGCGGCGGAGCGGGACGGCTACGCGCAGTACAACCACACCGACGCCTGCCAGCATCTCCGGTGGACAGCCAGGTAGCCCTACCTCCCTCCTCACCTCACTTCCTCCAGAGTTTTGTGGAACCAGGAGCTTGCTCGGTCCCCTTACTGTTTCGGCTGGGCAGGGAGAGCTACGAGTACATGTACGCGCGGCCGTGGAGCAGGGTCGTCGACTTCTACGCCACGCTCGTGTGCACCGGCGCCGGGACGGCGGGGCTCGCCGAGCTGTTTGGGAAAGACGAGGTCCGTTGAAAACAGTAGAATTTCACCCCCACAATGCAGCATATTTTTATTGTTTTTCCTATGGTTTGATTGGTTGGATGGGTGAAGAAGTTGCACATGTCAGTGAAAATTCTGTTTATCTATGACAAATGGTGATTCTTTCCCCAACTAAGCAGTGCTTGTTTCTCGAGAAATCAGAAACTGAATCTCACTCACCTAGAGAAAAATTCCAAGAATAGCCACTTGGCCAAACACTACTGTGTTCTGCATCAACCTGCCGTGGCATATGTAGAAGTGGCACCGAGCCATGAACTGTGGTTCTAACTGGAGACTCTAGGACAATCCATCTGAGTTAGTGCATATGATATATTGTCAGAATTTCTCGGAGTAGGTCCTTTTTAATGCCCTTTATACTGTTTACAAAATCCATCCGATTATCCTTCTGCAGAAAGATCATGCCTGTGATATGATCGGAGAGGAGCTTTTAACATCATCTGAAAAACAAATGCCAGTTAAATCCTCCAAAGGCCGGGGAGGCAGGTGGGAAAGAGCAAACTTTAAGATTGTTCTTTCTTATCATGGGGGTTCGTTTGATGGTTGGCAGAAGCAGCCTGGCCTCAACACTGTTCAAGGGTAAGAATAATAAGAATGTAGTAACCGAATTCCTATGAGCTTTTTTAACCGTTATGTCCATCCCTTTCTCTTCATTTTCTTCACATTTCAAGACAGAATAAAAACACCGATAGTTATTTGTTTCCCTCTTATTGGCTGCAGATTAGTGGAAAAGCATCTCGGACAATTTGTTGACGAGAGAAAAGCTAAACAGCTTCAAGATAGATCGTTGCCAGTAGAAGGCTGTGCCACTGTTGCTGGGCGCACTGACAAAGGGGTGACTGCTCTTCAGCAAGTCTGCTCATTTTGTTAGTTACACTTGAGAACACATACTGTCGCATTACCTCTGTCTAACTGAATCATGCTTATAAACTTGTTATGATGCATATCAATTTCTCTTAGCCTTAGCTTATGTGTTGTTATTGAAAAGATTAAGACACAAATGAATCATACAAATTATTTGATTCTCGTAGATCTTACTTTAGCAAATCATTAACCATATGGCAGCATACCACAACTTTGACCAAAAGATTGCCTGAAATTTCTTTGTGTGGAAATAATTGCTAATATCTGTTCTCAGTTTGGCTGCAGTATAGCAATGCATACCATGTATTTAACTGGGTTTAACAGAACTGTTTGCATAAATCAACTAGTTTGTCCTTGTGGGCTTATGTGAAAATTTTACTTCAATAGTCTTGATCTATCACTTCTGATTACTGACTTGAAATGCTTACTGTTAATCGCCTTAGATACATGGAGAAAGGATGTACAACCTAGTGATATAAAAGACACAATAAATGAGGCTGCACCGGATAAAATTAACTCTTTGGTTGTGTCCGAGGTATTTTCCTTCCCGCTTGCCAAATGTATTGTTGCAGTTAATGTCTATGCTGGTGATTTTGACTAGCTTTCGTTCACAATCTATTTTCTAGTATGAGAGCATGTTTCAGTTTTGTGGCTGAATTTCTGAGAATACCAAGGCCTCCACCGTACATGATGTTATATGCTGAATATTAACTGATGACTTAATTTGCAGGTCTCGCGTGAATTTCATCCTAACTTTTCAGCCAAATGGAGGAGATACATGTATATATTTCCACTTGATGAGGATGCCAAATCAATACCAGGGAACGAGCAATCCTCTATAATACCTGAGAATCCTGAATACAACATAGCCCCTCGGAGCTTTGACGTGGCCAAAGTTGACAAAATCCTTAGACAACTGGAAGGAAAAGTTCTATCTTACAAAATGTTTGCACGTGATACACAAGCGTCACGGAGTGTGTAAGTTTCATATATCATAGCATGCTTTGTATGTTCAAGTACAGAAATAGTTCCTCACATGAGTTGGCAATAGTTTCATCACCTTATTCAGACATGTTTGTTCACTAGATACCTAACCTGTGTGCCACACTCTTTATGAATGCTTGTTTTTGAAGTGAACATCATGTCTCTTTTAATTTTAGACATGTTCTTGAGTTCACTAAACTCATCAGTTACCTCACTTATGCCCTGTTGTTTTTGCAGTGGCCCAGCTACAGAGTGTTTTATGTTTCATTCCCGAGCTGCAGTGACCAAACTGTATTCTGCTGATGAGGTGATTCTAGTATTCCTTATTTTGGCTCTACTTAATGCATAAATTGCATTTACCCAATGGAAATGAACTGTGTACCTTCGCTTGTTGGGATTTACTTTGGTCTGAATTTTTCCCTTGTCATTGCATACACACATACATCTTCAGTTGAGCATTTATGTTCAGTTCTTGCTTTTCTCTTTTGCAGAATTGCGAAGAAGGCATGACGGTCATGTGCGTTGAGCTAGTTGCGAATAGGTTTCTACGTAAGGTAATAAAAAGCTCTGTTGTATGTCCTGTTATTTATTCCCAACCATTTACTGAGTTCTAGTTTTCACTAAATGAACCTTCAACAAACAGATGGTTAGGGTTCTTGTTGCAACCACCATTAGAGAGGCTGCTGCTGGAGCTGACGAAGATGCGTTGCTGAACCTGATGGAAGCCACTTGCAGGCGTGCAACGGCTCCCCCGGCACCCGCGGAGGGCCTCTGCCTTGTAGACGTTGGCTACGAAGAATTCAATGAACAGAGGTGCTTCGTTGTTGACTAAATGAACCGTAGTGCATACAATTTACAGTATTATTTGGTATGTGTGACCCCAGACATGCGATCATTCATAAACACATTCATTACCAAATGTTTGACTGCATGAGGTTTAATCTACCAATCTCACAAAATACAATATGTCTGGAACATGAAAACTTGACACAATAGCTATGGACTTATGATTGTTGACTCCCTTGTCTGAATTTTCTGCTTGTCATTGCATACACATATGCATCAATTCACCTGAAAATGTTATGTTCTGTTTTTCATTTCCATTTTTATTGAATTGCAAATAAGGCATGATGACTATGTGCATTGAGATAGTTGCAAATAAGGCATTTTTATTGAATTCCTGCTGGAGCAAAGCATCCCATGCTTAACCTGACATGCTTCACCCGATTCTTCAACAAGTCAAGATCAAATCATAGGATTCTAATTGGGGATCATATTCCTATATCCCTCGCATTTGATGCTTAGTCTCACGTACTTCAAGTTTATTGTGTATTCATTCACAAACTGGAATTCAGGGATGCAGCGCTTACAATATTCTGGATCTTTTCTACGGTGGAGACTTACATGAGTTCAGTTTAAGAAAGCATTACATGAACGAATGTATTACGCTTTTCAACTTAATTAATCAATAGACCGAGGTCTACATGGAAGTATGAACAATTGGCATGGCTCAAGAGTTAAGTAGAGCCACCTGAGGATGGTGGTAGAAAAGGGCCTAGAAGTCGCATGAGCACCACAATGTGAGTGACGAATTCCCCGCCGGTGCTGAGATGCTCAGAATGGAAAGTAGCCCCACAACGAGGCGCAATATAGTAAAGCATCTCCAGCCATACCGCAGCGATGAAGTTCCAACGGTTGGCCTCTCCAGTGATGCCATCCAATTCATTAGCAACCGCACATGCACGAGGCAGAAACGGTGAATCAAGATCTTTCATGGTGTTCTTCAGAAGTTGCAGTTGGGATACCTGCCCACTAGTACTGGATATAGAATTTTCTGCGTTTTCCGATTGATGACCACTTTTGTGAGCTTTGAACATCCAGTCATCGCCAATATATTCCCTATAACCTGCCTCCAGTTCAGTGAGAGCTCTATGGTGTAGGAGGTCGGTGTTGTTTGTTGCCATGACACCACACTTGAAGACAAGGTACATGATATAATTTGATATCTCTCTGCTCCTTCGCTTCACTTGATCAAAACCGCGGTCTCTGGAGTAACATATTTCTGTTGCAATGTGCCAGATTAGGACGCTTGTTGGCATATCTACATCGTTGATGCTCTCGTGTAGAGCCGTTTTTGGCCTTGCAGAAACCAAGTTTTCTTCATGGCTATGCATCCACTTGTGCAGCGCTAGCTGACCACGGAAACTGGAAAATTTCCAGTTTTGTTCATCGGCGCCTGTTCTGAAGTCTAATAATTTGTCAAGGACAAACGACTTGAGATCTTCAGTTATGGGGATATGTGCAAATGTCTTGTCATCTAGATGCTTACCGATCCACTCTGGTACAAATGACATAATGCCTACACGATATATGTTGAATCGTGTATTAATCATGTTGTACTGCGGTAGCATTTCAGACCATTGCTTTCTACGTCGTCGCCGTGGCCATGTGGGATGTATATTGTTGGCTACATGAGAAACAAGATGCCTTCCGGTTGATAACAAGTAGCAGGAAAGAATGGAGATGAAGAGAGATGCTAGCTCCAGGATTATGGCCCCTATGAGCAGTATGTAGGAGACGATGACATCAGCTCTGCTATACTGTTGACCCTTGAGGGCGACCGTGAAGAGCACTAGGGCTGTCAATGATGAAAGAAGTGGGAATAGGAAGCGCAAGAGCAAGATGAACGTTTTAGGGAAACCAATGTTAGCTTTGCGACAAGTAAATAACGAAGAACGAAAATAAAATCGCAGCAAAGGGGGGACACAGATTTAACGTGGAAAACCCTCTCCAACAAAGAGAGGGGAAAGAACCACGGGCGCCAGCCAACGAAACTTCACTATAACGGAGAGTGTTTACACAACGCCGGGGATTTCACAGATGCAACTTATCCTAACCGACGGCTTATAAGAAGTATATATAGTGGTGGTAACCTAGGTCATCAACGATCTGCATCGGCCCAAGCCTCCGGCGACGGGCCTCGCTCCGCTCCGTCAGAAGTTGGCCTTTACTTTGTAGAATTTGGATCAACATATAACAAACTCCACCTTGAGACATCAACAGTAATCATCTCCCTGAACAAATAAAGAAAACACCTTCGGCGGCAACAACCACTTGGGCTAAGCAGTTATACCAACTAAGCTTGAGCATAGCTCAAACTTAGCAACATGAACAAGCTTTGTCATCATATCAGCAGGATTATCATGAGTGCTTATCTTGCATACCTTCAGCGTACCTTGTGCAACAACATCACGGACATAATGGTACTTGATATCAATGTGCTTTGTTCTCTCATGGAACATCTGATCCTTAGTAAGGTAAATAGCACTTTGACTGTCATAGAATAGGTTAATGCAAGAATCATCCTGACAAAGCTCGGCATACAAACCTTTCAACCAAACAGACTCTTTGCAAACTTCAGCAATAGCCATATATTCTGTTTCGGTTGTAGATAGAGCAACAACTGGTTGCAGCGTTGCCTTCTAACTCACGGCACATCCACCTACCGTGAACACATAATCTGTGAGGGACCTCCTCTTATCCAAGTCGGCACCAAAATCTGAATCCACATAGCCTGTGAGTCTCTCACCAGTCTTGCCAAACTTCAAGCAAGCGTTGGATGTGCCACGGAGGTACCTAAAAATCCACTGAACAACTTTCCAATGTTCTTTACCAGGATTAGTCATGTAACGACTCACCAAACTCATGGCATATGATAGATCAGGGCGAGAACAAACCATGGCATACATCAAGGAACCAACCGCACATGATGATTAACCTTTTTGGGTTGTTGCTTTTCAAAAGCCGCCTCCATTTCAGTGAGAGCTTTGTGGTGTAGGAGGTCGGTGCCGCTTGTTATCATCACACCGCACTTGAAGACAAGGTACATGATATAATTTGATATCTCTCTGCTCATTTGCTTCACTTCGTTAAAATTATTGCTTGTGTTGTCTCTGGAGTAGCATATATCTGTTGCAATGTGCCAGATCAGTACACTTGTTGGCACATCCACATCACTTATGCTCTCATGTAGAAGCCTTCTTGGCCTTCCAGAAACCAACTTTTCTTGATAGCTACACATCCACCTCTGCAGTGCTAGCTGACCACGAAAACTGGAGGTAAAGGCAAGTATTGTTCCCTCATCCTTGCTTGGTTGGGGAGGTAAAGGCACAAAGTAAGCTCAGCGTACTTGTAGCTTCCCCACATAGGAACATGATCACCATAGCAGCCAAGAGCCGCCTGTCAGGCCAAGATGACCTCGAGACCACATAGCCCGCCGCCGCCACTTGGGAGACCAACCCTAGCAGGTGGCGCCTCCACAACTCGCTGTCCTGCCTCGAGAAGGCTGTGATGCTATCCGGGCCACCTAGGTGTAGGAGCGTGAATGGTGCCCAGAAGAAAAGGAGCTAGTGCCGCGGGCCGCTTGCGTGGACCGCGAGATGACCTAGGACAAAAATGGCAACTGAGCTGGCTGCTAAGTAGGCCAGCCATAGAAGCGAGCGGAGGAGAGGTGACACCACGCGCCTCCGCATGCCTGCGAAGAAGAAGAGGAAGACTTGTAGGCCGAAGCTTACAAGTATGAGGCAATGGATCTCCCATTCGTTCCAGAGTCCTTTGACGGCCTCCAAGCTGACGACCAGTACAAAAAAATAAAAAAAAGCAAATCGTCATGTACTAGATCCACAAACATATATGATATATTATTGTTTAAAACTAAGCCAACATATATTTTTTATAACCATGCAGGGGAACTGTATGTCATATATTAATTAAGAAGAGAGAAGAGGCCAGGATCTGGCCTGAAAAAACCAAGTTGGGAGTACACAACAACAAGTCTCAAGGACTAAGCACAACCTATAGTTTCGATTTCTGATGGTTGTACTTATATCCAAAACACTTTAAGAGTAACAAGTGGTGCCAAACTATCCGAATGCAATTGTTTCTGGGTTATACATGATAGAGTGAGATGGGCACGATGATGGTTGAATGCTAATCCAAAGATGATTGAAATCTAACCATAGTTCAGGGAAAAATATAGTACAAGTGCCAAATTCAAATGAAAGAAAATACTCCCTCCGTTTCATAATATAAGATGTTTAGCTTTGTGAAGATAATATAGACGCCTTCTAGTGTATAGAGATTCACTCCGAATCTACATACTAAAAGATATCTAAATACATTACCTTGACAAAACTAAAACATCTTATATTTTGAAACGGAGGGGGTAATAATTAACCATTGATTTACATGCGTGCGTGGTGTGTATGTATGTGTAAGTAGGGGATGCTTTAGCTCACCCCACCCTAATATACCTCTTTAACATAAGATCGTCTAGCAACTTCGCACCCTCTGGTGGAGTAAGCTACCTAAGCTAGCTTCATAATCATAAACAAATTGAAAACAATGAGTCGCATCATGCAGGGATGTTACTTATTCGTACCTTTGTTTTTCGATCACATTGTCCCCTCCAGCTTCCTCGACATATCTTATAGGCCTCATTCCCAATCAGGTGGAAAGACGAAGAAAGCACGGATCATATCATATGAGAGAGGTGTTGCATGCGTCGTGGCGCTACTTACTTAAATAATAGGCATGCACAGCATGCACGGATGGAGTGAATCCCAAGTTTCTGGCTGGGGTGCCAAGAGAGATATGCTTTACTTCCATGCAGACCAAAGTGTGCAAGTGAGCTTTTAGCATGCGTACGTACGTTGGTTGAATGAAAAATTAAATTCTATGTCTGCATCGACGATTGATGCAAAGGCCGGGTAGAACCCCATTTCAAGAAAAAATAAACCAAAAATAAACTTTCCAAATCATTATACATGTGTAATACCAAGAAAATGTATTTTTGACCAAAGATGTAGAATAATATATATGCCTCTTAATTACCAAAACATTTCTAAGGTTCTACTCCCTCCGACCCAAATTAATTGACTTGGATTTGTCTAGATTCGGATGTACTGTACATCCGAATCTAGACAAATCCAAGTCAATTAATTTGGGTTGGAGGGAGTAGTTTAATTCCACGTTTCATGTTGACTAATCATATGCTATGAATAATCTACATGTTATTCCCGTCATTCTTCAAATTACTTATCAAGTCCATTTTCTACCATCATGGTTAGAATGGGAATCCAATGCTGATGTCCAAGAAAACAAAAAATATACTCCATCGGTCTTGTAGATTTGTCTCGATTCTCATGTGTATTCATGTCCCTTTGCTTGTCTTGGACTTCGAGTATAGCATCGGTCGATCCATCGATCGTCTCAAATGTGGTCCTAGATGGCATGTCCTGAAATTCTTTTCCCCTTGGTGCCACTATGTGGGAATCAATTTCATCTGCTCCCAGGTCCCATCTGTGAGCTGTTGCAGAACAAGGTTCTGATCCACGCACAATTTGACGGCCCTAACTGTATGTGGGCGGTTTTATTTTTTTTCTTCGAAATGGAGCATAGCTCCGGCCTCTGCATCAAAGTGATGCACACAGCCTAATATTATTGCAAAAAAGTCTCCGAAGGTATCAAAGTGCCCAAAATATTACAACAATGAAAGGAAAAAAGGCTAGGTTGAGACAACTATCAACCAGCTAAAGATGAACAGCAATACGCATATGAGACTATCCATCATGCAGTCTAAGACTGTGGCGTAGCCCGGTGAAAACAGTCCCGCGTAACCGTAAGGAGTCTGGTGCAGCCAGACGCCGTTAGCTCCCGCTAATCCTCTGGGAGCAATAGGGACCATTGGTCTAGCCAGCGCGCAGCTAACCGGATAACCTGCAAAAAAATAGTTCCTTTTTTGTATGTGGGCGGTTTTATTTTGACGTGGACTTGAAATAAGCTATGTGTAGCCCACGGGTGACTAAGCAACACACTTTCATATTTTTCAAATGAAATGGTTTATACACAGGCAAGTTTGCAAAAAAACACATTATCACTCTGTCGAACATCAACATGTATAATCCATTCACCCATGGCGTTGCATTGTCATGGATGTACCTTCTCCAATAACTTCCAGTCTCGTTATTTACTTTCTTTTGACATACTGTATTAGTTAGCATATACTGTATCATATAGCTAGCCATCTAATGATGATCAGATAAGCTAGCTAGTGGTTGTGTTCAGTACGTTAAGCGACGAGTTAGGAGTTGTGGCAGCAGATGCATATGACGAGAGGTCGAGGTAAATACAATATCAGTTGTTGTAGCCGTCGCCAATGCAGGCCCGCCTGTTGCCGGTGCTCTTGTTCACGCAGATCCGGTTCCACAATCGCCACCGCACGTCCCCTCCGGCTACTGCAGTTCAGGCCCTGCTTCCTCGCCAACCTCTGCCCTTGCTGCGGCAAGACATATGCTAGTACTAGTACCGAAGTGACCATTAATTACAACAGGTCTCACTAACTGCAGATTGAGCCATTTAATTAACCCTCCATACTGTACCGGAAACTACGAAACTGGGTGTATGCCGTGTGGGAGCATGTGTGGAATATCACACACGGATTGGCTGAAACGGAACATGTGCGATATGCAGGCTGATCGCACATGGTCCACCCTGATAAAACCGTGTGCTTGTCTTTTGCTGCAGTTTGTTGTAGTCAATCGTGGATTGTCCCCCATCTCTGGCGGCTGCACAGTGCTAACCAGCGTGACATTCTGTTCATATTGAGACGTGGTTACAACAACCAAAAGGATCATAAGTTAGGATATGGACAGAATTGGCCAACACCTACCGTTAGTTAAGAAATAAACCGCCTTCAGGCGATCCGTACCTACCTCCCGTTGGTACTGCAATAATCCTACGCCTACGGACTGATGTTATGGAATAAACCTACGACCTAAACGTGGCCTGTCGTGGTTGGAGAAATATTTGGGTTAGTTGTTTTTCAAACAAATCAGGATGCACAGCTACTAATCACGTCATTATGTAATCCTATTCCGTAAACAAACTGCCCGTGTATGTAGCATTGCTCGCAGCTGATGTGCGTTGCCTCCCGTGGCTTCAGGGCCATGGAGGCACTCCGGATCATGGTCCTTGCTGGCGAGAGGGGGCTTTTGTTTTTTTCGTGTTAGATATAAGTGATCTGCATGTTTTTATAGATCAAATAAGTCAAACTAATGTCAATTAAGGGGTTGTTTATTTGCAGCCATTGGATGCCTGATCAGGGGCATCCTAACCGTCCATTTTAAGGGTGTTGGTTCCCTAGTGCAGATGCTATAAAAGGGGCTCTAGGATTCTGAATTGAGATACGGTGTCTCTCTCTCTCTCTCTCACTCTCCCCTGCTGTCTGATCAAGCCTAGCACTAAAAGCACTAGAAAGAAACCTTCATAGTCAGATCAAGAACATCAGAAGAACCAGAAGGAAGTGGAGGCCAATGGCAGGACCTCCAAATCAAGGTACACACCCTGATCTCTAATCTTGTGGCTCAAATCTTAAGCTAGATGATCCTAAGGGATCCTAACAGTGGTATCAGAGCTTCTAGCTACAAGTCTGTGCCCTAATTATGCTAAGTTCTTATGTTCAAGACCTAGTTTTGTTGCTGGAATTCTGATTCTTGATCAAGTTCTTGCTCAAAACTGCTTTAAGTTGTTGCTTTAGCCCTGAATTTCACTAAATTTATGCCCTAACTGATCAAGAACATGAGCTAGGGTTTCTTTTTTTTGCTTTACTGATGTGGGGATTTGAGTTTTGGTGCAAACCCTAACCCTAAATCCCCAATTTCTGAGGAACCCTAACCCTAGTTCATCGAATTGACGAACCCTAACCCTAAAATCCCCAATTACTAATGAACCCTAACCCTAATTCCTAAATTGAGGAACCCTAACCCTAATTCTAATGTTCTAAGAGGCAGTGGACACATACCTTATGGGCCTCGTCATCGTCGCTAGCCACAGCGGCGCCGGAGCCACCCTCTTAAGTGGGCAGACCTGCTCGGGCTCGTACCCCAGCAGTCTCGCCATCCACTACACTAGCTGGTTGTCGAGCCTCCTTGTGCGCTTGTCACCGTGGAAGCTCGTCGCCGTGCCGGGTCAGGCGTCGCGCCATCATTGTCATCGCCGGGACGCCCGCACGCTCGTAGCCGTGGAGCGAAGAACACCGGCGAGTACCGCTCGGTGGAGCCGCGCGCTGGCCATCGCTGCACGCGGATCCGACGAGAGACACTCACCAGCGCTATCGGCCTCCTTTGGCGCTCGCCGCCGCCGCTTCTCTCTCTCGCTCGTAGTGGGAGGCAGAAGGAAGGGGAGGGGAAAAATGGGGCTAGGGTTCACGCGGGTGTCGTCACGGGTCAGTTTTGTTCCAACCCGGTGCATCCTCCACCGTTGGTTTTCGATCCAACGGCTTGCAACACTGGCTGCTTAACAGGCCAGGTGGGCCGCTAAGGGGGAGGAAATGGGGAGACGGGCTAGGCCAGTTTTGGCCCAGTCCAGAAGTATTGTTTTTAAGTTTTCTAATTCCAATTAAAAAAGGAGTGGTTAGGGTTTTTTGGCCAAATTTTCCTGTTTGAGCCCAGATTAAGAATAAAGATTTAACAATTAATGTTTTATAAGTTAGGGCTACAAATAAGTTTTGGGGCTAAACTTTTGGCATATTTTATTATGTCAATTATGGAACATAATTGTGTGACATTTTATTCCTTTGTCAGGAAATTGTGTATCACACTTAAATAAGCTTGATGTGTTTTATTATGATAAGATGATTCTTTTTGATGTCTTTATTATACTTAGTTGATTCTTTTGTGTTGTTTTTCAAATAAATTGTGGTAATAATGTTTTGCTGCAAAATCAAGTTGGTAAATCCTCAATTAAGCATGGCTTATGTCTGTCATTCTGGCCAAAGCTAATTGACAGACATTTTGATAATGAAATTTTATTACTTCGGCTCACTTCTGGCCAAAGCTGTTGTGAACCGGGGTTGGTAAAAGAAGTTCCTTGTGAGTGAGGATTCAATTAAGCATGGCTTATGTCTATCGTTCTGGCCAAAGCTGATTGATGGACATCTTGATCATGAAATTTTATTGGTCTGGTCCACTTCTAGCCAAAGCTGACGTGTTCCAGATTGATGAAAGAATTTCTTAGATGAGAGGATTCAATTAAGTGTGGCTTATACTTTTCTAGCCAAAGCTGATTGACAAGTATTCTGACCTCAAAATTTTATTGATCATGTCTATTTCTGGCCAAAGCCATGTGGACAAGATTGATAAAAGGAGTTCTAAATAATGATGCTTACTCAAAGCATGTTGTATTATTTTGCAGCATCTAATGCCTCTCAAATTAAGAGAAATATTAATGGCATAGAACAGTTGACTGGTAGCAACTTTGGTATATAGAAGGAGAAACTTGAGATCACTTTAGCTTTGCTGAATATTGATTATGCCCCCCTTAAGTATTACCCTAAAGCATCTATCGAAGGTGATGAAAATTATGTTGCCCTGAAAAGGGATTATGATAATGAGAAAACTTGGAGTTGTTTTAGACTCTCAGACTGCCAAGGGTTACCTTGGAAAGAATGAGGACCAGTAATGGATTATCCAAAATTTATGCAACAAGTCTCATTAGTAGGCTTGTTGATGAAAAATTATGATCCAACTAGGAGTCTTAGAGAACATATTATGAGGAAGATTAACATGGCCACTAAACTTAAGACAATGGAAATGGAAATCTCTGAAGGTTTCCTTGTCCATTTTATTATGTCATCCTTACCCACCAAGTTTTGTCTATTTACCATCAGTTTCAGTGTGATGGACTCTAAATGAGGCATGGATGAAATGATGGCCAGATGTGTCCAAGTGGAGGAAAGGCTTAAGATTGGACGGGTTGACCATGTCAATCATTTCAAGCATGCTCATAAGAAGAAAAATCGAAAGTTTATGAAGCCTAAGCCTGCTTAGTTAAAAGATAAAGGGCAATCCTCTATGTTCTTTCAGCAAAAGAATCCTAATGGAGCTCCTAATGTAGGTGGACCCCCTAATACTAACAATGGATGTCGCTTTTGCGGAAAAAGCAGGCACATTCAGAAGGATTGTATTGGGTTCATGAAGTGGCTCAATAAGAAAGGTACTAATGTTATAACGTTTATTAATGAATCCCTTTATGTGAATTATGCCACCAATACATGGTGGGTTAACTTAGGAGCAACAATTCATGTTGTAGACTCCTTAAAGGGATTCGATATGAAGAGGACCCTAAAAGAGGGGAAAGAACCATTAGAGTTGCTAGTGGTGTTAAGGCTATGGGAGAGTTCACACTTCTATTCCATAGCGGTTTTATGCTTTTTGAGATGTACTTTATGTACCGTCTATGAGACGAACCCTATATCCGTCTCATGCTTAGATGATGATGATTATCATTGTGACTTTGGGAACAAGATATGTATAATTATGTTTGACAATAATGATGTTGGTCTTGCCCTCCGACAAGACAAACGTTATCTTGTTTCCCTAAGTGATTCCATGAATGATGTTGATCCTTCTTCTAATGTGAATGTTGGTACCGAACGTGAACGTAATGATGATGAGACTTCTTCGAAATTATGGCACTCTCTTTTGGGCCATATTTCGGGGGGGGGGGGGGGGGGGGGGCGTATTGAGCGTCTCATTAAGGAGCAAGTTCTTCATCCTTTAGTTTTCTCAGATGCGGATCTCGATCATTGTTTTGATTGCACCAAAGGGAAATATATTAAGAGAATCAAGAAATGTGTGAATTGAAGCATGGGAGTTTTAGATGGATATCCATGATCCGTTTAATGTGAAATCACTGATGACCTCTCCCGCTTTGTATTCATTTATCCTATTAAAGAAAGATCTGAGGCATTAGAAAAGTTCAAAATATTCAAAGTTAAAGTTGAGAATCAAGTTGGTCGAAAGATCAAAGTTTTAAGGTCTGGTCATGGTGGTGAGTACTATGGAAGACACACTTCTTATGACCAAATTCCTGGACGTTTTGCTAAGTTCTTACAGGAAAATGGTATTATGGCCCGGTATTCAGCATCATGCGAACCTCAACAAAATGGAGTCGTTGAAAGGAGAAATCGTACTCTTATGGATATGGTAAGGAGTATGTTAAGTCACTCCACTTCAGTTTATGGATAGAATCTCTAAAGACAGCTGCACATATTCTCAATAATGTTCCTAGTAAATCGGTGCCGAAAACACCTTATGAATTATGGGCTGGGAGAAAACCAACCCTGAGTTTTTTGCATGTGTGGGGTTGCCTTGATGAGGTAAGAGTTTTCAATCTAATTATGGAAAAGGTAGACCCCAAGATAGTCAACTACCATTTCATTGGTTATTCTAAAAAATCTAAGGAATAATGTTTCTATTGTCCAAAGCAATTCACTAAGTTTGTTGAAACAAGACACGTTGTGTTCTTGGAAAGTGAGATAACAAAGGGGAAGCATGACTCCCAGGGAAATAACTTTGGAGGAAGAACGGGAATATGTCCCGATCCCTATGATCCAAGAGCTAGTGTTCCCAGATTATGTTAAGGTTATGCCTCCAGCTGAGAGGATTGCTAATGCTAAACCTGCTGAGATAGTTGTGACTCCTTCAGAGTCCATACCTAATGATACTTCTAAGGAAGATGCTCATCAGCCCGAAAGTTATAGTTGATGTACCAAATAATGAACCTCTCAGAAGGTGAAAGCGGGCTAGAAAGTCTGCTATTCTTTCTTATTATGTCACTCTTTTGAGTGAGGATATGAATGCGTCGATGTTGGATGATGATTCTGCATCATTTAAGGAAGCCATACGAAGGGATCATTCATCAGAATGGCTTGATGCCATGAAAGATGAAATCAAGTCCATGAGCACTAATGATGTATGCGACTTAGTAGAAATCCCTGAAGGAGCCAAAACTGTGGGCGTCAAATGGGTCTGTAAGACCAAACATGACTCCAAGGGTGATTTCGAAAGGTTCAAAGCAAGGCTCGTGGCTAAGGGCTTCACTCAGAGAGAAGAGTTACATCACATGGATATCAAAACGACATTTCTAAATGGTTACTTAGATGATGATGTTTACATGGCTCAACCGGAAGGTTTTATTATGGAAAGAAAGAAACAATTAGGATGTCGTCTTAAGGAATCCATTTATGGATTGAAGCAAGCCTCGAGGCAATGGTACTTCAAGTTTGATAAAGTCATAAAGAATTTTGGTTTCAAAGAGAATGAAGTGGACAATTGCATTTACGTGAAGTTTAGGGGGAGCAATTTTGTCTTCTTGATATTGTATGTCGATGACATACTCTTAGCCAGTAATGATAAGAATATGATGCTGGAAACTAAAAGGTTTCTCTCTTCAAAGTTTGATATGAAAGATCTCGGTGAAGCCACTTATATCTTAGGCATTCAAATCCACCGAGATAGATCCAGAGGAATCTTGGGGCTGTCTCAAAGAGTGTATAATGATAAGGTACTCAAAAAGTACAATAAGCATAAGTGCTCAGCCTTGCCCGCTCCTATTGTTAAGGGCGATAAGTTTGGGACTTTCAGTGCCCAACTAATGATTATGCATCTGCACAGATGAAGTCAGTTCCTTATGCTTCACTTATTGGAAGTATAATGTATGCACAAGCATGCACTCGCCCTGACTTAGCATAACATTTATAATCGGGATGCTTGGCAGATATCAGTCTGGATCACTGGAAGGCTGCTAAGAAAGCTTTGCGCTATTTGCAAGGCATTAAAGGCCTCATGCTCACATATAAGAGAACTGATAACCTCGAGGTGGTGGGTTATTCAGATGTTGTTTTGTGGCATGTTATAAGGAAACCGGGCAAGCAGTGTGGCTAAAGATTTTCATTCCGGGTTTAAGAGTGATTGACAGTGTTTCTGCGCCTCACTCTTTACTATGATAATCAATCCGTAGTGATCTATTCAAGTAACAACAAGTCAAGTGGTGCTGCTAAACACATTGACATTAAGTATCTTGTTGTGAAAGATAGAGTCCAGGATCATACAATAAGTATTAAGCATATAAGGGCTAACGAAATGTTAGCGGATCCACTTACAAAAAGCCGTCCACCCAATGTGTTCAAAGAACATGTTGCTAGCATGGGATTGGCAGAAGGCTTTTGATCCTGGAATTGGGACCGTTATGACACCATATCGCCATAAGTCTAAGAAGGGTTCTTCTCTTCCATGGAACGATGTACTGTAGTCAATTAGTTCAATGGTACTTAACTGACCACTTCAATTTATTGTCTCTGTATAAGTTTCAAAAAAGAGTTGAGCTCATAAGTTTGTAATAAGTATAAGTTTATGGAGCTCCTAAGTTAAAGAAGTTATGTTTTGAGATGAAGCGGTATACTGTAGTAACTGGGTTCTACGGTACTATATGACCATTGTAATTCTGTTATCTCGTATGACGTTTTGTTGAGAAATGAGCTTATAAGTTTATCCTTACGATCAAGGGGGAGAATGTTGGATATAAGTGATATGCAAGTTTTTATAGATCAAATAAGTCAAACTAATGTCAATTAAGGGGTTGTTTATTTACAGCCATTGGATGCCCTGATCAGGGGCATCCTAACCGTCCATTTTAAGGGTGTTGGTTCCCCTAGTGTAGATGCTATAAAAGGGGCTCTAGGATTCTGAATTGAGATACGGTGTCTCTCTCTCACTCTCCCCTGCTCTCTTATCAAGCCTAGCACTAAAAGCACTAGGAAGAAACCTTCATAGTCAGATCAAGAATATCAGAAGAACTAGAAGGCAGTGGAGGCCAATGGCAGGACCTCCAAATCAAGGTACACACCTTGATCTCTAATCTTGTGGCTCAAACCTTGAGCTAGATGATCCTAAGGGATCCTAACATTTCGTGTTTGGTTAGGGTTTATATTGTCACCCATTTTAGGCTGGCTTATGACCAATACAATGAAGGCCTGCTACAGAAGAAGAGCTCAGTGGACGCGTTCGCTTCTAGGCCAGAATTAGAAAGAAGTCAAGGAACAACCTAACCAGGAGCTAAGGAAGGACAAACTCGTTTCTTTCCATGGATCTTATTTTCCTATAGCAATAGACACGCGGTCGCGAGTGGGTAAGATCAATTGTATTTTGGTGTAGAAATCAGTAGGACGCGATAGGCATGCCTATGTAGCCGTTCAGCATGGTCAGAGAGGCCACGTCAAGGCTTGGGAGGCCTCGGGGATAGACTATGTTGACCTTTATTTTATCGCTACTGACGGGGCTAAGTTCTACATCCCACATGTCGGAAGAAAGACAAATCTATTTGTTTTTGTATCTCCTAAAGGGGTTATGAGCTGGGTCCCATATGTTGGCACGCATATATATCTATTTGTTTTTATCAGGGACAAAGTGGAGGTCTCATATATAATGAAACAAGTCAAACATACTGCAAGTTAGCCAGTCATAACGGCAGTCGGCATCGGGTCTGTCCAGGGGTATAGACATAACGAGCTCAAGAAGGATGTGTAAGATAGGGGAAACCACACGTTAGGTGGACTTGTATTGCTCATTATATAAGAGGATTACAAGGAGTCCCGGTTGCATACAACACGGACATATATATAAGGAATACACACGCATACGTATCCTACATCTATACAAACACGTGTAGGATATGTATTCTAACACCCCCCTCAGTCGAAACTGGGCAGCTGACGAATGTTGAGATTGTCCTAAAAGTCCAAGAAGAGAGGCGATGGTAATCCTTTGGTGAAGATGTCCGCGAACTGTGATGAACTAGGAATGTGTAGCACCTTAACCTCGCTAGTGGTCACGCGATCTTTGACGAAGTGTAGATCAATGTCCACATGCTTGGTACGCAGGTGATGCACTGGATTCTATGTCATGTAAACATAGCTCACATTGTCACAGAAGACAACTGAAGCATCATGCACCGGTCGATGAAGCTCCAAAAGTAGCTGTCGAAGCCAACAAGATTCAGCCACCACATTTGCTACCGCCCGATACTCAGCCTCCGCACTCGATCGGGAAACAGTGTGCTGCCGCTTAGCCGACCAAGACACCAAATTCGTGCCGAGGAACACACAATAGCCTGAAGTAGACCGTCGAGTGTCTGGACAACCTGCCCAGTCAGCATTAGAGTAAGCCAGCAATTTTTTCGATGTGCGTCGATACAAAGTGAGACCATAGTCGGTGGTGCCGTGGATGTAGCGTAGAACACGCTTCACAAGGAGCAAGTGATTAGCCCTTAGATCATGCATATGAAGACATATCTGTTGTACTGCATAGGAGATATCTGACCGAGTGAAAGTGAGGTATTGGAGACCTCCTGCAATACTGCGATATTCTGTAGGATCAGCCACGAGATCACTAGACTGAGCTGCAAGCTTATAAGCTGTATCATATGGAGTGGAGATAGATTTACACTGTAACATACCAGCTTTGTCAAGAAGCTCCAATGCATACTTCTCTTGTGAGAGGAACAAACTGTCCTTAGTGCGTCTGACTGAGATGCCCAGAAAATAGTGAAGCTCACCCATATATGTCATGCTGAACTCTTTACAAAGAGAAGCAATTAAACTGTGCAACAAAGTCAGAGAAGACGCTGTGAGGATAATGTCATCCACATAGAGCAGGAGATGCCATGTTAGTGCCACGCCGGTAGACAAACAGGGAGCTATCAGACTTGGAGCCAACAAAACCAACAGTAGCAATGAACAAAGCAAACCGCTGAAACCATGCTCGAGGCGCCTACTTCAAACCGTAGAGATATTTGTTGAGGCGACACACCTTGTTAGGAAATCTGGGATCAGTAAACCTAGAAGGTTGTCGAGCATACACGGTCTCGATGAGTGTGCCATTGAGGAAGGCGTTCTTGACATCAAGCTAATGAATCGGCCAGTTACTAGAGAGCGCAAGTGATAACACCATGCGTATGGTGGCTGGCTTGACCACATGGCTGAAAGTCTCATCAAAATCAATACCTTCGCACTGAGTAAAACCTCGGAGGACCCAACGAGCTTTGTATCGTTCCAACGAACCATCAGACTTTATCTTGTGACGAAAGATCCACTTGCCGGTGACAATGTTGGCACGGCGAGGAGGATCAACCAAGTCCCAAGTGTTGTTGGAGAGGAGCGCACTGTACTCTTCAACCATTGCAGCATGCCAGTTGGGGTCTTTGAGAGCACCACGATAAGTCTTCGGTATTAGAGACAATCCTTCAACATGAAGATCAAAAATCATCTTGGGCTGCACAATTCCGTGCTTGGCATGTGTGAGCATGGTGTGAGATGGTGGCGGCGGTGGTGCTCGAGGACCACAAGCCCGAGGAGCATCCGTGGCGGGAGGCAGGGTAGAAGCCGTGGATGGCAAGCTTGTAGAAGGCTCCAGGGCACCAAGACGTGACGCGGCGGGCGAGGTAGCGGATGATGGCGATCCTGACGGCGACGATCCGGCCGAGGATGGGCCAGGCGAGGTGGCCCGAGGCGGCGTGCGCGGGGCGGGAGATCCTTCCGCGGCAGGAGAAGTGCCTGCGGCAGGCTGCCGAGTAGCCGCGGTAGGCTACTGAACGCCCACGGCAGGCTTCTGAACGCCCACGGTAGGCTGCCGAGTGGCCACGGCAGAAGTTCCCGTGGTCGGCGCGGTGAATGGCATCAGCAACATCGGCTGCTCAACCTGCAGAAAGTCATAACTTTGCAAAGTAGGAGTAGAGGATGGTGGTGATGCGTTAGAGGCAAAGGGAAAGACAGACTCGTCAAACGCAACATGGCGAGAGATGATGATCTTTTGGGTGGAATGATCAAGGTAGCGATATCCATGATGTTGAGATGGATACCCAAGGAACACACACGACACAGAGCGAGGTGCAAGTTTATGCGGGCCAACGGCGGTGGTGTTGGGGTAGCATAAGCATCCGAAGACCCTAAGACCGGCATATGCAGGGTCGACACCATGAAGGGCTCGAAAAGGCACGCGATCCGCGATGGTCTTGGAAGGCAGCCGATTGTGCAACATCACGGCTGTATGGAGAGACTCGGCCCAGAAGCGAGGTGGCATGCTAGCTCGAATTAGAAGGGTGCGAGTGATGTCATTAAGGGTGCGAATAATTCTCTCGGCTTTACCATTTGTTGTGAAGTATAGGGACATGAGAAAAGGAGTGCTATCCCATGGCGTTGGGCAAACGATTGTAGGGAGGAATTATCGAACTCACGACCATTGTCACACTGGATGGCTTTCAAGGGCGCATGAAACTGAGTTTGGGCTAAGGCATGGAGGGACGACAAGTGTGAGAAGGCTTCTGACTTGGCACATAAAGGATGAACCCAAGCGTATTGAGTGAAATCATCGAGACAAACGAGATAATACTTAAAGCCAGAAATACTCTCAACAGGAGATGTCTACAAATCACAATGTATAAGTTGAAACGGAGAATGTGTTACACGATTGGTTGAAGAAAAAGGTAGACGAACATGGTGACCTAATTGACAAGCATGACACAAACTAGATTTATTTTTATCCCTAGGAATAATGTAGGAGCGAGCTAATGACTCCATGACCGGCCGTCCAGGGTGTCCAAGGCGCCGATGCCACATAGAAGGGTCGACGACGAGGAAGGAGTGTGGGCGGCTGGGGGAGGAGGTGCTGACAGGGTAGAGGGCTCCGGGACTATTGCATCTGAGAATCTTGGTCCTGGTTAGAAGGTCCTTCATAGAAAAACCAACAGGGTCAAATTCGACAGAAACACGATTATCAGTGGTGAATTGACGAACGGACATGAGGTTTTTGACTATATTGGGAGCTACTAAGACATTGCAAAGATGCAGAGGACGCAAGGGAGTGGAAATAGGAAATGTGCATGCCCGGTAGCGGTGATCGGAAGGGTGGAACCGTTACCGACAACGACAACACGAGAGGAAGAAGAAGGAGGAGACACAAGGTGAGCATACCGGGGTTCGATGCGGAAGTGGGAAGGGTGCCGCCAGTGTCCATGACCCAATCGGTGGTGGGCGCTTGAAGGCCCATCGTCTGGAACTGATTCATCAGCACGGACTGGTCCCATGAAGCAGTCGATGAAGCCGGTGATGAGGGGGTTGCAACACCGAGCCCATATGCAGGAGCCTGAGGAGCATAGCCGCTGTAAGCCATAAGCCATAGGCGTGCGGCACGGTGTAGGGCCCTTCGCGTAGAAGGCGTGCTGCGGGGGGTGGGGGGCGGTGCATGTAGCTGGGGGGTCGAGCATCTAGATCGCGCCGTTCCAGGGCAGGAGCGGCGTGGGCCAGGTTGGAGGAGCTGCGGCCGGAGGTGTGACGACCGTGGGGCCGGCTCTGGATGATGGCGGTGTCCTTGGCAGCGTCCATTGCGGCCTTTTTCTTTTTCTGCCCTTGCTACCGTTTGCCCCGTCCAGAGTTGGGGCCGGTGGCGGCATTAGAGTAGAGGGCCGCGTCGCCGTCTGCCATTGCGCAAGCGACGATTCTTGCGCTTCATGTCTTGGAGCGCGAGAAGAGAACGACGCTTCTCAAGACGAGATATCGGGCATGAGGGAGATGAGATCGGCGGCGCCCTCGTATTGCTCGGAAAGTCCGTTGAGGCAGTGGATCACCAGCTTGGCGTCGTCTTCCGGGAGCCGAGATCCGCGAGAACCATCGGTGAGGGCCTTGATCTTCTTCAAGTACTCGGTCATGTTCATCTCGCCCATCTTGATCTCGCCCCAGCTTGGTGGAGAGAGGTGGAGCTCGCGGTTGATCTTCTGTGGTCATTGAAGATCTCGTTGATGCTTGTCCACAGCTCGACGACGGGGGGGGTCTTCGTCCCGGTGTCATGACGGTGTCGAGGAGGCCGAGGGACACGGACCCGTAGAGCCAGGAGACGACCGTGGCATCAAAGAGAGCCCAATCCAGAGTCGGAACGGACGGAGCAGGGGCGTTGACGTGGTCGAGCAGCGCATACTTGCGGAGGGCGGCGCGGAAGAAGGTGCGCCATTGGCGATGAACGTCGGTGTCGAGGGCCAGCTCGACGGGGACGTGCCCCTTGATGGAGTGGAGGCCGACTGCTTGGGCATGCAACGAGGTGAGCGAGAAGGCCCCCGCGCTGAAGGAGGGGGCGGTGGCGAGGGCGAGCTTCGACTGGGCGTCAGCAGCTTCTCGGGCCTCGCGGCTTCTTCTTTTTCCTTCGCGGCTTGCGCGATCCGTGCGGCGTCGTCACCCATTGCAGAGGGCGGCGAGGCTAGAAGGAAGAGGTGGGTGGTTTGCAGAGGCCGGGCGCCGAGAGGGCAGTGGTGGTGGCGGCGCCGAGATCGGCTGCTGGGGTGGCGGCGGGGCGGCGGAAGCGGGAGGAGGCGCAGGTCCGGTTAGGTTTTGCGTCTGATACCATGTAAGATAGGATAAACCACACGATAGGTGGCCTTGTATTGGTCATTGTATAAGAGGATTACAAGGAGTCCCGGTTGCATACAACACAGACATATATATAAGGAATATATACGCATACTTATCCTATGTCTATACAAACACGTTTATAGGATATGTATTCTAACAGCCGTGCCAATGAAATATGGTTTCAAAGAATTTGTGGATGCTACAGATCCGAATAACCTCACCGGATACAACATCGATATCTTTGAGGCTTCTATGAGGACATTACAACCTAGTCCATGCTATGGCTATTCTGTTTTCTACGGTACCTATGATGAGCTAGTAGGCAACGTATCTTCAGGGGTGAGGCTTACTCTTGCACACTTTCTTCTCACCCTCTTACAAGATTTCATGCGTAACATTTCAATTTATAGTTCCTATTTCAATCTCTGCTAATACACTTGCGGATAAATAGGCGTATGCTGCTGCAGTAGGCGACGTCACCATAACCGCAGAACGGTTAATGGCACGTACTTTACAATGCCATACACACAGTCCGGTGTCTCTATGCTTGCTGTCGCTGAGGATGAACCAAGTGCAATCCGTTGTACATTTGTGTGAAGCCACTGAATGGGTGGCTTTGGTTTGCAAGCCCGCTCTTCTTCTTATACACTGCCTTTGTTGTGTGGATGATTGAACTACCCTGAAATCAAGAGTACCAAGGATCAAGTTTGAGACACTGTAGTACTGTCCTCTACTTTGTTTTCTCTACTTCGACTTTTTCTCATGGTCAGTGCTTCAAGCTTAACCTTCTTGATGCGTTTCATTATTAACATAGTTCTGAAATAACATATCTCTCCATCGGCTATTCCATACACAGGTCAAAGTATTAGAAGCCCCTTATCAGAAGTGGTCGTGGTGATATGGTGTTTTGTAGTGTTGATTCTAGTACAGCAAGCTTGTCATCTATCTTGACCGCAAAGAATGGAGGGGTGTCGGCTATCGTCAATGAGATCCCCTATTTAACTTCAGTCCTCTCTGATCGTCAGTACAAAAAGGAATTTAGGATGCTCGGGTCCATATACAAACTCCTGGACTTGGGTTTGTAAGCTA
>OU342744.1:20010067-20157109 GCA_910589775.1 Avena eriantha | reverse complement strand
CCCTCATAAAGCTCAATTCCCAAAAGAACTCAAGAAGGAACCAACATGAAGCAAATGCAGAAAATGGCAGAATTCTGTCAAAACAGACCAGCAGGTAAAGGAGAATTTTTTCGAAGACCTTCTGTTGCTCAAATCAAAAGTTTTGAACTAGAAGTTAGATAACAACCTGGCGCAGAAGCACAAAATTCATGCCTCAAAAGACGTTCAGAAATTTTACACGAAGTTTTACGGTGAAGCACAGAAATCTGTTCCGGGACAGCAACAACTTTCCCAATCATTACTTCTTTTCTCATTAGAGGTTACTCTTTGCACAAAAAGCAAATAAAAATGATAAGGAGAGGTTATTACAGAGGTAATAACTTCCAAGACGCATCTAAAAATTTTGGGTTATCTCCCAATAAGTACTTTTCTTTAACGCCTTTAAGTTAGGCATAAGAAGCAAGAAAGAATCAAGTGTTCTCAAATGAAGCAGCATTAAGACCAAATTTTGTTTTCATAGGAGAAGCAAAAGAAATCTTTTCTCTCTTTTCAGGGAAGTGTTCTATACCTTTCTTGAGCGTGAGTTGATATTTAATGGTGCCTTCTTTCATATCCATAATGGCACCAACAGTTCTAAGAAAAGGTCTTCCCAAAGTAATAGGACAAGAAGCATTGTATTCAACATCCAAAACATAAAATCAATGGGGACATAAGCATTATTAACCATAATAAGAACATCATTAAGACTCCCCATGAGTTTATTTTTAGCATTATCATCAAGTGGGAAATTCAAATAACAATCTTCAAGCGGAGGCAAATCAAGCATATCATAAATCCTTCTAGGCATAATTGAAACACTACTATCAAGATCACATAAAGTTTTGAAATCAAAGTCATTCACTTTCATATTAATGATGGGTTCCCAACCATCTTCTTGTTTTATAGGAATAGAAGCTTTATGTTTCATCTTTTCTTCTTTAATCTTTATGGGAGCATCAGTAATGTGTTTTGTAAAGGCCATGTTTCATAGCACTAGCATTAGGACTTTCAGCAAGCTTTGTAGGAACTTAATAACTTCAGAGATATTGCAACCATCAAGATCAAAATAAAATTTATCATCTAAAGTAGTAGGACTATTACTAGCCTCAATACTAGCGGTGGTAATAGTAGAAACACTAATGTTTTTAGGAATTTCATCTTCTCTTTTCCCACTTAGCATGTAATTCAGCTAATAGTCTAACATTTTCATCAATTCTTACTTGTATGGCATTAGTAGCTGCAAAGGGATTATCATTAGTTTCAGGTTTTAGCAGCCATTTATTCAAAGAAGATTGAGCTCAGCCAAAGAAGCTATATTTCTTTCAGCATTAGAGAGTTTTTCCTCAATAGTTTTAGTGAATAGTTTATTTTGCTCATATTGCATTTGCATGAAGAGTTTAGTGGCTCTTTCAACTCTCTGAAATTCTTCCTTCACTAGGTAATCCAGGGTTTACCATTATAGCCCATAAGTATTATTAGGAGGGGTAGGGCCTATAATTGTTATTACCATAAGCATTGTTGCCAAAATTGTTATTTCTATGACGTTCACATCAACTTGCTCGTCTTGAGCAACCAAAAGAGGCTAAAGGAACATTATTTGGATCAATATTGGGCTTTCCCTTAGGGCAAGCATAGACATAATAATATCAATCTTTAATTCAAGGAAGAGGTTTTCCCTCAAAATAATTTACCTTCTTACCTTGTGGAGCTCTCTCAGTATGCCATTCAGAATATAACCTCATATTGTCCAGAAGATTGTTGAAGCACCCAAAGTGATGGTCATAAAGGTACCTCCAGCAGCAGAATCCAATAGGTTCCTTGAAGAATAGTTCGATCCTGCATAAAAAGTTTGGATGATCATCCAAGCAGTAGTCCATGAGTGGGACAATTCTTTACTAAAGATTTCATTCATTCCCAAGCTTGAGCAACATGTTCACTATCAAGTTGTTTAAACTTCATTATTTCACTTCTCATGGATATAATCTTAGCAATGAGGATTAGTATTTTCCATATAAAAGCATCTTTGCACTTAGTTCCAAGAATCAATACTATTCCTAGTTAAGGAATTCAACCATTCTTTAGCTTTTCCTCTCAAAGATGAAAGGAAAACAATTTCAGCTAATAATATCACCATCTATATCCCTATGCCTTTTGCATCTCACAAAGTTCAACAAAGTTATTTAGATGGGAAGTAGCATCTTCATTACCAATACCAGAAAATTGTACTCCTCATAACAAGATTGCGCAAAGCAGGTTTATCTCAAAGAAAGTAGCTTTAGGAACATGTGGAGCAATAGGTGTTGCTCATAAAATCATTGTTGTTGGTGCTAGTAGTGAAGTCACATCAACTTAGTGTTTTCAAGAGTAGTCATTTTTTGGGTTTTCAAATAAGAAAGCAACTAGTAAAACCTAATTGTGTTTGCTGCTTTTGATAAAGAAACAAGCAAACTAAGAAAAAAGAAACTAAGCAAAACAAAAACAACAAAGTAAAGAGATTGGTTATGAGGGGATCCCCTTGTGAAGATGTCCTTGACTCCCCGGCAACAGCGCCAGAAATATGCTTGATGGCCCAAAATATATCGAGCTCGTTGGGGAACCCCAAGAGGAAGGTATGATGAGCACATCAGCAAGTTTTCCCTCAGTACGAAACCAAGGTTATCAATCCAGTAGGAGAAAGGAAACACCCCAAAGGTGTTACTAGCTGAGCTTTGGCAGGGCGCACTACCGGTGCTAGTAGCAACGTGGAGACCTGCACAACACAACCACATAACTTTGTCCCCAACTTGCGATGAGGTTGTCAATCTCACCGTGTTTTGCGGAAATAAAAGGATTAAACGTATCAAATGGAAAGAAGTAAAAGTTGCAGAAGTAAACACAAAGCAATAAACAGTTTATAGATTGTATGTAAAAGACAAGGACTGGGATCCATAGTTCACTAGAGGTGGCTCTCCTTAAGATAGATAACATGCTGGGTGAACAAATTACAGCGGGGCAATTGACAAACATCGAGAAAGCAATACATGCATATACTAATCATCTTGACTCCTTTCAGACTTGATTGGGCATTACAACATTATACATAGACCGCCATCCAACTGCATCTATGACTAATAATCCACCTTCAGGTTATCATCCGAACCCTCTCCAGTATTAAGTTGCAAGCAACAGATTATTGCTTACGAACTACGTGTAAAGTAAACAATACGATTGTTGCTTTCTCCCTAGTAGCAACAGCACATCTAGTACCTTAGAGATTTCTGTCACTTCCCCAGATTACCAGAGGCATGACCCCACTATCGATCATAAATACTAACTCTTGGAGTTGCTAGCATCTACTTGGCCAAGATAGCTACTAACAACGGAAAGCATGCAAGATCACAAATAACAAAGACATGATAAAATCAGTAATCAATCTGAAATAGCATCTCAATATCCATCGGATCCCCGCAACACAACATGCAGAATTACAAATAGATGATCTTGATCATGAACGGAGCTCACAAGATCTAAACATGAAAGCACAAAGGAGGAGAAACCAGCCATCTAGCTACTACATGGATCCGTAGTCCAAGGATGAACTACTCACGCATCACACCGGAGGCTTGCATGGTGATGAAGAAGGCCTCCAGGGTAAATTCCCCTCTCTGGCAGGGTGCCGGGAAGAGCTTCAGATCCCTCCTGATCAAGGGATGGAGATGACGGCGGCTACAGACTCTTTCGTGGATTTTTTATCGGGTACTTAGGGTTTTCGTCCCGAGGGCATCTTATAGTCGGAAGGGGAGGCCGAGGGGGTGCCGAGAGTGGCCACACCACCCCGTGGCGCGGGCCAGGCTGGGCCGCGCGGCCAGGTGGTGTGGTGGCCCCCTGGCCCCTCTCCGTCTCGTATTCTGGCACTTGACGACTTTCGGAAAAATAGGCACTTTGGCTTTTGTCCCGTCCAATTCCGAGAATATTCATTTTCTGACTTTCCTAGAACCAAAAACAGCAGAAAACAGGCAGCTGGCACTGTGGCTCTTGTTAATAGGTTAGTCTAAGAAATCGTATAAAAAGTACTCCAAAGTTGGAACAAAACACAAGAAAGTGGATAAAACCAAGCATGGAACATCAAAAATTATAGATACATTTGCAATGTATCAATGGACAGGAAATTTCGTATTGTGCTCAGAGAGAACTTTAAAACAAGAAATGTATGCTCTTTGAACTCTATATGTATTTAATCTACCTTGTTCAAGTTGTATATGCATGTCAATTGGAACTAAGTGTGTTGTAATGATCTTACTCAGAACATCCCATACAAGTCAAGAGATGGATTTTTGGAGCATGTCTTTAGAAGAACGCAAGACTATGGACAGTTTGATGTCATCCTGATGTCACACAAACAGCCTAGACCAACGACCCGACCATCACCTATTTCAGTGGAGCTATATAGGCACAATTAGTCAGTCACTACGGGATGAACGTTGGGTATCTTATCATCTTCACCCTAGACCATGTGCATCACATCACTTACTTTGATTTCATTGATTCGACATGGTCATCGGATGAGGATGGGTACGATGATGGGCATGAGGAGGAGGAGCTAATGACTAGTACTACTATGCATACTCTAGTTCATTATCTAGATAGCTCTACTATGTAGTTGATTGACTATAATAATGTGTCACTATTTATATGAATTTCCTGTGGATGTTGTGTTTACTCTTTGTGAATATATATTACTAGGAATTTTCAATTAGATGTAGCATATTTTAAAGAAAACAAATGAAAATACACTTGCCAGCATTTGAAAGTATACGCACGACACCACCAAGATGTGTAGTGGTGGTGCTTAGGTCAAACACCACCAATGGCTTCTCTACCGCTGGCGTTCAACCCAAACACCATGACTATGGTATTTTACTGGTGGCATTTAGTGGATACGCCAGCACTAAGACCTAATAGTGGCATAAAGTTAGTAACATGCCACATAAACGCCACCTACCTCCTTTTTTGAATGTCACCACTAGGGATTTTCCTACTGGTGAGTCGTTCTCATGCGTTCTCTTATGTAGGTGTGGAAGGGGCTTCGACGATGCCCGCCTCCATGGTTGTCCTGCTGTCCCTAACTAGCTCGTCGACCATTGAAGGATTTCCCGATGGAACACGGGGGTTGGCTCCAGCCTCAGGCCTCTCGCTGGAAGGCTCTTGACGACCTTCCTAGATCGAGGATCACCTCCAAGATTACTCCTAGGCCTTGGAAGAGAGGGAGCGAGACCTTATTCATTGTGAGCAAGATCTACATCGGCTAGAAGAGATCCGCGAATGCTTTGTGGAGGATGAGGCCTGCCTGGACTCCATGGAGGCCATTCTTGACAACAAAACCTGCCTCTTGGAGTTCTGCGAGAATAGCACCAATCAGGTGGAGGCCAAGCTTCAGGCCACCCTCCTCCTGATTCTAAAAAACACTGAAAACACGCTAGGCATATGGAGGAAATGGAGGCCCATCACGCCGGGCAACTGGCTTCCCAAGCTCAGGTCAAGGATGAGAGCATTCCCGGACCATGGAGGTGCTAGAGAATAACCACCTTCGGACCATGAAACACCATGAACAGAAGGTGAAGTCTCTACATTAGGACTTGGCTGATGCTTGGTGGATGATATACAACCTCTTCCGGGTCGGCCAGGACCTTGAGAGGCAGGTGGCCACGATGGCCTCCTGTGAGGCCACTCGGGAGGTATAGGAGTGTGCTCTTCACACATAGGTGGCCACATCCTAGCGGTTTCTTCGATTGAGTGAGTTGCTAGTGTGAGGTCTAACAGAGAAAGTGGAGGAACTGGACTTTGTCTCTGGATAAAACAAGTACGAGCTAGTGAACCTTCAATGTTGCCATCGTCAAGACTTGGAGGGCCTCGACCACTCCGTTGGGCGAGTCGGGGAGGCTATGCAATCGGTGCGCATGGTGCCCCTAGCCCTTCCGCTTGAAGACGAGGTTGGCGATGTAGTGATGTTCCTTGACAACTTGGCAGGGTAGCTAGACGGGTGGTGTCAGCGAATGGACGAGATTGTTGCTGGGGAGTGTAGGGACATTTGTCGAATCCCTTTACCCGACGTTGCTTTCTCTCCTGCACCACCGCCACCCCTAGATGGACTTCGTCAAATAACTCTAGCCTATCCCCGATACGACAAGACTGCAAGCCGAGGCCGGGTAGCCGTTGTAGTCGATATGGTGGTCTCCTTCATGAGGCACCACCATCAGTAGGTAATAACTTGTAATTATCCCTCTTTAACTTTTCTTTCTTTCTTCCTGGTGTTAAGGTCAAATGTTCAGCCCCTCCAACTTTGTAAGCATTGCTGGCCTTTATCTTTTGCATTAAATTCCATAGCTTTCGCCGCCTCAGACCCAAGCACTTGCTCATCACCACACGGGTCCTATAGTGTTTTGTAGCTTTCGCTGCCTCAGACTCTCGGGCACTTGTTCAGCACCACGCGGGTCCTACATCGGTATGTAGCTTTCGCCGCCTCAGACCCGGGCTCTTGTTCAGTACCACGCAGGTCTTACAAAGTCTTGTTGCATCTGCTTCCTTAGATCTGGGCACTTCTTTAGCACCACACAGATCCTACAGTACTACCAACCCCCTGCGAGCACTCCAGACAACACAGAGCATGGTATGCAACCATTGCATCGTGCGCTGGAGGACTTGGGTCAGTGGTTTTCCTCCGTTGTTGGTTGGAAAACGGCCCCATCGATAGGGCCGTGAGAATATACCCAGGGACACCGTCATGGGAACCTTATCCTTCCAAACCTCCCGACCCCAGACTAGGCTCCGGTTCTGGATTACTGATGTCTACGCACTTCTATTCTTGTAGACAGTTGTTGGGCCTCCAAGTGCAGAGGTTTGTAGAATAGCAGCAAGTTTTCCCTTAAGTGGATCACCCAAGGTTTATCGAACTCAGGGAGGAAGTGGTCAAAGGTATCCCCTCTCAAGCAACCCTGCAATCAAGATACAAGAAGTCTCTTGTGTCCCCAACACACCCAATACACTTGTCAGGTGTATAGGTGCACTAGTTCGGCGAAGAGATAGTGAAATACAAGTGGTATGGATATAAGATAACGGTGCTAGAAAATACTTTGATGACGTGGAAGAGACTAAAGGCAAACTGAAATAAAGATGGAAGCAAGGAAACATGTAACAGATCTAGTTGCAAATGGTGTATGAATGCTTAGAAACAAGGCCTAGGGATCATACTTTCACTAGTGAACACTCTCATATAAATATCTTCTCTTTATGATACTACTCTTAACTACTCTCCGGTTGAACACTCTAATCGATGGTAGGGCTATAACAGCACACCTCAAAGTAAGTCTTTCCCATCTAGAAACCCCACACTGTCACCTTGAGTACTAGATGAGTCCAACAAACACCACAATTTCTTAAAGACATCCAACTCCAAATATAACTCATAACAAGTATTTGTAATCTCTAGCCTAAGTGCCACCATGGTGAGCACGCTGTCACTTTCACACACATGGGGAGAGCAGAGATTCATTAAAGCACTTGAGTAGCAGAATAGATCTATAGATTACAAGCTCATGATCACAATATGATCATGCATACAGAGAGAGATGAACACATAGCTACCGGTAGAACCCTTAGCCTCGAGAGAGAACTACTCCCTCCTCATCATGGGAATCAGCAATGGTGATGGAGATGGGTTCGGGGGCACTTCCCCGTCCCGACAGGGTGCCGGAACAGAGACTTTCTGTCCCCCAAATCTCCCCTTCGGTGGCGGCGGCGCTGCGGAACTTTTCGTGGCTGGAGGCTTGACGATTTAGGGTTTTGGTATCGGGAGGCTCTTATAGGCGAAGGAGGCAAGGTCGGTGGAGTGCCAGGGGGCCCACACCACTAGGTGGCGCGGGTAGGGCTAGCCCGCGCCTGGGGGTGTGGCCAGGCCCTGGCCCTCCTCCGTCTCGTATTCTGGCTCCGTGAGTCTTCCGGTAAAATAGGAACTTTGGCTTTTGTCCCGTCCAATTCCGAGAATATTTATTTTCTGACTTTCCTGGAACCAAAAACAGCAGAAAACAGGCAACTGGCACTGTGGCTCTTGTTAATAGGTTAGTCGAAGAAATCATATGAAAAGTACTCCAAAGTTGGGACAAAACACAAGAAAGTAGATAAAACCAAGCATAGAACATCAAAAATTATAGATACATTTGCAATGTATCAATTACCCTTAACACAGAGGGGGAAAATGCGAGGAAAGAACAACCCCAAGACCTTTTTAAGTAGCAGTCACATTCACTGTAAAGATCCGAGGTTGGTACATTTTCCTATTCTGCTTGTGGGGTGTTACAGGACCAACGCACAAGAACCCTGAGAATGGTTAGCTCGTTTGGCATGCTTCGGCCGCAACCGGAGCACTGAGCTCTAGGTGGGACGAATCCTACCATGCACTTACGCAAGGGTGAAGACCTATCCATAATGCCCTTCGTTCATGGGACAAGACCTTCTCTTGCATCAACAAGGAGGAAATTCAACACTGCATCTCTTCAGTGTTTTACCTAGGTACGGCTAGGTGTCGGAGCTAGGTCTTCTTCTGGGGGAGCCCCCGGCTTCAAGCTTAGGTGCGAGCCTCCTAGAAGGGCCTACCTTTGTCATCGTCATATCTGAGGTAGTTCTAGGCAGGTTTGCTACTGTCCCCGCACCCCGGGATGTAATTCTAACCTCCACCTTGGACACCTTGGTCACCTCTTGTATCTTCCCAGTCTTGGCGATCCGGGTAGTCCTAGTGTGGTGACCAGGCTTGAGGCAGATGAAACAGTCGCATGGGATCGCATCTCCACTCGAGTTTTCACCCGGTTGCAATCCTTGATGGCATGAGCAGGTGATTTGTGGATGGGGGCAGCAAGGGCCACCATCATGGTCGGTGGCAGCGACGATATCAGAGGTCTTGGTTTTCTTGAGTTTTGGTTATCCCGCCAGGGCCTACTTTGCAGGCAGGCTCTTGCAGGTCTTCTTTTTGGCGAGGTCGTCTTCTTTGTTGACGGTGTCTCTGGGTAGGAGTATCCCCTCTTCGTCCCGGGCACACTTGTCCGCCAGGGCGAATAACTCTGGAGTTGAGTCAAGGTCCTTTGTGCTCATCTTTGCCCTCATGTGAGGGTGTCGAACGCCCACATGGTAGGCTGCGAGAATCGCCTCGGGGGAGATCTTGGGTATGGTGTGTAGCACCTGGCAGAACTATTGTGTAAACTTTCGCAAGTTTTCTTCGTTCTTCTCTGAAAGCTTGTGGAGGTCGCTGACGGTCCCTAGGCGCTTGAATCCTCCTTGGAAGGCACCTATGAACTGGTTGCATAGGTCCTCCCAGGATCTGATGGAGCCGGCATGCAAGTTGATGAGCCATGCCCATGCTTCGCTCTTCATGGCAAGAGGGAACCAATTGGTCATGACCCTCTCATCCCCTCTTTCCCCTGGGATGGCGGTGTAGTATATCTGCAGGAAGTCCTTCGGGTTGGCTTTTCCGTCGTACTTTTCTAGTACATCTGGTCAGAACTTGGGGGCCACATGACCTGTCATAGTTTCGGGGTAAAGGCAGCATAGCCGAGCATGAAAGCAGGGGTGCTCTGCCTAGCTCTCATCGGCTTGATTCCTTCGTGATGGTGGCGCTCCTAGCGGTGTTCGATGCATGTTCGGTCATCTTCTCCTTGTCGTTCTTCCAGGACCTGCAGAGGTCCTTTGAACAAGTGGTTATAGAGGACCCCATCGAGGCATGGTCATCACATCTCTCTCCCGTCGCATTACAGAGAGGTTCCCCATCACGATGGACCCTAGGTAGGTGATGAGTGTCCTCGGTAGCTCCTCTCTGGGAGGTGCGTAGAGGTAGAGGGCTTTCTACTCTACGTTGGGTGGTTCTCGGCCCTCCCGAGGACGGAGGGGCCCACGTCATCGAGCGCGAGATGGATGGCCCTCCTTGGAGATGGGAGGCTCTTACGAGATGTGCCAACCTTGTCATCCATGCATAGGCTCGCGTGTTGTCTCTGACTGCTTATGGTGGAAACTCTAGCATTGCCTCCATAGCTGCAAGGGCGGCGATGGGACCATTAGTCCCTAAGCGAGTCAGGGCGGGGCGCCAACTTCCAATGCCGACCGGAACTCCTCGGGCATGTTGTCCTCCTCACAGTTACTTGGGCATGGTCTATTGGTAGGGGGAGCGCTGCCTTGCGGGCTTGCCGCCCTACTGCACCTGTGTCCTCGTGGTGCGCGCACGTCTTCGGAATGTTGCTCGGCCACAAAGAGTGTTCTGGGAAAGCGTCCCACTCCAGCACATTAGCCCGGAGGGACTCCTAGCCCGTCGAAGCGAGGCTAGTAGCTTCTTCTTCTTGGTGCTGACTCTCTGCCCACTGTAGGGAAGCACTAGTGCAGGTGGTGGCTCCCACCACTACCTAGGAAGCCCCGGGCATGGAAAAAGGTGCTGATGGAGACTGTCGCGAGTGTGCCCCCTTCGTGGCACGCCAGATGTCATGTCCAAGGCTTTGATACCGGGGATGGGAGATCCCCTTTTAGTTCTACTAGGGGAGCAAAGTATGGTGAGCTCAATCGGCAGACGAGAAGAACTTACAATCACACAGAGACACATGTCTTTTACCCAGGTTCATGTCGCGTTGTGCGTAACCCTATGTCATGCAATGATGATCTTTCTGGTGGACGATGAAATGGTTATAGAGATTGTTCACGGGGATGTACTCTGCTCTAACCCCCTCTTTCCTAGCCTGGGCCTCCTTTTATAAGAGAAGGGGACGCCACACATGGCTGGGTGGACACGTTGCTCCGCGCCAGCGTCATGCAACGTGGCCATCGATTCCTATCGCTTGGGATGCGTGGCGCGAGCATGGCCTGAGTCGAGTCAGGGCAGGACGTGGGGCCCTGTTGTGGTTGACTCCCTCCATACCAGCCCTGTACTATAGTGTCGGTAGTGGCGCGTGGTGGGTTGGGAGGCACCTGCCATTTTTCTTTCTTTCTTGAGCTAATGAAAACCCCCATTTCTGAGATTATGGTCGTGGATCAGCCCAGCTATTGGATCAAAATAATAATGGATATGGATATCAACAAGATGTGGCGATGTGCGCGCCTGCATTTTCAGCTGGACCCGTCCGTGGTGTATAAATTGAGCGCCACGAACACAAGATCGATCCCACTACTACGCAAAGAGCTTTGCGACCGAGAATTAAGAAACTACAAGACTTGCGGTAGGATCGATGACGCCCACGACATTAGCTAGTTAGCTCTACTATGTAGTTGATTGACATTAATAATGTGTTTCTATTTATATGAATTTCCTGTGGATGTTGTTTTTACTATTTCTGAATATATATTGCTGGGAATTTTCAATTAGATGTAGCATATTTTTTTAAAACAATCGAAAATACACTTACAGCATTTGAAAGTATACAAACGACACCACCAGGATATGTAGTGGTGGTTCTTAGGGCAAACACCACCAATGGCTTCTCTACCGCTGGCGTTCGACCCACACACCATGACTATGGTATTTTACTGGTGGCATTTAGTGGATACGCCAGCATTAAGACCTAATAGTGGCATGAAGTTAGTAACATGCCACATCAACGCCACCTACCTCCTTTTCCGAACGTCGCCACTAGGGCTTTTCCTACTAGTGAGTCTTTCTCATGTGTTCTCTTATGTAGGTGTGGAAGGGGCTTCAACAATGCCTGCCTCCAGGGTTGTCCTGTTGTCACCAACTAGCTTGTCGAGCATTGAAGGATTTCCCGATGGAACACAGGGGTTGGCTCCAGCCTCAGGCCTCTTGCTAGAAGGCTCTTCATGGCCTTCCTAGCTCGAGGCTCACCTCCAAGATTACTCATAGGCCCTGGAAGAGAGGGAGTGGGACCTTATTTATCGTGAGAAAGATCTTCATCAGCTAGAAGGCATCTGCGAATGCTTTGCGGAGGATGAGGCCTGACTGGACTCCAAGCAGGCCATTCTTGACAACGAAACCTGCCTCCTGGAGTTCTACGATAATAGCGCCAATCAGGCGGAGGCGAAGCTTCAGGACACCCTCCTCCTGATTCTAAAAAACACTGAAAACACGCTCGGCATATGGAGGAAATGGAGGCCCATCAGGCTAGGCAACTGGCTTCCCAAGCCCAGTTCAAGGAATGAGAGCATTCCTAGGCCATGGAGGTGCTAGAGAATAACCACCTTCAGGCCATGAAACACCATGAACAGATGGTGAAGTCTCTACATCAGGACTTGGCTAATGCTTAGCGGATGATATCCGACCTCTCCCTGGTCGACCAGGTCCTTGAGAGGCAGGTGGCCACGATGGCCTGCCATGAGGCCACTCGGGAGGTATAGGAGTGTGCTCTTCACACATAGGTGGCCATAGCCCAGCGGTATCTTTGATTAAGTGAGTTTCTAGTGTGAGGTCTGGCGGAGAAAGTGGAGGAACTGGACTTCGTCTCCGGACAAAACAAGTACGAGCTAGTGAACCTTCAATGTTGCCATCGTCAAGACTTGGAGGGCCTCGACCACTCCGTCCGGCGAGTTACGGAGGCGATGTGATCGGTGTGCATGGTGCCCCTAGCCCTTCCGCTTGAAGACAAGGTTGGTGATGTAGTCATGTTCCTTGATGACTTGGCAGGGTAGCTGGACGGGTGGTGGCAGCGAATGGACGAGATCGTTGCGAGGGAGTGTAGGGAGATTTGTCGAATCCCTTTCCCTGACATTGCTTTCTCGCCTGCACCACCACCACCCCCAGCTGGACTTGGTCAAATAACTCTAGCCTATCCCCGATATGACAAGACTGCAAGCCGAGGTTGCGGTAGCCGCTGTAGTCGAGATGGTGGTCGCCCTCGCGAGGTGCCACCATCAGTAGGTAATAACTTGTAATTATCCCTCTTTAACTTTTTTTATTTCTTACGGGTGTTAAGGTCAAATGTTCAGCCCCTCCAACTTTGTAAGCATCGCTGGCCTTTATCTTTTGCATGAAATTCTGTAGCTTTCGTCGCCTTAGACCGATGCACTTGCTCATCACCACACGCGTCCTACGGTGTTTTGTAGATTTCGCTGCCTCAGACTTGGGCACTTGTTCAGCACCACACGATTCCTACAATGGTATGTAGCTTTCGTCACCTCAGACCCGGGCTCTTGTTCAGTACCACACAAGTCCTACAAAGTCTTGTGGCATCTGCTGCCTTAGATCTGGGCACTTATTTAGCACCACATAGATCCTACAGTACTACCAACCCCCTACGAGCACTCTAGACAACACAGAGCACCATATCCGACCATTGCATCATGTGCGGGAGGACTCGGGTCAGTGGTTTTTCTCTATTGTTGGTTGGAAAACGGCCCCATCGATAGGGCCGCGAGAATATACCCAGGGACACCCTCATGGGCACCTTATCCTTCCAAAGCTCCCGACCCCAGACTAGGCTCCCATTCTAGATTACCCTTGACACCGATGGGGAAAACACGAGGAAAGAACAACCCCAAGACCTTTTTAAATAGCAGTCACATTCACCGTAAAGATCTGAGGTTGGTACATTTCCAATTCTGCTTTTGGGGTGCTACAGGACTAACGCACAAGACCCCCGAGAATGGTTAGCTTGTTTGGCATCCTCCGGCCCCAACCAGAGCACTGAGCTCTCGGTGGTACGAATCCCACCATGCACTTACGCAAGGGTGAAGCCCTATCCACAGTGCCCTTCATTCATGGGACAATACCTTCTCTTGTATCAACAAGGAGGAAATTCAACACCGCATCTCTTCAGTGTTTTACCTAGGTACGGCTAGGTGTCGGAGCTAGGTCTTCTTCTGGGGAGCCCCAGGCTTCAAGCTTCGGTGCGAGCCTCCTAGAAGGGCCCGCCTTTGTCATCATCATATCTGAGGTAGTTCTGGGCATGTTTGTTGTTGTCCCCGCACCTAGGGATGTAATCCCAACCTCCACCTTGGACACCATGGTCACCCCTTGTATCTTCCCAGTCTTGGCGATCCGGGTAGTCCCTAGTGCGGTGACCAGGCTTGAGGCAGATGAAGCAATCGTCGTGGGATCGCATCTCCACTAGAGTTTTCACCTGGTTGCAGTCCTTGATGGCATGAGCAAATGATTTGTGGATGGGGAAGCAAGGGCCACCGTCGTGGTCGGTGGCATCGACGATATCAGAGATCTTGGTTTTCTTGAGTTCTAGTTATTCCACCAGGGCCTACTTCGTAGGCAGGCGCTTGCGGGTCTTCTTTTTGGCGAGGTCGTCTTCTTCGTTGATGGTGTCTCTTGGTAGGAGTATCCCCTCTTTGGCTCTGGCACACTTGTCCGCCAGGGCGAATAACTCTGGAGTTGAGTCAAGGTCCTTTGTGCTCATCTTTGCCCTGATGTGAGGGTCTTGAATGCCCACATGGTAGGCTGAGAGAATGGCCTTGGGGGAGATATTGGGTATGGTGTGTAGCACCTGGCAGAACTATTGCGTAAACTTTCGCAAGTTCTCTATGTTCTTCTGTGAAAGCTTGTGGAGGTCGCTGACGGTCCATAGGCGCTTGAATCCTCCTTAGAAGGCACCTATGAACTGGCCGCATAGGTCCGCCTAGGATCTGATGGAGCTGGCAGGCAAGGTGATGAGCCATGCCCGTGCTTCACTCTTCAGGGCAAGAGGGAACCAATTGGTCATGACTCTCTCATCTCCTCTTTACACTGGGATGGAGGTGTAGTATATCTGCAGGAAGTCCTTCGGGTTGGCTTTTCCATCGTACTTTTCTGGTACATCTGGTCAGAACTTGGGGGCCACGTGACCTGTCGTAGTTTCGGGGTAAAGGCAGCATAACGGAGCGTGAAAGTAGGGGTGCTCTGCCCAGCTCTCACTGGCTCGATTCCTTCATGATGGTGGCTCTCCTAGCGGTGTTCGATGCATGTTCGGCCATCTTCGCCTTGTTGTTCTTCCAGGACCTGCAGAGGTCCTTTGAACAAGTGGTTATAGAGGACCCTGCCGAGGCATGGTCATCACATCTCTCTCCTGTCGCATTGCATAGAGGTTCCCCCTCGTGATGGACCCTAGGTAGGTGATGAGTGTCCTCGGTAGCTCCTCGCTGGGAGGTGCGTAGAGGTAGAGCGCTTCTACTCGGCGTTGGGTAGTTCCCCGCCCTCCCGAGGACGGAGTGGCCCACGCCATCGAGCGCGAGATGGATGGCCCTCCTTGGAGATGGGAGGCTCTTACGATATGTGCCAACCTTGCCATCCATGCATAGGCTCGCGTGTTATCTCTGTCTGCTTATGGTGGAAACTCTAGCATGGCCTCCATAACTGCAAGGGAGGTGATGGGACCGTGGGTCCCTAGGTGAGTTAGGCGGGGCGCCGACTTCCAATGCCGACCGGAACTCCTTGGGACCGTTGTCCTCCTCACGGTTACTTGGGCATGGTCGATCGGCCGGGGGGGAGCACTGCCTTGCGGGCTTGCCGCCCTTCTGCACCTGTGTCCTTGTGGTGCGCGCGCGTCTTTCGAACTGCTTCTCGGCCACAAAAGAGTGTTCTGGGAAAGCGTCCCGCGCCAGCACGTTAGCCCGGAGTATGAAGGACCCTACTGTCCTTTAAGTATGTCATTCGCTTGAGTGGTGGATAGACATGGGCGCTAATACTCATGTATGTTCTGATATTTTCATGTTTTCTTCTTATCAGGTCTCAAGGACTTTTTCCGTGCTGATGGGAAACGACTCACGTGCTTCTGTTCATGGTGTTGGTATGGTAAATTTGAAGTTTACTTCGGGGAAGACAGTATAGGTGGAGAATGTGCAACACATTCCCTCCATCAATAAGAATCTCATCAGCGGGTCGCTTTTATGTCGAGATAGTTTTAAGTTGGTGTTTGAGTCCAATAAAGTTGTAATCTCTAAGTATGTACAATTTCTTGGAAAGGGTTATGAGTGTGGAGGTCTATTCCGCTTATCTTTGTCGGACTCATGTACTAAAGTTATTAATCATGTTTGCAATGATAATGAGTCCAATATTTGACATTCACAACTCTGCCATATTAACTTTGGTTGCATGATGCGGCTAGCCAATATGAATTTAATTCTGAAATTCACTACTGTCAAAGGTTCTAAGTGCCAAGTTTGTGTTCAATAAATCAACCCCGCAAGTCTCATACAGCTGCGGAACCAAGAAACTTAGCACCGCTAGAACTTATCATTCGGATCTATGTGAGATGAATGGTGTTTTGACAAAACGTGCAAAAAAATACTTCATGACGTTGATTGATGACTCCACTACATATTGCCATGTTTATCTTCTGAAATCTAAAGATGAAGCTTTGAACTATTTCGAAATCTATAAAGCTGAAGCAGAAAAACAAATTGATCTTCAAATCAAGTAGCTAAGGTCGGATCGTGGTGGAGAGTATTTTTCAAACGAATTTGGTTTATTCTGTATAAAACATGGTATTATTCATGAGAGGATGCCTCCCTACTCACCTCAGTCAAATGGGATGGCCGAAATAAAGAACCACACTCTAACTGATTTGGTTAAGGTCATTTACTAAACCGTATTCTCGTAAAGGATAAAACCATGACTCCATTTGAGGAATGGGAGAAAAAAGGCTTAAACTCTATTACTTACGAACTTGGGGATGATGGTGAAAGTCAATATTCCAATACCTAAAAAGCAAAAGCTTGGACCAAAAACCGTGGATTCTGTTTTTCTGGGATACGATTTTCATAGAATTGGCTATAGATTTTTGATAGTAAAATATGACGTATTCGACATGCATGTTGGTACAATTATGGAGTCAAAATATGACGTATTCGACTTAAATAATTGCTTGTAATTTCAAAAAAATACAACCATATGACAAGATAATATAAGAGTTAATAGGATTGATATCATAGTATTGACAACAATGTGTAAATTGCTTTGCGGAAAGAGATTCTGAAGGAACTAGAAAGTTAAGCGTACTGAAGCTAGAGTAGTATTAGGATGGGTGACCGATCGAGAAGTTTGACTAAAACTGCAATTTAATCAATTATTGAGTATAAATACTGTTAAAAATGATCGAAGCGAGAGATTAGCGAGTCAAATAATTCAGGTTGTGGCTGTGCCGATGGCCAAGGGGATGTGCCGCCCAGGAGCTACCCGAGGGGGCTACGCCGACGGCCACCGTTGGCATAGCCTATGCCGGAAGCATTTTGGCGTTGTGCCGACGGCATCCGGCCGTCGGCGCCTCATTTATTTCTTGTAGTGATAAGACAAGGGGACGCTAAACATGGCTGGGTGGACACGTTGCTCCGCGCCAGCGTCAGGCAACGTGGCCATCGATTCCTATCGCTTGGGATGCGTGGCGCGAGCATGGCCTGAGTCGAGTCAGGGCAGGACTTGGGGCCCTGTTGTGGTTGACTCCCTCCATACCAGCCCTGTACTATAGTGTCGGTAGTGGCGCGTGGCGGGTTGGGAGGCACCTGTCATTTTTCTTTCTTTCTTGAGCTAATGAAAAACCCCATTTCTGAGATTGTAGTCGTGGATCAGCCCAGCTATTGGATCAAAATAATAATGGATATGGATATGAACAAGGTGTGGCGACGTGCGCGCCTGCATTTTCAGCTGGACCCGTCCGTGGTGTATAAATTGAGCGCCACCGAACACAAGATCGATCCCACTACTACGCAAAGAGCTTTGCGACCGAGAATTAAGAAACTACAAGACTTGCGGTAGGATCGATGATGCCCACGACGAGGAAGCCGGTGACGATGGCCGTTGCGCTACTGGTTGTGCTACTGCTCGTATCCTGCTCCGTGGTCGCCGTCCAGGGGCAGATGCCGAGCAGGCGGCCGAACAGGAGGCCGAGCAGGCCGAACAGGAGGCCGCGCGCGCCTGTGTCTGTGTGCGACGCCGGTCCAGGGTTGTTAGCTTCCTGCAGAGAAGCGGCGCTTGCCGTCGGCAAAGAGAGCCCCACCAAGTGCTGCACCGGTTTGAACGGTGACAAGGGCACTTGCCTGCGCTCCCGCTTGTCCGAGAAACAACTGGCTCAGCTAGCCCTACTATGCGGCAGCACCACCATCACTTCCCCGTAGCTCTACTACAAGCTGGATTACCCATCCATCCATTCCCTTCTTAATTGTTTCTTCCCAACTCTGCGTCACCTTTAAGTTGTACTACTACTGCACATTGGTTCTTTACTACCTACACTGTTGTTGTTGTGTGTTGTTGGTCACCGTGAGTTGCGAGATGTCGAACCTTGTATCACTTCATTTTAATTGTTTCGATGAAAATTTATGAGGGATTGCAATATTCTCCCTGACTCCATCCTTAATTCCTTATCCACCAAGCCATACCTGTTTTCCCTTATATACTTACAGATACATAATAGTAGTAATACATAGAGAGATAAGCATCTATTGCTAAAACCACGGTTTCGCCGCAAATACCGTCGGCGACATAATATATATTGTACCACTAGCCTTAAAATACATTGTTTGCTCACGCTTTGAATAATTATTGGATCCGTCACTGGTTGGGCTCCTTGGTAAAACATCTTGAGACGGTTCAAACCTGGTTGTGGATCAAGTAGGAAACGGAGACGAATTTACCTAGTTTAAAGATAGAGTTAGACTAACATTTGGATAGCCTAACGTGCACTTAATTCGTCAGTTGCATCGACACCCAAGCTAAGAACTGTCAAATCGGCATAGCTCAAACGAGAGATAATTATAAAAAACCACCACATTACAGGTTAGGGTTTCAAAAAAACCACCACTTTACGCTAGGGTTTCATAAAACCACCACTTAAGAGACAGTTAGGTTGTAACAGATAGCACTGATTCAGACGGTCTGACGCATGTCTAATGACAAATCTGACCGGTGGGACCCACCTATCAGGCTGACGTGGCGTCGTTTCTTTACAAAAACACCTCCACATATTATAAGTTCTAATCTTACGTCTTTTTCTATTTTTTCAATTCCTTCTCATAAGTATTTTTGTTTCTCTATTTATTTTTTTCCCTAATCTTCTAGCCGCGTTGACCCACGACGTGCGCTGAGTTTGTCCACGCTGGTCGCTAGCCAGAGCTCTCCTAGACCGAGGCTCCTGCGTAGCTGGTCGCCCGCTGGCCGGAGCTCGTCCAGAGCTCGCCGCGCACCGACCCTGTCAGAGCTCGCCGGTTCCTCCCACGGCCGGAGCTCACCCGCGCCTCCCGTGCCGGAGCTCGTCGGCCGCTGCCACCGTCGTCGACTGTCGTTGACCCCGCGGAGGTCCTAGAGGTGGTGGGCTGCAGACTTGTCAAGCTCGTTGTTGGTGTGCCTCGTCGGGAGGAAAAAAGGTACGGTGTGTTGGTCTAGCGCTCGTGGGGAGGAGGGGCGGCGCTGCAGTCGGCCGGTGGCGGTGACAGCACGATCCGCTTCACCCCCAGATTTATTTTTTTATGAAATAAATAAATAAGAGAAAAGAAAAATTCTTTTGTAAATAGTTTTAGACAAATAAAATATCCAGGCGGGCTGAGGGTTTTGATTTGAAATAAAGACGGGGATATTAAAAAAACAAAGATAGGCTTTTAGAAAATAGTTATATGCATGATGATGATGACGCTCAAATGCAATGTGGCATGATGACATGAGCATGCTATCATGATGATGCACAAAAAGAAAAATAAACAGCAAACGATTTTCTAGAGTGGTTTTACCTGGGGTACTACAATGAGGACTTGAATCCTGCCGGTCACATGCTTCGGGCTCGCATCTTGAGCGCTCAGCATCTACCACCTAGGGTGAGGATAGGCAACCTCTTGGGGATCAGACATCCACGGGAAACAGCTCTCCCTTGCACTACATAGTTCTCGATGCGCCACTCCTCTCATTTGGATTTGAACTTACCCTGGAGTTACTTATTGGAAAGGTTATTCCGAAGACGGAAGGTGATGCCCCTGGTTATCCTCGATTTCTTGTCAACCTAACTGCTCCAAATTTTAACATTTTTTATCACTGATTTTACTTTGGTATATTGTCGGGTTTCACTAGATTTCACCCTTTTTACTAATGCTGACAACGCAATTAGCGAAACCATGGTTTCTTGTGATGGTTTTCAGGTAATGAACATTTTTGGAAGATCTGATAGCATTTATGGGCTAATTACACCTAAAGAAACAAATCCCAAATGGAAGCCCCTTTCATTAGAGGCGTTCATAGTTCATAACAACTACTGGTACGGTTAGGTACCGTCCTCCCATACGACCCTCCTTCGGCTCCGCTATATCAATACAAGCAACTTTCGTTAAGGAGGGGGGACAAAAACACAACACAGCCACCGCAAACACATCCAAAAGAGTGGAGATCATATCCGAAGAAGCATAAGAACACAATATCATTCTTTGACGATCCCTAGCTTCTAAACCATTCACTCCACCATCATCCCCATTTGTACTCAGAGAGAAAGAGAGAGAGATAGGAACTTGTAAGGTTAGGGTTTGATACTTTGATATACCTCGGTTTGTATTTGATTTGATCTTCAAACTGTATTGTGGCTTGCTACGATAAATTGAGATGATTTCTATTGGCAATACCATTATGCCTTTGATCTATCTTCCTCTCATATCTGAGTAAATCTCCATAGGCGTGGGAGATGTTGGGGATTGGTAAGATGTGTCGTGCCTCCTTTATTTCCATCCATTTGTGACTGTTGTCATGATTATTATATTGTAAGAATAAATATCTATGTTTGCCTAATGCTTGTTGTCCAATTTAAGGGCCTGGATAACATGATCTAGAGATCTCATAGGTATGAACTTGTATAGTAGCGAATCAGCGACCCCCGAGTGACACGACCGATATCAATAAGGAGCTTGTACTACTCGAGGATAACAAAGAACTATCAAGATTAAAGCCTTGATATGATCGAAAGAACTTAATTAATTTGCTGACCATTACTGTGCTAACAAGAAGATGGATCATTGGTACTAGGAAGAGTTTGCCAAGAGAACTCCTAGTCAATATACGGATTGCTTTCCTACTGACCTATAAATAATAAGTATCACAATCACTTATTTCATTTCATCCATTTGGCATATTCACTATTACCATGAACCGTTTCCCTCCGCGCTTAATTTCTCATCTGCAGGAACCTCGATAACCTTTTCCCATTTCGATTAGTAATCCTGGTTTTGTTTCACCAATTTCAAGTTATAGGCAAGGCACATGCTAATATAAGTGGGTGTTGTTGAAAGGTTCTTGCACAGCTGTCTAGCCTTAAAAGTAAGTAGATCATGTAGGCGCGCGTTGCCGCGCCCGTCTACTGAGAGAATAGATTTGATGATAACGCTTTTATATATTAATAACATGTTTAGATGTGTTGAACCATACACATGACCTTGCCAGCCTAGATAATATATCAGGAACATGTGCAGAGCTAGCCTAAACGAAGCCATGAAAATCCGCAATGGTTTCTCCAGTCCAAAAGAACAAAAAGAAAGATAGTGTCGATATTGTCATCAGAAGTACTATTACAAAGAGTAGTATAGTTATCTTGTATTTAAAAAATGATTACAAACAAGTGCGCGTTGTATGGGAGCATGGAACATACCATTCTTTGGTTGGAGGCGATAAAGGTCTTGTTCATGGTACATATAATAATATGGTGTCCTAAACTTCAAAGTATCCAACATATGTTCAAAGAGATTTAAATTGCAAGAAAACACAAATAACTTTAACACATAATGTCCTCACGGTAAACTTTTCGCAGTGTCAAAGGGATTTTTTTCTCTGGAAGCAACAAACTACCCTACGTTTAACCCCATACAAACTTGGGAGCTATGAAACCCACTGAAACTGTACAAAGTGCAAGTACGACTGAACCTAACTGCTTAAACCAATGAATTAATTTTAACATGTCCTAATCAGAGTATAAATATAAAAATGAGCACCGGAAACGTGCTTGCTTTTCACTTGATACTCATTATTGCAAATTCCAGCTCGCGGAATGATATGCCGAAAAATTATCATATGGATACTGAGACTGCTGGATCAGGAGGAGAATACTGACCGGAACAAGAACCATGTCATTAGAATATTTTCCCGACTTCATAATCTAGAGCATAGAAATCGTCTACAAGATCTATTGAGCAACCTTGGCCATCACTAATGCGCTTTATCTTCCGGTCTTGAAGATGAACTGAAGGGGTCCCTGCCCTTTGGTTCTATATAAAGTGAAGTTTACCAGCATTTATGAATGTAACTGATGCCTTTGCATCACGGTACCTTTGGGTACATCATATATGATTTGAAGTACGGCACCACAACTGTGCCGGAATGGCAGCATGCTGCTCTTTGGCATTAAAAAGAGCAGGGTTGGTAGTCATTGCAAACTGTAAGTTGTTCCCCAACCAAAAAGAAACATAATCAACCACCAATAATTCCTCAAATAAAAATACCAGAACCACCCTCGAGCACTTGGACTGGTAGGACCTGCAAGTCTGCAACTAATGAAGAATAGCTTTAGAATGAATCCCTACTAAACTGAACCACTTGAGAAGTGATTGCAGTGGGCAGGAAATATCAACAGCAAGGTTGAAGGGGCAACATAGTGAAGAAGATGATGGATGCGGTTTTGCCAGAGGAAGAGACGAGTAGACAACGGGATTATATATGCACCGAAACTTTAACGCACCTCCACCAGCGGCGGGCGCTGAGTGCCACACCATTGCAATTAGTGGTGGAGGAACGGCTGCTTTACTCCTCACCTGACCTGAAGGATTCAGCGGACGAACTCCAATCGCCTAGGACGCTCTAATCGCCCACGAGTCAGACACCCTTCGCATGCCTTTTCTTCGTCACCAACAAGACTTTTCTCCGTGATATAATTTTTTTAAATTGTGATATCGATTCTTGGTAATTGGGGATTGGATCAAATCTGTGTGGGCGTAGCTAGAAAATGAGCAGCAGGCAGCAGGGTGCTCTGAAACAGGTCGACACTTGGTGCATGGGCTTTAGTGGGTTTTCAGGCCCAATTAATCACAGCAGGCCAATTTTACCTCCAAAGTAGCTTCCCCTATGGATATTCTGGCCCACTGCGAGATTGAGGGGCATCCAATGACCAGAAATATCAAGGCAGAGTGATCCAACGGTCGAAAATGGTGAGGGCATGGGAGAGCTCCTCTTTGTCTCGGTTATAATATTTCTAATATATAATACTCTCCGGTTGGCTACACAGATAGAATAACCGAAAGCTTTTGAAAGTCTTACTTTTCAAATTGGCAATGTCACGAATCCATCATACACATCATCTAGTTTAGGATATATTGAGTAGGTTAGAGATAAATAAAGGTGCTTAAGCAGTCATATGCAATATTCAGCTGAAGCCCATGTGGCATGACGTGCAATGTATTATAGAAAACGGATTTGCTAAAAATTAGGCGCCTGATTTTTAGTTACGTCTCAGTCACCGTTTACACCGTTGGATCTGTGTGCTTTACGATTTGTGCAGGCTATTTTGTTTTCTATCGTATGTGTTTTTTCCGCAGGTTGTGGACTTATTGTGTCTACGCGGGCACGACTATTGGCGCGGCCTGAAGCAATAGCTTGCTGGGCCACCAATGAATCTACGTTGTTTTAACCCCGAAGGCTATTTTATTACTGGGACTTAGGCTGTTTTAAAATCTGTTCGACGTTTCTTGCACGTTAGTACCAACGGGTTTTCCTAGTTTGGTTCTCCTCGTTGTTTTTATTTTCAGTTTTTCTTATTTCTTTTTCTTTTTCTTTCTAGTATTTTCTATTTTTTCTTTTCTTTTCATGTATTTTTTATATCATCCTTTTATTCTTTTTATTTTCTATTCTATTTCCTTTTCTTTCATTTTCATCTTTTTTCTATTATGTTTTTATTGGAAATTGTTTCAAATATAGTTTTTAAAAAATCACCTATTTTCATAATTTTGTTCCAGATTTTGATAAAGTGTTCATTATATTTGAAAGTTTTGTTCATAAATTTAAAGTTTTTTCATGATTTTTTAAATTGGTTCGTGGTTTTTGATGATTTTTTCATAAAATTGAAAAGTTGTTCATGATTTTAAAAAATGGTTCATGTTAGTAAAAATTGTTCATCGATTTTTTAAAATTTTGTTTATGATTTTTTATTTTAATTTTGGCTCACGAAAAAATTGTTCATGACATTAAGCAACTTTTCTCACAACTGCCACTCTGTGACTTAAGCCAGTTCTAGGGCCCCCCGTTAAGCCCTCGTCGAGGGATAGTTGCAACTTGCTTATAACTGAACTCCCGTCGTGGCCTAGTTGTAGCCCAGTTATAACTTACTTGTAACTGAGGTATGTCGGGTCCTAGTTGCAACTTGCTTGTAACTGAGCAACAGTCGGTGTGGAGGGGGGGACAGTTGCAACTTTCTTGTAACTAAACACCGCTGGTGAGGGGGGTGCGGAGTAGCAACTTGCTTCTAACCGAGATCTACCTAGTTCCAGTTGCAATTTGAAATGTTTTTCAACTTGCTTGTAACTGAGAACCCGTTAGTGTGGAGGGGGAAGTTCCAACTTGTAACTGAGTCTGCCAGGTCCCAGTTATAACTTGCTTGTAACTGAGCTCCAGATGAGCCTAGCTATAGTAACCGAGCTCCCGCTAGGGCCCAGTTGCAACTACTTGTAACTGAACCCTTGTCGAGTGCCTGTTGCAACTTGATTGCAACTAGGGCCCCGTCGAGGGCCTAGTTGCGACTTATTTGTAGCTGAGCCTCCCGTTGGGAGCTAGTTGCAACTTACATGTAACTGAACCCCCGTTGAGTGCCTGTTTGCAACTTGATTACAACTAGGGCTCCCATCAAGCCCCCGTCGAGGGATAGTTGCAAATACCTTGTAACTGAGCTCCCGCGTAGGGCCTAGTTGCAACTCGATGCTAATTTGGGCCCCGCTGAGGGTGCTAGTTGCAACTTGATTACAACCGAGAGGACCCCGTCGGCGGGCTAGTTGCATCTTGTTTGTAACTGAGCTCCGGTCGGGGCCTAGTTGCAACTTGCTTGTAACTGGGGCCTAGCCAAAGGGGCAGTTGCAACTTGCTTGTAACTAAGCTCTAATGGGCCCCAGTTGCAACTTACTTATAACTGAACCCCCCATTGAGTGTCTGTTGCAACTTGATTGTAACTAGGGCCCCAATTGTGACTTGTTTATAGCTGAGCTCTCGTCGAGCCCCTGTTGAGGGATAGTTGTAACTTGTTTATAGCTGAGCCTCCCGTCGAGGCCCAGTTGCAACTTGCTTGTAAATAGGGCCCCACTGAGGGGGGCTAGTTGCAACTTACTTGTAACTGAACCCACGTTGAGTGCCTATTGCAACTTGCTTGTAACTGAGCTCCCGCGCAAGGCCTAGTTGTAACTTGATTGTAACTTGGGCCTCACGAGGGGGGGCTAGTTGCAACTTGATTACAACCGGGAGGACCTCATCGGCGGGCCAGTTGCATGTTGCTTGTAAATGAGCTCCCGCCGCGGGCCTAGTCGCAACTTGCTTATAATTAGGGCCCAACCAAGGGGGATAGTTGCAACTTCCTTATAATTGAGCTTCGCCGGGGCCCAGTTGCAACTTACTTGTAACTGAACCCCCTGTCGAGTGCATGTTGCAACTTGATTGTAACTAGGGCCCCGTTGAGGGGGCCAATTTGCGACTTGTTTATAGCTGAGCCCCTCGTCGAGCCCCATCAAGGGCTTACTTTCAACTTACTTGTAACTGAGCTCCCCGCCGGTGTGGAGGGGGGCAGTTGCAACTTTCTTTGTAAACTGAGGTTTGTTGGGTCCTAGTTGCAACTTGCTTATAACTGAGCACCCGTCGGTGTGGAGGGGGGCAGTTACAATTTGCTTGTAACTGAATACCGTTGGTGAGGGGAGGTGCGCCATCACCACTTGCTTTTGTAACCCGGTGAGTGCCTGTTACAACTTGATTGCAACTAGGGCCCTGTCGAGGGGCCCATTTTGCGACTTGTTTGTAACCGAGCCCCCGTCGAGGGATAGTTGTATCTTGCATGTAAGTGAGCTCTAACGGGCCCCAGTTGCAACTTACTTATACTGAACCCCCCGTTGAGTGTTTGTTGCAACTTGATTGTAACTAGGGCCCCAATTGTGACTTGTTTATAGCTGAGCTCCCGTCGAGGCCCTGTTGAGGGATAGTTGTAACTTGTTTATAGCTGAGCCTTCCTTCGAGGGGGCCCAGTTGCAACTTGTTTGTAACTAGGGCCCCGCCGGGGGGGCTAGTTGCAACTTATTTGTAACTGAACCCCTCGTCGAGTGTATGTTTTGCAACTTGATTATAACTAGGGCCACCGTCAAGCCCCGTTGAGGGATAGTTGCAACTTGCTTATAACTAAGCTCCCGTCGGGGCCTAGTTGCAGCCCAGTTGCAACTTACTTGTAAGTGTGTAGTTGCAACTTGCTTGTAACTGAGGTCTGTTGGGTCCTAGTTGTAACTTGCTTGTAACTAAGAACCCGTCGGTGTGGAGGGGGGTTGTTGCAACTTGCTTGTAACTGAATACCGTTGGTGAGGGGGGTGCGCAGTCGCCACTTGCTTGTAATCCGTCGAGTGCTTGTTGCAACTTGATTACAACTAGAGCCCCCGTCAAGCCCTCGTCGAGGGATAGTTGCAACTTGCTTGTAACTGAGCTCCCATCGGGGCCTAGTTGTAGCCTAGTTGCAATTTACTTGTAAATGACGTTTGTATGGGTCCTAATTGCAACTTGCTTGTAACTGAGCAACAGTCGGTGCGGAGGGGGGGGGGGGCAGTTGCAACTTGCTTGTAAATAAACACCGTTGTGAGGGGGGTGAAGAGTAGCAACTTGCTTGTAACCGAGATCTACCTAGTCCCAGTTGTAACTTGCAACTTTTTTTAACTTTTTGTAACTAAGAACCCGTTAGTGTGGAGGGGGCAGTTGCAACTTGTAACTGAGCCTGCCACGTCCTAGTTGCAACTTGCTTGTAACTGAGTTCCAAATGGGCCTAGCTGCAGTAACTAAGCTCCCGCCGGGGCCCAGTTGCAACTTACTTGTAACTGAACCCCCGCCAAGTGCCTGTTGCAACTTGATTGCAACTAGGGCCCTATCAAGGGCCTAGTTGCCACTTGTTTGTAGCTGAGCCTCCTGTTGGGGGGCTAGTTGCAACTTACATGTAACTGAACCCCTGTCAAGTGCATGTTTGCAACTTGATTACAACTAGTGCTCCCGTCAAGCCCCCGTCGAGGGATAGTTGAAAATAGCTTGTAACTGAGCTCTCGTGTAGGGCCTAGTTGCAACTCGATTGTAATTTGGGCCCCGCTGAGGGGGCTAGTTGCAACTTGATTACAACCGGGAGGACCCCGCCGGTGGGCCAGTTGCATCTTGCTTGTAACTGAGCTCCCGCTGGGGCCTAGTTGCAACCTGCTTGTAACTGGGGCCTAGCCAAAGGGGGCAGTTGCAACTTGCTTGTAACTAAGCTCTGACGGGGCCAGTTGCAACTTACTTGTAACTGAACCCCCCGTCGAGTGTCTGTTGCAACTTGATTGTAACTAGGGCCCCAATTGCGACTTGTTTATGGATGAGCTCCTGCCGAGCCCCCGTCGAGGGATAGTTGTAACTTGTTTGTAGCTGAGCCTCCCGTCGAGGTCCAGTTGCAACTTGCTTGTAAATGGGGCCCCGTTGAGGGGGGGCTGGTTGCAACTTACTTGTAACTAAACCCCTATCGAGTGCCTGTTGGAACTTGCTTATAACTGAGCTCCCATGCAAGGCGTAGTTGCAACTTGATTGTAACTTGGGCCTCGCCGAGGGGGCTAGATGCAACTTGATTACAACCGGGAGGACCTCGTCGGTCGGCCAGTTGCATGTTGCTTGTAACTGAGCTCCCGCTGCGGGCCTAGTCGCAACTTGCTTGTAATTGGGGCCCAGCCAAGGGGGACATTTGTAACTTGCTTGTATTTGAGCTCTGTCGGGGCCCAGTTGCAACTTACATGTAATTGAACCCCCTATCGAGTGCCTGTTGCAACTTGATTGTAACTAGGGCCCTATCGAGGGGGCCAATCTGTGACTTGTTTATAGCTGAGCCCACCGTTGAGCCCCGTCAAGGGATAGTTGTAAATTGCTTATAACTGAGCTCCTGCCAGGGTCTAGTTACAACTTTGATTGTGACTTGGGCCCTGTCGAGGGGGCTAGTTGCAACTTGCTTGTAACTAAACCCCCTTCGAGTGCATATTGCAACTTGATTGGAACTAGGGCCCCATCGAGGGGCCAATTGCGAATTGTTTATAGTTGAGCACCTGTCGAGCCCCCCGTCGAGGGATAGTTGTATCTTGCTTGTAACTGAGCTCCCGTCAGGGCCTGCCGAGGGATAGTTGCAACTAGGGCCCCTGTCAAGCCCTCGTCGAGGGATAGTTGCAACTTGCTTGTAACTAAGCTCCCGTCGGGGGCCTAGTTGTAGCCCAGTTGCAACTTACTTGTAACCGAGCTCCCGTTAGTGTGTAGAGGGGTGGGGTAGTTGCAACTTGCTTGTAATAGAATACCGTTGGTGAAGGGGGGTGCGCAGTCGCAACTTACTTGTAACTAAGATGTATTTTTCAACTCGCTTGTAACTGAGAACCCGTCGGTGTGGAGGGGGGGCAGTTGCAACTTGTAACTGAGCTCTGCCAGGTCCCAGATGCAACTTGCTTGTAACTAACCCCGTCGAGTGTCTGTTGCAACTTGGGCCCGTCGAGGGGTCAGTTGCGACTTGTTTGTAGCTGAGCCTCCCGTCGGGGCCCAGTTGCAACTTGCTTGTAACCGGGGCCCCGCCGAGGTGGGCTAGTCGCAACTGGCAAATGCATTTTCGACTTCTTAGTCAATTGAATATTTTGCTTGCAATTGACTCCTTTTGTTAATTAAAGTAGTTTTCAAAATGCTCGCAACCGATCTCGCTATTTAACCTTTTTTTAGTCAGTTGCAATTTACAATTTTGCTTGTAACTTATAATTTTTTTGAAAATAATCATGCTGAATAAGATTTTTTTAAAGGATTTTTTACAAGTTTTAGATGTGGGACCATATATATTAGCAGGGCTATTTTTTCGGCTGTGTGTCCACCCACTGTTCCAAAAGTGAAGTGCGAGACCAGATAGCGATGGAGATACTGCAGAAGGAAGGAGGGACACGCAAGTCAGGGAGGAAGAAGGCGCGATGGGCGCAGCAGCGGCGACCGCGACATGCGCGGCAGCGACGACCGCGACCAGCGCGACAGCATCGGCAACGACTGGCGAGGCTGCGCCGACCGCCATGGACGCGGCAGTGTTGACCACAACGGGCTCAGCTGTGGCGACCGCCAAGGGCGCGGCAGCGACTTCCGCTACGACGCACTGGTCCAACCTCCTGCAGCCGCGGCCGAGTACGTCTCAGTTACAACGTATGTCCTAATTCGAACTCATACGAATCTTCACTTTTCCCCATTTTAGAGATTGGAATACGCGCAACTACCTGAGCAATTTGAAGATTGTTCATCTTTTTTTTGAGAGATTGGTATGGGTACCAAATACCGGATCAAATTAACTCGCGAATGGATCTTATTGTTCATGAATTTGTACAAACGAGAGTGTATTATTTGTTCTTCACAATTGTAGAGCGCGGGAGCACGGGAAATGGAACGGGTTCTATTTTCCAGATTTGTGCAAACTTGTATGTGTTACTGTGGAATTTCTAGTACTTCCTCCGATCCATATTAGTTGACTTGGATTTATCTAGATTCGGATATATCTAGTACTAAAACATGTCTAGATACATCCGAATCTAGACAAATTCGAGTCAACTAATATGGGTCGGAGGGAGTATAGATTTGAAGAGCGCGGGGTGGTGGTGGGTGTTATACTATACTCTGTAGTAAGGGCAGAAGACATATCTGTAGATTACCGTGCAAGGAAAAAAAGCACAAATACTGCAGAACAAGTACAAGACAAAGGCCAACATAACATACAAGTTTACATCAGCTGACGGGAGGTGACTGAGACTTAGTTAAGTCTCAGTCGCCTGAGACGTAGGCTCTTCCCTATAGAAAAAGGGGCAGCTCAATCGGGCAGTTGACTTTGAACTTGTATAAGTCCACGAATCAGCCAATCTCAGAACTCAGATCTTGACCGGATCCCTTCTCCGTCCTGTTGAAGGGTTGGCCAAGCTGCTCATTCTTATCACATCTCGCTCTGGCCTGCAGCTTCATCTGGATTCACCCCCCTGCTTTTGGACATGTTCTTGAGTTCACTAAACTCATCAGTTACCTCACTTGTGCCCTGTTGTTTTTGCAGTGGCCCAGCTACAGAGTGTTTTATGTTTCATTCCCGAGCTGCAGTGACCAAACTGTATTCTGCTGATGAGGTGATTCTAGTATTGCTTATTTTGTGTTCTACTTAATGCATAAACTGCATTTATCCAATGGAAACGAACTGTGTACCTTCACTTGTTGGGATTTACTTTGGTCTGAATTTTTCCCTTGTCATTGCATACACACATACATCTTCAGTTGAACATTTATGTTCAGTTCTTGGTTTCCCCTTTTGCAGAATTGTGAAGAAAGCATGACGGCCATGTGCGTTGAGCTAGTTGCGAACAGGTTTCTACGTAAGGTAATAAAAAACTCAGTTATATGTCCTAGTACTATTATTTATTCCCAACCATTTACTGAGTTCTACTCCCCCATTCAGAAATATAAGATGTTTTAGCTTTGTGAATCAAATGTATTTAGATGTAGTGTATAGGTTTATAGAGGTTCAGCTTGAACCTATACACTAAGGCGTCTAGATACGTTCGTTTCACAAAGCTAAAATGTCTTACATTTCTGAATGAAGGGAGTAGTTATCACTAAATAGACTTTCAACAAACAGATGGTTAGGGTTCTTGTAGCGACCACCAGGCTGCTGCTGGAGCTCAAGAAGATGCGTCGCTGAATCTGATGGAAGCCACTTGCAGGCGTGCAACGGCTCCCCCGGCACCCGTGGAGGGCCTCTGCCTTGTAGACGTTGGCTACGAAGAATTTAATGAACAGAGGTGCTTCATTGTTGACTAAATGAACAGTAATGCATACAATTTACAGTATTATTTGGTACGTGTGACACCAGACATGCGATCATTCATAAACACATTCATTACCAAATGTTTGACTGCGTGAGAAAAAAATCATATATATATATATATATATATGGGAGAGTGTAATAGGTTTAACCAACGAATCTCACAGAATACAAAGGGTGCGTTTGGTAGACCGGGTCGGCGGAGAATAGCTATTTGCCTTCGTACAAGCTGACCCTAGCTAAGCTAGGCCTAGATTTTTACCGTGTTTGTTAGCGCTCTTATTGGTTGAGATATTTTTGAGTGCGTCAGTTGTTTGGTAGCTTGTATGTGGTGAGAGATATTTCTCGGTCCCTGAAAACGCTATCGGGTCGACGAGATCCGGCGAGACGAGCTCGGGCGAGGGAGCTCCGGGGGCGAGACGAGCCATGGAGGCAGGAGGCAGTGGCGGCGGACCTCGTCCGGGCGGCGGTGGCGGACCTCATCCATGGGTGGCAGCGGTGGACCTCGTCCAGGGGCGGCAGCGGTGGTCTCGTCCAGGAGGCGACGTGATAGAGAGCATGCTGGAAGGGGGAATGAGGGCCGGGGCGTCTGACCCCTGTTGGATCGGCCAGGTGCGGGGCGCGGGGGCTCTTTTCCGTGCGAGGACAACCATGCCCACATGCGAAGCTCGATTTGAGCTTCTCTACCGGGCAGGGCTAAGAGGCCTTTTCTAGGTGAGTTCGGTAGTACCCACTTTAGAAAGCCGGGATACCAAACAACAATTTTTCTAGAAATCTCTGTTGAGATAGGAATTGTTGGGTTGCCCCGAGCTACCAAACACACCCAAAATGTCTGGAACATGAAAACTTGACACGATAGCTACGAACTTAGGATTGTTGACTCCCTTGTGTGAATTTTCTGCTTGTCATTGCATACACACATGCATCAATTCACCTGGAAATATTATGTTCTGTTTTTCATTTCCATTTTTATTGAATTGCAAATAAGGCATGATGGCTATGTGCATTGAGATAGTTGCAAATAAGGCATTTTTATTGAATTCCTGCTGGAGCAAAGCATCCCATGCTTAACCTGACATGCTTCACCCGATTCTTCAACAAGTCAAGATCAAATCATAGGATTCTAATTGGGGATCATATTCCTATATCCCTCGCATTTGATGCTTAGTCTCACGTACTTCAAGTTTATTGTGTATTCATTCACAAACTGGAATTCAGGGATGCAGCGCTTACAATATTCTGCATCTTTTCTACGGTGGAGACTTACATGAGTTCAGTTTAAGAAAGCATTACATGAACGAATGTATTACGCTTTTCAACTTAATTAATCAATAGACCGAGGTCTACATGGAAGTATGAACAATTGGCATGGCTCAAGAGTTAAGTAGAGCCACCTGAGGATGGTGGTAGAAAAGGGCCTAGAAGTCGCATGAGCACCACAATGTGAGTGACGAATTCCCCGCCGGTGCTGAGATGCTCAGAATGGAAAGTAGCCCCACAACGAGGCGCAATATAGTAAAGCATCTCCAGCCATACCGCAGCGATGAAGTTCCAACGGTTGGCCTCTCCAGTGATGCCATCCAATTCATTAGCAACCGCACATGCACGAGGCAGAAACGGTGAATCAAGATCTTTCATGGTGTTCTTCAGAAGTTGCAGTTGGGATACCTGCCCACTAGTACTGGATATAGAATTTTCTGCGTTTTCCGATTGATGACCACTTTTGTGAGCTTTGAACATCCAGTCATCGCCAATATATTCCCTATAACCTGCCTCCAGTTCAGTGAGAGCTCTATGGTGTAGGAGGTCGGTGTTGTTTGTTGCCATGACACCACACTTGAAGACAAGGTACATGATATAATTTGATATCTCTCTGCTCCTTCGCTTCACTTGATCAAAACCGCGGTCTCTGGAGTAACATATTTCTGTTGCAATGTGCCAGATTAGGACGCTTGTTGGCATATCTACATCGTTGATGCTCTCGTGTAGAGCCGTTTTTGGCCTTGCAGAAACCAAGTTTTCTTCATGGCTATGCATCCACTTGTGCAGCGCTAGCTGACCACGGAAACTGGAAAATTTCCAGTTTTGTTCATCGGCGCCTGTTCTGAAGTCTAATAATTTGTCAAGGACAAACGACTTGAGATCTTCAGTTATGGGGATATGTGTAAATGTCTTGTCATCTAGATGCTTACCGATCCACTCTGGTACAAATGACATAATGCCTACACGATATATGTTGAATCGTGTATTAATCATGTTGTACTGCGGTAGCATTTCAGACCATTGCTTTCTACGTCGTCGCCGTGGCCATGTGGGATGTATATTGTTGGCTACATGAGAAACAAGATGCCTTCCGGTTGATAACAAGTAGCAGGAAAGAATGGAGATGAAGAGAGATGCTAGCTCCAGGATTATGGCCCCTATGAGCAGTATGTAGGAGACGATGACATCAGCTCTGCTATACTGTTGACCCTTGAGGGCGACCATGAAGAGCACTAGGGCTGTCAATGATGAAAGAAGTGGGAATAGGAAGCGCAAGAGCAAGATGAACGTTTTAGGGAAACCAATGTTAGCTTTGCGACAAGTAAATAACGAAGAACGAAAATAAAATCGCAGCAAAGGGGGACACAGATTTAACGTGGAAAACCCTCTCCAACAAAGAGAGGGGAAAGAACCACGGGCGCCAGCCAACGAAACTTCACTATAACGGAGAGTGTTTACACAACGCCGGGGATTTCACAGATGCAACTTATCCTAACCGACGGCTTATAAGAAGTATATATAGTGGTGGTAACCTAGGTCATCAACGATCTGCATCGGCCCAAGCCTCCGGCGACGGGCCTCGCTCCGCTCCGTCAGAAGTTGGCCTTTACTTTGTAGAATTTGGATCAACATATAACAAACTCCACCTTGAGACATCAACAGTAATCATCTCCCTGAACAAATAAAGAAAACACCTTCGGCGGCAACAACCACTTGGGCTAAGCAGTTATACCAACTAAGCTTGAGCATAGCTCAAACTTAGCAACATGAACAAGCTTTGTCATCATATCAGCAGGATTATCATGAGTGCTTATCTTGCATACCTTCAGCGTACCTTGTGCAACAACATCACGGACATAATGGTACTTGATATCAATGTGCTTTGTTCTCTCATGGAACATCTGATCCTTAGTAAGGTAAATAGCACTTTGACTATCATAGAATAGGTTAATGCAAGAATCATCCTGACAAAGCTCGGCATACAAACCTTTCAACCAAACAGACTCTTTGCAAACTTCAGCAATAGCCATATATTCTGTTTCGGTTGTAGATAGAGCAACAACTGGTTGCAGCGTTGCCTTCTAACTCACGGCACATCCACCTACCGTGAACACATAATCTGTGAGGGACCTCCTCTTATCCAAGTCGGCACCAAAATCTGAATCCACATAGCCTGTGAGTCTCTCACCAGTCTTGCCAAACTTCAAGCAAGCGTTGGATGTGCCACGGAGGTACCTAAAAATCCACTGAACAACTTTCCAATGTTCTTTACCAGGATTAGTCATGTAACGACTCACCAAACTCATGGCATATGATAGATCAGGGCGAGAACAAACCATGGCATACATCAAGGAACCAACCGCACATGATGATTAACCTTTTTGGGTTGTTGCTTTTCAAAAGCCGCCTCCATTTCAGTGAGAGCTTTGTGGTGTAGGAGGTCGGTGCCGCTTGTTATCATCACACCGCACTTGAAGACAAGGTACATGATATAATTTGATATCTCTCTGCTCATTTGCTTCACTTCGTTAAAATTATTGCTTGTGTTGTCTCTGGAGTAGCATATATCTGTTGCAATGTGCCAGATCAGTACACTTGTTGGCACATCCACATCACTTATGCTCTCATGTAGAAGCCTTCTTGGCCTTCCAGAAACCAACTTTTCTTGATAGCTACACATCCACCTCTGCAGTGCTAGCTGACCACGAAAACTGGAGGTAAAGGCAAGTATTGTTCCCTCATCCTTGCTTGGTTGGGGAGGTAAAGGCACAAAGTAAGCTCAGCGTACTTGTAGCTTCCCCACATAGGAACATGATCACCATAGCAGCCAAGAGCCGCCTGTCAGGCCAAGATGACCTCGAGACCACATAGCCCGCCGCCGCCACTTGGGAGACCAACCCTAGCAGGTGGCGCCTCCACAACTCGCTGTCCTGCCTCGAGAAGGCTGTGATGCTATCCGGGCCACCTAGGTGTAGGAGCGTGAATGGTGCCCAGAAGAAAAGGAGCTAGTGCCGCGGGCCGCTTGCGTGGACCGCGAGATGACCTAGGACAAAAATGGCAACTGAGCTGGCTGCTAAGTAGGCCAGCCATAGAAGCGAGCGGAGGAGAGGTGACACCACGCGCCTCCGCATGCCTGCGAAGAAGAAGAGGAAGACTTGTAGGCCGAAGCTTACAAGTATGAGGCAATGGATCTCCCATTCGTTCCAGAGTCCTTTGACGGCCTCCAAGCTGACGACCAGTACAAAAAAATAAAAAAAAGCAAATCGTCATGTACTAGATCCACAAACATATATGATATATTATTGTTTAAAACTAAGCCAACATATATTTTTTATAACCATGCAGGGGAACTGTATGTCATATATTAATTAAGAAGAGAGAAGAGGCCAGGATCTGGCCTGAAAAAACCAAGTTGGGAGTACACAACAACAAGTCTCAAGGACTAAGCACAACCTATAGTTTCGATTTCTGATGGTTGTACTTATATCCAAAACACTTTAAGAGTAACAAGTGGTGCCAAACTATCCGAATGCAATTGTTTCTGGGTTATACATGATAGAGTGAGATGGGCACGATGATGGTTGAATGCTAATCCAAAGATGATTGAAATCTAACCATAGTTCAGGGAAAAATATAGTACAAGTGCCAAATTCAAATGAAAGAAAATACTCCCTCCGTTTCATAATATAAGATGTTTAGCTTTGTGAAGATAATATAGACGCCTTCTAGTGTATAGAGATTCACTCCGAATCTACATACTAAAAGATATCTAAATACATTACCTTGACAAAACTAAAACATCTTATATTTTGAAACGGAGGGGGTAATAATTAACCATTGATTTACATGCGTGCGTGGTGTGTATGTATGTGTAAGTAGGGGATGCTTTAGCTCACCCCACCCTAATATACCTCTTTAACATAAGATCGTCTAGCAACTTCGCACCCTCTGGTGGAGTAAGCTACCTAAGCTAGCTTCATAATCATAAACAAATTGAAAACAATGAGTCGCATCATGCAGGGATGTTACTTATTCGTACCTTTGTTTTTCGATCACATTGTCCCCTCCAGCTTCCTCGACATATCTTATAGGCCTCATTCCCAATCAGGTGGAAAGACGAAGAAAGCACGGATCATATCATATGAGAGAGGTGTTGCATGCGTCGTGGCGCTACTTACTTAAATAATAGGCATGCACAGCATGCACGGATGGAGTGAATCCCAAGTTTCTGGCTGGGGTGCCAAGAGAGATATGCTTTACTTCCATGCAGACCAAAGTGTGCAAGTGAGCTTTTAGCATGCGTACGTACGTTGGTTGAATGAAAAATTAAATTCTATGTCTGCATCGACGATTGATGCAAAGGCCGGGTAGAACCCCATTTCAAGAAAAAATAAACCAAAAATAAACTTTCCAAATCATTATACATGTGTAATACCAAGAAAATGTATTTTTGACCAAAGATGTAGAATAATATATATGCCTCTTAATTACCAAAACATTTCTAAGGTTATACTCCCTCCGACCCAAATTAATTGACTTGGATTTGTCTAGATTCGGATGTACTGTACATCCGAATCTAGACAAATCCAAGTCAATTAATTTGGGTTGGAGGGAGTAGTTTAATTCCACGTTTCATGTTGACTAATCATATGCTATGAATAATCTACATGTTATTCCCGTCATTCTTCAAATTACTTATCAAGTCCATTTTCTACCATCATGGTTAGAATGGGAATCCAATGCTGATGTCCAAGAAAACAAAAAATATACTCCATCGGTCTTGTAGATTTGTCTCGATTCTCATGTGTATTCATGTCCCTTTGCTTGTCTTGGACTTCGAGTATAGCATCGGTCGATCCATCGATCGTCTCAAATGTGGTCCTAGATGGCATGTCCTGAAATTCTTTTCCCCTTGGTGCCACTATGTGGGAATCAATTTCATCTGCTCCCAGGTCCCATCTGTGAGCTGTTGCAGAACAAGGTTCTGATCCACGCACAATTTGACGGCCCTAACTGTATGTGGGCGGTTTTATTTTTTTTCTTCGAAATGGAGCATAGCTCCGGCCTCTGCATCAAAGTGATGCACACAGCCTAATATTATTGCAAAAAAGTCTCCGAAGGTATCAAAGTGCCCAAAATATTACAACAATGAAAGGAAAAAAGGCTAGGTTGAGACAACTATCAACCAGCTAAAGATGAACAGCAATACGCATATGAGACTATCCATCATGCAGTCTAAGACTGTGGCGTAGCCCGGTGAAAACAGTCCCGCGTAACCGTAAGGAGTCTGGTGCAGCCAGACGCCGTTAGCTCCCGCTAATCCTCTGGGAGCAATAGGGACCATTGGTCTAGCCAGCGCGCAGCTAACCGGATAACCTGCAAAAAAATAGTTCCTTTTTTGTATGTGGGCGGTTTTATTTTGACGTGGACTTGAAATAAGCTATGTGTAGCCCACGGGTGACTAAGCAACACACTTTCATATTTTTCAAATGAAATGGTTTATACACAGGCAAGTTTGCAAAAAAACACATTATCACTCTGTCGAACATCAACATGTATAATCCATTCACCCATGGCGTTGCATTGTCATGGATGTACCTTCTCCAATAACTTCCAGTCTCGTTATTTACTTTCTTTTGACATACTGTATTAGTTAGCATATACTGTATCATATAGCTAGCCATCTAATGATGATCAGATAAGCTAGCTAGTGGTTGTGTTCAGTACGTTAAGCGACGAGTTAGGAGTTGTGGCAGCAGATGCATATGACGAGAGGTCGAGGTAAATACAATATCAGTTGTTGTAGCCGTCGCCAATGCAGGCCCGCCTGTTGCCGGTGCTCTTGTTCACGCAGATCCGGTTCCACAATCGCCACCGCACGTCCCCTCCGGCTACTGCAGTTCAGGCCCTGCTTCCTCGCCAACCTCTGCCCTTGCTGCGGCAAGACATATGCTAGTACTAGTACCGAAGTGACCATTAATTACAACAGGTCTCACTAACTGCAGATTGAGCCATTTAATTAACCCTCCATACTGTACCGGAAACTACGAAACTGGGTGTATGCCGTGTGGGAGCATGTGTGGAATATCACACACGGATTGGCTGAAACGGAACATGTGCGATATGCAGGCTGATCGCACATGGTCCACCCTGATAAAACCGTGTGCTTGTCTTTTGCTGCAGTTTGTTGTAGTCAATCGTGGATTGTCCCCCATCTCTGGCGGCTGCACAGTGCTAACCAGCGTGACATTCTGTTCATATTGAGACGTGGTTACAACAACCAAAAGGATCATAAGTTAGGATATGGACAGAATTGGCCAACACCTACCGTTAGTTAAGAAATAAACCGCCTTCAGGCGATCCGTACCTACCTCCCGTTGGTACTGCAATAATCCTACGCCTACGGACTGATGTTATGGAATAAACCTACGACCTAAACGTGGCCTGTCGTGGTTGGAGAAATATTTGGGTTAGTTGTTTTTCAAACAAATCAGGATGCACAGCTACTAATCACGTCATTATGTAATCCTATTCCGTAAACAAACTGCCCGTGTATGTAGCATTGCTCGCAGCTGATGTGCGTTGCCTCCCGTGGCTTCAGGGCCATGGAGGCACTCCGGATCATGGTCCTTGCTGGCGAGAGGGGGCTTTTGTTTTTTTCGTGTTAGATATAAGTGATCTGCATGTTTTTATAGATCAAATAAGTCAAACTAATGTCAATTAAGGGGTTGTTTATTTGCAGCCATTGGATGCCTGATCAGGGGCATCCTAACCGTCCATTTTAAGGGTGTTGGTTCCCTAGTGCAGATGCTATAAAAGGGGCTCTAGGATTCTGAATTGAGATACGGTGTCTCTCTCTCTCTCTCTCACTCTCCCCTGCTGTCTGATCAAGCCTAGCACTAAAAGCACTAGAAAGAAACCTTCATAGTCAGATCAAGAACATCAGAAGAACCAGAAGGAAGTGGAGGCCAATGGCAGGACCTCCAAATCAAGGTACACACCCTGATCTCTAATCTTGTGGCTCAAATCTTAAGCTAGATGATCCTAAGGGATCCTAACAGTGGTATCAGAGCTTCTAGCTACAAGTCTGTGCCCTAATTATGCTAAGTTCTTATGTTCAAGACCTAGTTTTGTTGCTGGAATTCTGATTCTTGATCAAGTTCTTGCTCAAAACTGCTTTAAGTTGTTGCTTTAGCCCTGAATTTCACTAAATTTATGCCCTAACTGATCAAGAACATGAGCTAGGGTTTCTTTTTTTTGCTTTACTGATGTGGGGATTTGAGTTTTGGTGCAAACCCTAACCCTAAATCCCCAATTTCTGAGGAACCCTAACCCTAGTTCATCGAATTGACGAACCCTAACCCTAAAATCCCCAATTACTAATGAACCCTAACCCTAATTCCTAAATTGAGGAACCCTAACCCTAATTCTAATGTTCTAAGAGGCAGTGGACACATACCTTATGGGCCTCGTCATCGTCGCTAGCCACAGCGGCGCCGGAGCCACCCTCTTAAGTGGGCAGACCTGCTCGGGCTCGTACCCCAGCAGTCTCGCCATCCACTACACTAGCTGGTTGTCGAGCCTCCTTGTGCGCTTGTCACCGTGGAAGCTCGTCGCCGTGCCGGGTCAGGCGTCGCGCCATCATTGTCATCGCCGGGACGCCCGCACGCTCGTAGCCGTGGAGCGAAGAACACCGGCGAGTACCGCTCGGTGGAGCCGCGCGCTGGCCATCGCTGCACGCGGATCCGACGAGAGACACTCACCAGCGCTATCGGCCTCCTTTGGCGCTCGCCGCCGCCGCTTCTCTCTCTCGCTCGTAGTGGGAGGCAGAAGGAAGGGGAGGGGAAAAATGGGGCTAGGGTTCACGCGGGTGTCGTCACGGGTCAGTTTTGTTCCAACCCGGTGCATCCTCCACCGTTGGTTTTCGATCCAACGGCTTGCAACACTGGCTGCTTAACAGGCCAGGTGGGCCGCTAAGGGGGAGGAAATGGGGAGACGGGCTAGGCCAGTTTTGGCCCAGTCCAGAAGTATTGTTTTTAAGTTTTCTAATTCCAATTAAAAAAGGAGTGGTTAGGGTTTTTTGGCCAAATTTTCCTGTTTGAGCCCAGATTAAGAATAAAGATTTAACAATTAATGTTTTATAAGTTAGGGCTACAAATAAGTTTTGGGGCTAAACTTTTGGCATATTTTATTATGTCAATTATGGAACATAATTGTGTGACATTTTATTCCTTTGTCAGGAAATTGTGTATCACACTTAAATAAGCTTGATGTGTTTTATTATGATAAGATGATTCTTTTTGATGTCTTTATTATACTTAGTTGATTCTTTTGTGTTGTTTTTCAAATAAATTGTGGTAATAATGTTTTGCTGCAAAATCAAGTTGGTAAATCCTCAATTAAGCATGGCTTATGTCTGTCATTCTGGCCAAAGCTAATTGACAGACATTTTGACAATGAAATTTTATTACTTCGGCTCACTTCTGGCCAAAGCTGTTGTGAACCGGGGTTGGTAAAAGAAGTTCCTTGTGAGTGAGGATTCAATTAAGCATGGCTTATGTCTATCGTTCTGGCCAAAGCTGATTGATGGACATCTTGATCATGAAATTTTATTGGTCTGGTCCACTTCTAGCCAAAGCTGACGTGTTCCAGATTGATGAAAGAATTTCTTAGATGAGAGGATTCAATTAAGTGTGGCTTATACTTTTCTAGCCAAAGCTGATTGACAAGTATTCTGACCTCAAAATTTTATTGATCATGTCTATTTCTGGCCAAAGCCATGTGGACAAGATTGATAAAAGGAGTTCTAAATAATGATGCTTACTCAAAGCATGTTGTATTATTTTGCAGCATCTAATGCCTCTCAAATTAAGAGAAATATTAATGGCATAGAACAGTTGACTGGTAGCAACTTTGGTATATAGAAGGAGAAACTTGAGATCACTTTAGCTTTGCTGAATATTGATTATGCCCCCCTTAAGTATTACCCTAAAGCATCTATCGAAGGTGATGAAAATTATGTTGCCCTGAAAAGGGATTATGATAATGAGAAAACTTGGAGTTGTTTTAGACTCTCAGACTGCCAAGGGTTACCTTGGAAAGAATGAGGACCAGTAATGGATTATCCAAAATTTATGCAACAAGTCTCATTAGTAGGCTTGTTGATGAAAAATTATGATCCAACTAGGAGTCTTAGAGAACATATTATGAGGAAGATTAACATGGCCACTAAACTTAAGACAATGGAAATGGAAATCTCTGAAGGTTTCCTTGTCCATTTTATTATGTCATCCTTACCCACCAAGTTTTGTCTATTTACCATCAGTTTCAGTGTGATGGACTCTAAATGAGGCATGGATGAAATGATGGCCAGATGTGTCCAAGTGGAGGAAAGGCTTAAGATTGGACGGGTTGACCATGTCAATCATTTCAAGCATGCTCATAAGAAGAAAAATCGAAAGTTTATGAAGCCTAAGCCTGCTTAGTTAAAAGATAAAGGGCAATCCTCTATGTTCTTTCAGCAAAAGAATCCTAATGGAGCTCCTAATGTAGGTGGACCCCCTAATACTAACAATGGATGTCGCTTTTGCGGAAAAAGCAGGCACATTCAGAAGGATTGTATTGGGTTCATGAAGTGGCTCAATAAGAAAGGTACTAATGTTATAACGTTTATTAATGAATCCCTTTATGTGAATTATGCCACCAATACATGGTGGGTTAACTTAGGAGCAACAATTCATGTTGTAGACTCCTTAAAGGGATTCGATATGAAGAGGACCCTAAAAGAGGGGAAAGAACCATTAGAGTTGCTAGTGGTGTTAAGGCTATGGGAGAGTTCACACTTCTATTCCATAGCGGTTTTATGCTTTTTGAGATGTACTTTATGTACCGTCTATGAGACGAACCCTATATCCGTCTCATGCTTAGATGATGATGATTATCATTGTGACTTTGGGAACAAGATATGTATAATTATGTTTGACAATAATGATGTTGGTCTTGCCCTCCGACAAGACAAACGTTATCTTGTTTCCCTAAGTGATTCCATGAATGATGTTGATCCTTCTTCTAATGTGAATGTTGGTACCGAACGTGAACGTAATGATGATGAGACTTCTTCGAAATTATGGCACTCTCTTTTGGGCCATATTTCGGGGGGGGGGGGGGGGGGCGTATTGAGCGTCTCATTAAGGAGCAAGTTCTTCATCCTTTAGTTTTCTCAGATGCGGATCTCGATCATTGTTTTGATTGCACCAAAGGGAAATATATTAAGAGAATCAAGAAATGTGTGAATTGAAGCATGGGAGTTTTAGATGGATATCCATGATCCGTTTAATGTGAAATCACTGATGACCTCTCCCGCTTTGTATTCATTTATCCTATTAAAGAAAGATCTGAGGCATTAGAAAAGTTCAAAATATTCAAAGTTAAAGTTGAGAATCAAGTTGGTCGAAAGATCAAAGTTTTAAGGTCTGGTCATGGTGGTGAGTACTATGGAAGACACACTTCTTATGACCAAATTCCTGGACGTTTTGCTAAGTTCTTACAGGAAAATGGTATTATGGCCCGGTATTCAGCATCATGCGAACCTCAACAAAATGGAGTCGTTGAAAGGAGAAATCGTACTCTTATGGATATGGTAAGGAGTATGTTAAGTCACTCCACTTCAGTTTATGGATAGAATCTCTAAAGACAGCTGCACATATTCTCAATAATGTTCCTAGTAAATCGGTGCCGAAAACACCTTATGAATTATGGGCTGGGAGAAAACCAACCCTGAGTTTTTTGCATGTGTGGGGTTGCCTTGCTGAGGTAAGAGTTTTCAATCTAATTATGGAAAAGGTAGACCCCAAGATAGTCAACTACCATTTCATTGGTTATTCTAAAAAATCTAAGGAATAATGTTTCTATTGTCCAAAGCAATTCACTAAGTTTGTTGAAACAAGACACGTTGTGTTCTTGGAAAGTGAGATAACAAAGGGGAAGCATGACTCCCAGGGAAATAACTTTGGAGGAAGAACGGGAATATGTCCCGATCCCTATGATCCAAGAGCTAGTGTTCCCAGATTATGTTAAGGTTATGCCTCCAGCTGAGAGGATTGCTAATGCTAAACCTGCTGAGATAGTTGTGACTCCTTCAGAGTCCATACCTAATGATACTTCTAAGGAAGATGCTCATCAGCCCGAAAGTTATAGTTGATGTACCAAATAATGAACCTCTCAGAAGGTGAAAGCGGGCTAGAAAGTCTGCTATTCTTTCTTATTATGTCACTCTTTTGAGTGAGGATATGAATGCGTCGATGTTGGATGATGATTCTGCATCATTTAAGGAAGCCATACGAAGGGATCATTCATCAGAATGGCTTGATGCCATGAAAGATGAAATCAAGTCCATGAGCACTAATGATGTATGCGACTTAGTAGAAATCCCTGAAGGAGCCAAAACTGTGGGCGTCAAATGGGTCTGTAAGACCAAACATGACTCCAAGGGTGATTTCGAAAGGTTCAAAGCAAGGCTCGTGGCTAAGGGCTTCACTCAGAGAGAAGAGTTACATCAGATGGATATCAAAACGACATTTCTAAATGGTTACTTAGATGATGATGTTTACATGGCTCAACCGGAAGGTTTTATTATGGAAAGAAAGAAACAATTAGGATGTCGTCTTAAGGAATCCATTTATGGATTGAAGCAAGCCTCGAGGCAATGGTACTTCAAGTTTGATAAAGTCATAAAGAATTTTGGTTTCAAAGAGAATGAAGTGGACAATTGCATTTACGTGAAGTTTAGGGGGAGCAATTTTGTCTTCTTGATATTGTATGTCGATGACATACTCTTAGCCAGTAATGATAAGAATATGATGCTGGAAACTAAAAGGTTTCTCTCTTCAAAGTTTGATATGAAAGATCTCGGTGAAGCCACTTATATCTTAGGCATTCAAATCCACCGAGATAGATCCAGAGGAATCTTGGGGCTGTCTCAAAGAGTGTATAATGATAAGGTACTCAAAAAGTACAATAAGCATAAGTGCTCAGCCTTGCCCGCTCCTATTGTTAAGGGCGATAAGTTTGGGACTTTCAGTGCCCAACTAATGATTATGCATCTGCACAGATGAAGTCAGTTCCTTATGCTTCACTTATTGGAAGTATAATGTATGCACAAGCATGCACTCGCCCTGACTTAGCATAACATTTATAATCGGGATGCTTGGCAGATATCAGTCTGGATCACTGGAAGGCTGCTAAGAAAGCTTTGCGCTATTTGCAAGGCATTAAAGGCCTCATGCTCACATATAAGAGAACTGATAACCTCGAGGTGGTGGGTTATTCAGATGTTGTTTTGTGGCATGTTATAAGGAAACCGGGCAAGCAGTGTGGCTAAAGATTTTCATTCCGGGTTTAAGAGTGATTGACAGTGTTTCTGCGCCTCACTCTTTACTATGATAATCAATCCGTAGTGATCTATTCAAGTAACAACAAGTCAAGTGGTGCTGCTAAACACATTGACATTAAGTATCTTGTTGTGAAAGATAGAGTCCAGGATCATACAATAAGTATTAAGCATATAAGGGCTAACGAAATGTTAGCGGATCCACTTACAAAAAGCCGTCCACCCAATGTGTTCAAAGAACATGTTGCTAGCATGGGATTGGCAGAAGGCTTTTGATCCTGGAATTGGGACCGTTATGACACCATATCGCCATAAGTCTAAGAAGGGTTCTTCTCTTCCATGGAACGATGTACTGTAGTCAATTAGTTCAATGGTACTTAACTGACCACTTCAATTTATTGTCTCTGTATAAGTTTCAAAAAAGAGTTGAGCTCATAAGTTTGTAATAAGTATAAGTTTATGGAGCTCCTAAGTTAAAGAAGTTATGTTTTGAGATGAAGCGGTATACTGTAGTAACTGGGTTCTACGGTACTATATGACCATTGTAATTCTGTTATCTCGTATGACGTTTTGTTGAGAAATGAGCTTATAAGTTTATCCTTACGATCAAGGGGGAGAATGTTGGATATAAGTGATATGCAAGTTTTTATAGATCAAATAAGTCAAACTAATGTCAATTAAGGGGTTGTTTATTTACAGCCATTGGATGCCCTGATCAGGGGCATCCTAACCGTCCATTTTAAGGGTGTTGGTTCCCCTAGTGTAGATGCTATAAAAGGGGCTCTAGGATTCTGAATTGAGATACGGTGTCTCTCTCTCACTCTCCCCTGCTCTCTTATCAAGCCTAGCACTAAAAGCACTAGGAAGAAACCTTCATAGTCAGATCAAGAATATCAGAAGAACTAGAAGGCAGTGGAGGCCAATGGCAGGACCTCCAAATCAAGGTACACACCTTGATCTCTAATCTTGTGGCTCAAACCTTGAGCTAGATGATCCTAAGGGATCCTAACATTTCGTGTTTGGTTAGGGTTTATATTGTCACCCATTTTAGGCTGGCTTATGACCAATACAATGAAGGCCTGCTACAGAAGAAGAGCTCAGTGGACGCGTTCGCTTCTAGGCCAGAATTAGAAAGAAGTCAAGGAACAACCTAACCAGGAGCTAAGGAAGGACAAACTCGTTTCTTTCCATGGATCTTATTTTCCTATAGCAATAGACACGCGGTCGCGAGTGGGTAAGATCAATTGTATTTTGGTGTAGAAATCAGTAGGACGCGATAGGCATGCCTATGTAGCCGTTCAGCATGGTCAGAGAGGCCACGTCAAGGCTTGGGAGGCCTCGGGGATAGACTATGTTGACCTTTATTTTATCGCTACTGACGGGGCTAAGTTCTACATCCCACATGTCGGAAGAAAGACAAATCTATTTGTTTTTGTATCTCCTAAAGGGGTTATGAGCTGGGTCCCATATGTTGGCACGCATATATATCTATTTGTTTTTATCAGGGACAAAGTGGAGGTCTCATATATAATGAAACAAGTCAAACATACTGCAAGTTAGCCAGTCATAACGGCAGTCGGCATCGGGTCTGTCCAGGGGTATAGACATAACGAGCTCAAGAAGGATGTGTAAGATAGGGGAAACCACACGTTAGGTGGACTTGTATTGCTCATTATATAAGAGGATTACAAGGAGTCCCGGTTGCATACAACACGGACATATATATAAGGAATACACACGCATACGTATCCTACATCTATACAAACACGTGTAGGATATGTATTCTAACACCCCCCTCAGTCGAAACTGGGCAGCTGACGAATGTTGAGATTGTCCTAAAAGTCCAAGAAGAGAGGCGATGGTAATCCTTTGGTGAAGATGTCCGCGAACTGTGATGAACTAGGAATGTGTAGCACCTTAACCTCGCTAGTGGTCACGCGATCTTTGACGAAGTGTAGATCAATGTCCACATGCTTGGTACGCAGGTGATGCACTGGATTCTATGTCATGTAAACATAGCTCACATTGTCACAGAAGACAACTGAAGCATCATGCACCGGTCGATGAAGCTCCAAAAGTAGCTGTCGAAGCCAACAAGATTCAGCCACCACATTTGCTACCGCCCGATACTCAGCCTCCGCACTCGATCGGGAAACAGTGTGCTGCCGCTTAGCCGACCAAGACACCAAATTCGTGCCGAGGAACACACAATAGCCTGAAGTAGACCGTCGAGTGTCTGGACAACCTGCCCAGTCAGCATTAGAGTAAGCCAGCAATTTTTTCGATGTGCGTCGATACAAAGTGAGACCATAGTCGGTGGTGCCGTGGATGTAGCGTAGAACACGCTTCACAAGGAGCAAGTGATTAGCCCTTAGATCATGCATATGAAGACATATCTGTTGTACTGCATAGGAGATATCTGACCGAGTGAAAGTGAGGTATTGGAGACCTCCTGCAATACTGCGATATTCTGTAGGATCAGCCACGAGATCACTAGACTGAGCTGCAAGCTTATAAGCTGTATCATATGGAGTGGAGATAGATTTACACTGTAACATACCAGCTTTGTCAAGAAGCTCCAATGCATACTTCTCTTGTGAGAGGAACAAACTGTCCTTAGTGCGTCTGACTGAGATGCCCAGAAAATAGTGAAGCTCACCCATATATGTCATGCTGAACTCTTTACAAAGAGAAGCAATTAAACTGTGCAACAAAGTCAGAGAAGACGCTGTGAGGATAATGTCATCCACATAGAGCAGGAGATGCCATGTTAGTGCCACGCCGGTAGACAAACAGGGAGCTATCAGACTTGGAGCCAACAAAACCAACAGTAGCAATGAACAAAGCAAACCGCTGAAACCATGCTCGAGGCGCCTACTTCAAACCGTAGAGATATTTGTTGAGGCGACACACCTTGTTAGGAAATCTGGGATCAGTAAACCTAGAAGGTTGTCGAGCATACACGGTCTCGATGAGTGTGCCATTGAGGAAGGCGTTCTTGACATCAAGCTAATGAATCGGCCAGTTACTAGAGAGCGCAAGTGATAACACCATGCGTATGGTGGCTGGCTTGACCACATGGCTGAAAGTCTCATCAAAATCCATACCTTCGCACTGAGTAAAACCTCGGAGGACCCAACGAGCTTTGTATCGTTCCAACGAACCATCAGACTTTATCTTGTGACGAAAGATCCACTTGCCGGTGACAATGTTGGCACGGCGAGGAGGATCAACCAAGTCCCAAGTGTTGTTGGAGAGGAGCGCACTGTACTCTTCAACCATTGCAGCATGCCAGTTGGGGTCTTTGAGAGCACCACGATAAGTCTTCGGTATTAGAGACAATCCTTCAACATGAAGATCAAAAATCATCTTGGGCTGCACAATTCCGTGCTTGGCATGTGTGAGCATGGTGTGAGATGGTGGCGGCGGTGGTGCTCGAGGACCACAAGCCCGAGGAGCATCCGTGGCGGGAGGCAGGGTAGAAGCCGTGGATGGCAAGCTTGTAGAAGGCTCCAGGGCACCAAGACGTGACGCGGCGGGCGAGGTAGCGGATGATGGCGATCCTGACGGCGACGATCCGGCCGAGGATGGGCCAGGCGAGGTGGCCCGAGGCGGCGTGCGCGGGGCGGGAGATCCTTCCGCGGCAGGAGAAGTGCCTGCGGCAGGCTGCCGAGTAGCCGCGGTAGGCTACTGAACGCCCACGGCAGGCTTCTGAACGCCCACGGTAGGCTGCCGAGTGGCCACGGCAGAAGTTCCCGTGGTCGGCGCGGTGAATGGCATCAGCAACATCGGCTGCTCAACCTGCAGAAAGTCATAACTTTGCAAAGTAGGAGTAGAGGATGGTGGTGATGCGTTAGAGGCAAAGGGAAAGACAGACTCGTCAAACGCAACATGGCGAGAGATGATGATCTTTTGGGTGGAATGATCAAGGTAGCGATATCCATGATGTTGAGATGGATACCCAAGGAACACACACGACACAGAGCGAGGTGCAAGTTTATGCGGGCCAACGGCGGTGGTGTTGGGGTAGCATAAGCATCCGAAGACCCTAAGACCGGCATATGCAGGGTCGACACCATGAAGGGCTCGAAAAGGCACGCGATCCGCGATGGTCTTGGAAGGCAGCCGATTGTGCAACATCACGGCTGTATGGAGAGACTCGGCCCAGAAGCGAGGTGGCATGCTAGCTCGAATTAGAAGGGTGCGAGTGATGTCATTAAGGGTGCGAATAATTCTCTCGGCTTTACCATTTTGTTGTGAAGTATAGGGACATGAGAAAAGGAGTGCTATCCCATGGCGTTGGGCAAACGATTGTAGGGAGGAATTATCGAACTCACGACCATTGTCACACTGGATGGCTTTCAAGGGCGCATGAAACTGAGTTTGGGCTAAGGCATGGAGGGACGACAAGTGTGAGAAGGCTTCTGACTTGGCACATAAAGGATGAACCCAAGCGTATTGAGTGAAATCATCGAGACAAACGAGATAATACTTAAAGCCAGAAATACTCTCAACAGGAGATGTCTACAAATCACAATGTATAAGTTGAAACGGAGAATGTGTTACACGATTGGTTGAAGAAAAAGGTAGACGAACATGGTGACCTAATTGACAAGCATGACACAAACTAGATTTATTTTTATCCCTAGGAATAATGTAGGAGCGAGCTAATGACTCCATGACCGGCCGTCCAGGGTGTCCAAGGCGCCGATGCCACATAGAAGGGTCGACGACGAGGAAGGAGTGTGGGCGGCTGGGGGAGGAGGTGCTGATAGGGTAGAGGGCTCCGGGACTATTGCATCTGAGAATCTTGGTCCTGGTTAGAAGGTCCTTCATAGAAAAACCAACAGGGTCAAATTCGACAGAAACACGATTATCAGTGGTGAATTGACGAACGGACATGAGGTTTTTGACTATATTGGGAGCTACTAAGACATTGCAAAGATGCAGAGGACGCAAGGGAGTGGAAATAGGAAATGTGCATGCCCGGTAGCGGTGATCGGAAGGGTGGAACCGTTACCGACAACGACAACACGAGAGGAAGAAGAAGGAGGAGACACAAAGGTGAGCATACCGGGGTTCGATGCGAAGTGGGAGGTGGCCGCCAGTGTCCATGACCCAATCGGTGGTGGGCGCTTGAAGGCCCATCGTCTGGAACTGATTCATCAGCACGGACTGGTCCCATGAAGCAGTCGATGAAGCCGGTGATGAGGGGGTGCAACACCGAGCCCATATGCAGGAGCCTGAGGAGCATAGCCGCTGTAGCCATAGCCATAGGCGTGCGGCACGGTGTAGGGCCCTTCCGCGTAGAAGGCGTGCTGCGGGGGTGGGGGGCGGTGCATGTAGCTGGGGGGTCGAGCATCTAGATCGCGCCGTTCCAGGGCAGGAGCGGCGTGGGCCAGGTTGGAGGAGCTGCGGCCGGAGGTGTGACGACGGGGCCGGCTTGGATGATGGCGGTGTCCTTGGCAGCGTCCATTGCGGCCTTTTTCTTTTTCTTGCCCTTGCTATCGTTGCCCCGTCCAGAGTTGGGGCCGGTGGCGGCATTAGAGTAGAGGGCCGCGTCGCCGTTGCCATTGCGCAAGCGACAATTCTTGCGCTTCATGTCTTGGAGCGCGAGAAGAGAACGACGCTTCTCAAACGAGATATCGGGCATGAGGGAGATGAGATCGGCGGCGCCCTCGTATTGCTCGGAAAGTCCGTTGAGGCAGTGGATCACCAGCTTGGCGTCGTCTTCCGGGGAGCCGAGATCCGCGAGACCATCGGTGAGGGCCTTGATCTTCTTCAAGTACTCGGTCATGTTCATCTCGCCCATCTTGATCTCGCCCAGCTTGGTGGAGAGGTGGAGCTCGCGGTTGATCTTGTGGTCATTGAAGATCTCGTTGATGCTTGTCCACAGCTCGACGACGGGGGGGGTCTTCGCCCGGTGTCATGACGGTGTCGAGGAGGCCGAGGGACACGGACCCGTAGAGCCAGGAGACGACCGTGGCATCCAAGAGAGCCCACTCCAGAGTCGGAACGGACGGAGCAGGGGCGTTGACGTGGTCGAGCAGCGCATACTTGCGGAGGGCGGCGCGGAAGAAGGTGCGCCATTGGCGATGAACGTCGGTGTCGAGGGCCAGCTCGACGGGGACGTGCCCCTTGATGGAGTGGAGGCCGACTGCTTGGGCATGCAACGAGGTGAGCGAGAAGGCCCCCGCGCTGAAGGATGGGGCGGTGGCGAGGGCGAGCTTCGACTGGGCGTCAGCAGCTTCTCGGGCCTCGCGGTCTTCTTTTTCCTTCGCGGCTTGCGCGATCCGTGCGGCGTCGTCACCCATTGCAGAGGGGCGGCGAGGCTAGAAGGGAAGAGGTGGGTGGTTTGCAGAGGCCGGGCGCCGAGATGGGCAGTGGTGGCGGCGGCGCCGAGATCGGCTGCTGGGGTGGCGGCGGAAGCGGGAGGAGGCGCAGGTCCGGTTAGGGTTTTGCGTCTGATACCATGTAAGATAGGATAAACCACACGATAGGTGGCCTTGTATTGGTCATTGTATAAGAGGATTACAAGGAGTCCCGGTTGCATACAACACAGACATATATATAAGGAATATATACGCATACTTATCCTATGTCTATACAAACACGTTTATAGGATATGTATTCTAACAGCCGTGCCAATGAAATATGGTTTCAAAGAATTTGTGGATGCTACAGATCCGAATAACCTCACCGGATACAACATCGATATCTTTGAGGCTTCTATGAGGACATTACAACCTAGTCCATGCTATGGCTATTCTGTTTTCTACGGTACCTATGATGAGCTAGTAGGCAACGTATCTTCAGGGGTGAGGCTTACTCTTGCACACTTTCTTCTCACCCTCTTACAAGATTTCATGCGTAACATTTCAATTTATAGTTCCTATTTCAATCTCTGCTAATACACTTGCGGATAAATAGGCGTATGCTGCTGCAGTAGGCGACGTCACCATAACCGCAGAACGGGTTAATGGCACGTACTTTACAATGCCATACACACAGTCCGGTGTCTCTATGCTTGCTGTCGCTGAGGATGAACCAAGTGCAATCCGTTGTACATTTGTGAAGCCACTGAATGGGTGGCTTTGGTTTGCAAGCCCGCTCTTCTTCTTATACACTGCCTTTGTTGTGTGGATGATTGAACTACCCTGAAATCAAGAGTACCAAGGATCAAGTTTGAGACACTGTAGTACTGTCCTCTACTTTGTTTTCTCTACTTCGACTTTTTCTCATGGTCAGTGCTTCAAGCTTAACCTTCTTGATGCGTTTCATTATTAACATAGTTCTGAAATAACATATCTCTCCATCGGCTATTCCATACACAGGTCAAAGTATTAGAAGCCCCTTATCAGAAGTGGTCGTGGTGATATGGTGTTTTGTAGTGTTGATTCTAGTACAGCAAGCTTGTCATCTATCTTGACCGCAAAGAATGGAGGGGTGTCGGCTATCGTCAATGAGATCCCCTATTTAACTTCAGTCCTCTCTGATCGTCAGTACAAAAAGGAATTTAGGATGCTCGGGTCCATATACAAGACTCCTGGACTTGGGTTTGTAAGCTACTCGACCTAATGCCTTTTGTATCTATATTCAGGTTTTATTCTTGCAGCATTATGCTTCATTCTTGCGGCAAAGTTAGTTGCTAACATCATCTTATCTCTTCAGGCATTTCATCTAGGTTCTCCACTCTGTGCATAATCTTTCGATTGCCATCCTGAAATTAACCGGGGAGAATGGGGCGTCACAAATTGAAGAGAAATGGTTTGGAGTATCTTCAATGCCGATAGGTGATGGCACGCGGTTCCAGACACTGATTCCGGGCCTCTGACCTTACAAAGCTTCTCTGGTCTCTTTGTCGTCACGGGTTCTATTTCGACTCTTATGCTTCTGGTAAGCATTGCGAGGAGGGTTTATGTCAAATGCACCAGTTTGAGAAATGCTGATTGTCGTGGTGGTATCATGACAGATGCCATGGATAGGCTAAGGATGGAGTCAATGTGCACTAGTGGTATCCGGGGAGGGATAGTGTGGTGATTCCACACACAAAGACTTGTATTTCTTGTGTTAATGGTGTTTACAGAAGCTCCTCGAGCTGTACCATGGAGAGAAAGGAGAAGACGTGCTCCTCTGCCCTCTACTCTCGCTAGGGTTTTTCCTCTACCAAATGGTCCGACCTCCTCGTTGGAGGCCCTGGCTCACCTTATAAAGGGGTGACCAGGGTACATCTAGGGTTTACGTATCCAGCATATTCCATGAATATGCTCTTCCTAAAATAGCAAAGTGGTGCTCCTCTTTTCCCTAGCGTAAGCCTCTGTGAGACTATGTTGTAAGCCTCTATGAGACCATGTGACCCGACCACCAACGGGCAGACGACGTTACCTTTGTCGGCTTGCTCTTTCGTCTTTGTCCCTCTGTCTCTCGCTCTCTCTCTACAGAAACTCCAGTAGAGAGAGAAAAGCGATGACCACGAGGAGATTCCTTCCTTCTCATGTAAGCCAGCTCGTAACCCGGCTCCAGCCTGGTTAACTCGGCCTAGGCAGTACCTGCAAACATGAAACATGGTGATGCCGATATATGATTTACGTCGGCCGAGGTCTTGTTGGGTGGACATAGCAACGGGTAAGTCGGCTGTGACTCCGCCAGCCTCTAGGTACCTCGGTCACCACTTGCTTTGACCTCGTTATACCTCGACAGATACTGTCTTTGAACCTCAGCTCGACCCTACCTAGGGTCACCCCCCAACATTAGTCCCCGAAGTTGGTGCGGTCTTAGCAGCTTTAGCTGGTAAGGCCACAACAGGTTCAATTCCTCCGGATCTTTGTCCTTCTTGCCGACATATTTCTATGTCGGCCCCCTTCGAGTTAACTCGGCTGCTTTACTTGCTGACTTGATTTTAAATTTGAGCTTCATTGTCTCTTTTCGAGATATAACTCGTTGTCCGGGTCATAACGTTGCATCCGGGGTATACCTCTTAGATGCCTACCTTCTTGTGTACTCCTCCTTGTATCCTACGTGGCAATCAATCATTGCCGCTGCCTCATTTTAAGGGCCTTTGTAGCGGTTACTGCCATGTGCTGTCAGAAGTTACTGTGCCCCCATCACATCGTGGGGTGCCTCTTCGATAACCATAGAGCCACATCTTGTCGCTTGACCTTCTGCGCCGTGTAAACCCCTGTGTGGCTCATTTTGCTGCGTCCGTTGGTGGGATATACGCCCGCATCATGTGGCCGACAACAGTTATCGATCCCACTACCCATGATCTGTTCGTGGTTAAATAGGGGAGCAGGGGAGGTCCTTAGCCACTTCCCCCACTCGCCTATCCTTCTTCTTATTCCTTGCACCGCCATTGTTGCTGCTCTCTACTTAGCGATTGCGCCGCCGCTGCTGTTCTCCATGACTCACCGCTCCACTGAAGCGCCGCCGCTCGCCGCTGCTACGAGGCCACGCCAATGCAAGCCCCTCTCCCGCTCATCGAGCTTCTCCTTTGAGGATTGGGATTTGGAGATGCCTCGAGAAGTCATCGCTGTGGAAGAACACAAGGAGGGCGGCGCCGCCCATGAGCGTGTCTCCTGGGATGGATCAAAGGTGACACAGCGAAAGCTCGACTGGCTCATTCGCACACGTCGCATCCCCGCTGGGGTCAGCTGTCGTCTCCTCGGCGACGAGCACGCCCCTGTTCTTGAAGATGGTGAGTTTGTCGTGTTCGTCTCCCATTTTTCTCATGGCTTCAACATTCCCACTAGCAAATTCTTCAAGGATTTTCTCGAAACTTTCGGCTTGCAACCACATCATCTTCCTGCCAATGCCCTCGCTTCTTTCTCTGAATTTGCCTCCGGCATAGAGGGTTACCTCGGCCTTTGGCCAGATGTCAATACTTGGGCCAAGTTCTTCCTGTTCAAGGCCAACGTTGTCCCTAACAAAGATACCCCCCTAGCAAGAGATCTTTGACTCAGTGCGGGGCGGCATCCATTTCACCTCGGAAAAACTCCAGCTTTCCCTAGATCATGGGCCTCGAGTCTTGCAAGGGTGGGCGAGAAAGTTCTTCTATGTGAAGAACGATACCCCGGCTGACCTGATTGGGATTCCTTCCTTTAAGATTGGCATGCCTACTAGGAGGAACTAGGACCTCGACCCCAAGAGGAACAATCCCCTTGTCAATTCCGTGTTGAAGCGCATCCTCGAGCTTACTGATGTCGAGTTAGCCGGTGAGAACTTGATGGTTAGCTTTGTCCACAGCCGAGTTTCAGCCCACAGCAACAGTGAAGCCACAAGATCTGCTATATGAGCGGCCCCCGTGACCATAACCGAGTTTCCTCAGTCGAGTTATCCCACGCTCAGATATTCTGTCGAGTTAAGTCCATATTTAAGACAGGCTTGACCAAGGAATGGGCATGGGGGATGGAACCCTTCAGCCGAGATAAACCTGCTCCCAAGGTATGTTCCTCAGGTTTCTCATTTTCGAGTTATATTTTATGTCGGCCTATATTACTTGTTTGACCTTCCTACACTCATTTGTACAGAAATTTCTGTAGCAGGCGGTTGAGAACGGCCAAACCCCTGCCCTTACTTGGGGCAAGGATCAGGAGACCTCGGATGACAAGGAGCCAGACTCTGAGGAGTTTATGCATATTCTGAACTCCAGTTCCAGCCGGTCCCCCGGTAAGACTTCTGTCTTAAGGGATTGGGTGGACGATGATGACGATGATGATGACTGTGAGATTCTCAAGGTACTTGACCCCGTGCCCATATCTTACGCCTTTCCGACTGATCCTACTCCGGCTAATCCGGCTAGGCAAGTGCATGATACGCCCCCCATTTCCATTGGAGGTCAAGGTGCGACGAAGAAGCAAGCCGTGACCATGAATCCCCCTGCCGAACCATCCAGGGCTGGGAAGAAACCCGCGGGACGGAAAGCTCCCAATCCCAAGGCACCGCCAGCTGCATCCGGGTAAATTTCTCTTTCTTCTCTTGTTCTTCGAGTTTTATGTTTCCTCTTCTCTGTATTTCTTGTTTCTTTCTCTCTGATTTGACATGGTATTTTTCTATATTTGATTCGGCAGGGCCGCCATGGACATCTCTCAAAGCAACTCCAGCATTGCCTCTCCTATGCATCAAGCACCACCCTCTCCTCACAACGACGCTCCCGTTCTCAGCCCTATCCGACAGAACTCTCATGCGCGCCTACCAATAGTCTGGTTTGGCGGGAGGAGGAAAACATCGGCACCGGTGGAGGTAGTGCCACAAAATATTAAGTTATGCTGGATCAGTAGGGTGATCTTTCTGCCCCGCCGCAAGAAGAAGAAGATCGTGGCGCCGGTAATGTCGGTGCCGAAACTATGTCTACGAAGGTGTCGGAGACTCCGGCACCAGTCTAGCCTCAACCTCAGCCTCAAGCTCAAATATCCTCTACATCAACTCCCTTCAGCAACAACAAACACCGCCAGCTTCATCTGAGTCTCCCAAGAATCAGCCAAACGACCAGCCTCGGTGGAGCCCGTAGGCTAAATCCCCTTCTGCTTCACAATCTCAGCCTGCGCCAACCTTGGCGACTGATTCTCAATCAATGGCTTCCTAGCAGCAGGCCAAGCCTGCCACTAAGGCGAAGAAAGTTGCCGAGGTGACCAAGGCCGCGCCAAAGGGATCAGTTGCTGGGTCTAGGCAGTGCACCATTTCCTCCATGATGCAGAAAGGCGGTGCTGCTCCCGGCTCTGCTTTGGATAAACAAATTACCTTGCACACAAGCCCAACTGCTGCCAAGACCGCCCAAAAAACTGCTCACAGCAAAGGCTTGGTCCTGACTCAGACTCTTAGCGGAGAGAGCCTCGGCTCACTCACTGAGTATGCCGTGAACTAGGACAATGTCGAGTATGTCGATGTAAGCTTTGGCAATCCTGTGAAGTTTGGCCCCGCCGAGATTGGTGCGCAGATGAATACTGTCGGCAAAGCCATTGCTTATGCAAGCAAGATGATGGAGGTAAATATCTTGACTATCTTTTTTATGTTTGCGCAAGTACTTCTGTACATATCTTCTAGTACCTGAGCCTCTGGTAGAGTAAGAGATTACTAGGACGGATGCTCTTATAGCTTCAAATTTATCAAAGTAGCTTGTTTTTAACTCAGCCAAAAATCCCCTTAAGATCAGATATCCAACCACCTAGATTTGGGTCGAGTTAACTCGGTTCGAATCTTGAATAACTTTAATTATCTAGCCACCTAGAGCTGGGTTAAGTTCCACTTGACTCGGATCTTCAGTAGCTTTGAATATTCAACCACCTAGAGCCGGATTAAGTTCCACTTGGCTCAGATCTTTATTAACTCGAATATATAACCCTCTAGAGCCGGGTTAAGTTCCACTTGACTCAGGTCTTTATTAACTTCGAATATCTAACCCTCTAGAGTCGGGTTAAGTTCCACTTGACTCGGGTCTTTAGTAGCTTCGAATATCTAACCACATAGAGCCGTGTTAAGTTCCACTTGACTCAAATCTTAGTAGCTTTGAATATCCAATCACCTGTTGACTAATAGTTGCTCTTTTCAGATCACCACTAACCGAGACACTACTGAGTTCCAGAGGCTCCTGGACACGCATAGAGAGATTTCCTCAAAGCATAAGGCGCTGCTATTGGAGTACAAGAAGAAATGGAAGTCTTTGAGTTGTAACCTTTAGTTTGGTTCTTTTTGTTTTTGACTTTCCGAGCTAACCTATGACTCGGTTGTTGCTAGCTAATGTGGAAACCCAGAACCAGGAGCTGTGAAAGCAGGTGGCCGAGCTTAAAGGTACTTTTCTTCTTGACCTTTACCGTTTTCACTTTTGGTTTGGCTTATAATCATTCCTCGGCTACCACCGGGTCGAAAATTATTGCTGTGTCTCTTTAGGATAACATATCCATGCCTGATTTGATGCTCTACTTTCTCGAATAAGAAGGGCAGCACTAGACCCAGTTGAAGGAGAAGGATGATGAGGTTTCTCGGCTACGTGCCGAGAATGAAAATTTCAAACTTCTCTAGAAGACTTTGCTAGAAAAATTGGATCAGGAGTTCTTCGAGGAGAAGACTCAGCTCGCTGGCCAACTTGACAAAGGCAAGGAGCTTCTCCAAGAGGCCAAAGCCAAATTTGAGTCGGTGAACACCGTGCTTATGGATCTCCAGAAAAAGCAGCCTGCTTGGCTGGCTGAACTGACTCGAATCCACGGTCTCATAGCTCGTAAGCTTTTTTGTGCCCACTTTATTTTTTCTTGCCGAGGTCTCTGCTCTCCCCTTTTTTGCTCTTTCTGACTTTCTCTTTTGCTCATCCTTTTAGAGGACTTTCCTCAGTCCAAGGCATGTACGGACGTTGCCATCCAAAAATTCCAGGAGAAGAAATCTGAGGATGGTCCCCTCTCCGAAGAGGTCGATATTGACGCATCCTTGGTTGGTCTTGCGGCCAACCTCGGAACCATGAATGTCTTTGGGGTTGGGCTTCTCAGCGCCGCGCTTGAAGATTTTCATGCTCTCTGTCCATAAGAAGCGACTCCCAATAAGTTTGCTTTCTTGTCCGAGAAACACAAGGGTGTCCAAGCACAACTCAAGTTGTGGAGAGAATCTGCTACGCGTGCTAGAGCCGACACAACCTTGTCTTTTGTGCTGTCTTGGTATGAAGCCATACACTTGGACATTCTTTCCCGCATGCGCACTGGATCCAGATGGACCACTAACCCGACCAGCATTGCTCAATGCCAAGCCCGAGCCTACGTCCTCATTCAATATGCTCATTGTTATGAATGGAATTAGGGGCCGAGTTTTCTCGATGCCATTGACGATGAGTACGTCGAGGAGGGCGCTGACGAAAATCTAGAAGACCCGGAGGGTGCCGAGGAGAACTTGGACATTGATGCGGAAAGCTCTGATGATGATGCTGAGGCCGAGGCTCCTAACACCGAAGATAACATGCCTCCTCCTACTACGGACGATCTAGCTGCCGCCGCTCCTTGAACACATAAGCTTTAAACTTTATTAAACACCCGGTATGCCGGGTGTAGGATGTAATATGCACTTTAAGTTATTTTTCTATAATGTATTTTACAATTCTTTTTTGCACTCCATGTTTTCTCATGATTTCTTTAATATAAAGATCAACTAACTTCTCGCAATTATCTTTATGGTTTACTACTATAAAATGTGCACTCTTGGTTAACCAATCCACTATTTCCCAGATCATACAGTTGTGATTTTTTGTCATGGGCAATCTGGTAATAAAATCCATTCCAATTTCTTCTCACTTCCAAATGGGTATCGGTAAAGGTTGTAGTTTTCCAGCAAGACTCTAATGCTCTGCCTTTACTCTTTGGTAGGTGTGACATTATGCTACATATTTGGTAACTTGGACATTGTTCCACCGAAATATTTGTTTAAGGTCCATGTACATCTTAGTTCCTCCATGATGTATGGAGTAAGGTGTTTGATGAACTTCTCTTAATATTACTGCTTTGATTGTATTATTGTCAAGTACACATATCCTTCCTTGGAACCATAAGGAATTCTCCTCCTTAAGTTCAAATGTTGAAGGTTCTCTGTTAAGTATTTTCTGTATCTCTCTCATTGAGATTGGGTCATCAGTTTGGCTTTGCACGATCTCAGGTTTTAGGTTCATTTCCATTTATCCTAGGATATTCATGGCTTCTATGGTACCAATAGGTTCTCCATTCCAAACCTCCAATTGGGCTTGTTCTATTTCTCGTTGTAGTTGTTTAGGCAGTTTTATTTCCACTAGCATGTTACATGTGGCTTTTTGGCTTAATGCGTAAGCTACAACATTTTCCTTTCCTAGGTGATGACACTACATAAAGTGTGTCAATTCGTTGGTACTCCAAGTGTAGAGTGATGCAACAAGAGAAATTTTCCCCACAAGGGTGACTCGGGGTTTATATCGAACTCTCGGGGAACAAAGTTGAAGCTTCTTCCAACCTCGTCTAGCAACCTGCAAACCAAAGTCTTTGTCTGGTGCCCCCAACTCCATCGTGTGCATTTCAAGCACAAGGCTTCGGTATTAGTAAAGTAGAATAACAAAAAATAAAATACTAGAAATAAAACTAAAACTAAAACTAGAAAGTAAACTAAAACTAGTAAATAAAGATGTCTTTGGGTTTTTGGTTATAGTTGCAAGAAGTAAAGATATTTTTGTATTTTCTAAATTAATTAATGCTAAAAATGTAAAGGCAAGTAAAGGTTGTTTTTTATGATAAAAAGTGGACCGGGTGTTCATGATTCACTTGTCTACTCTCTCATAAAGGTGTAGTGGCATTCAGAACATGATAGATAACTAATATTAATGAGATTTTATTTTGTGTCTTGATTAGCATTCGTATGGGCATCATGTACTATCATAAATATGATACTACACATCTTAGTTATACTCCACTAGAAAGGGATACACTCCAAGCAATCTAGATTTAAGAATTAAAAGAGCATAACTTACGTACTTTGACATGATGTTTGAACAACCACTAGTAGAAAATAGGGCTTCAGTTCGGTCCAAATTCCGGCACTAGTCCCAGTTTTTTACGGGCCGAGACTAGTGTGAGCACTAGTCCTGGTTCGTACCGGCTCCAATGGCTAGGAGCCCTGGCAAGTCCTAGTCCCGGGTCGTTCCAGACCTTTAGTCCCGGTTTGTGATACGACCCGGGACTAGAGGCCTCGCGCTAGCCAGCCGCACAGTGCGGTAACATTTAGTCCCGATTCATATAACGGACCAGGACTAGAGGTTAATCACTATTCCCGGTTTTTTATACCGACCGGGACTGCTAGTTTCTCTATATAACTCGGCTTCATCCATGTCCGAGCCATGGCCATTTTTCCTCCAAAGCAAGCCGAGTTCATGCCATTTTTTCTCCAAGATTGTCAAGGTTTGGTGGCATCTCCTAAATCCAAAGGTTTTAAAAGGTTAACAACTTCATCCTTTCATCTTTCATTGTTAGTTTATCTCAATGCGATAGAAGTAGAGATGGATTGCATGCTCTAAAAGTAGAGGAATGTTTAGATGTGTAATTTTAGGCAAATTTTGATTAGGCAAAAAGTTACTGAAAATTGAAATGTGTAATTTTGAAATGTGTAATTTTAGAGTTTCCGAGCTCATAATGGACTGAGGTTTTCTCTGCTAGAACAATAATTAAAAACTCCACATTTTTAATGTTAATTGTTTTGTCCAATTCAAAAATTGGTGCACGCAAAATTTTCAAAATTCAAATATTTAGATTTCAACAAGTAAATGGAGTGGAAATGATCCATGCTTTTTATATGATGTTAGTACATAGTAGGTGCACCTATTTTGGTTTTTGATATACTTTTATAATAATGCAGATGGTCCGGGCATGGATGTACGATACTTACGGACGCTCTGGCGAGTTCAGTAATGGCGTGCGTGAATTCCTCCATGTGGCTGATGCGAACAAGCGGAATGGTTTTGTATTATGTCCGTGTATTGTCTGTAAGAATCAGAAGGATTACTTTGACTCAAAAACCATTCACATCCACCTGTTGAAGTTTGGTTTCATGCCTAGCTATAATTTTTGGACCAAGCATGGAGAGAGAGGGGTTATAATGGAAGACAATAAAGAAGAAGAGGATGATGACAACTACCATGGGTTCCCTGAATATGGTGATACTTCCATGGGGGAAGCTGAAGGGGAGGCTGAAGAAGAGGCACATGATGAGCCTATTGATGATCTTGGTTGGACAATTGCTAATGCACAGAGAGACTGCGAAAATGAAAAGGAGAGGGAGAAGTTCAACCACATGTTAGAGGATCACAAAAAAAATTTGTACCAAAATTGTGAAAATAGTATGAAAAAACTAGGTAGCACACTGGAATTGTTGCGATGGTAGGCAAAGTGTGGTCTATCTGACTCCGGATTTGAAAAGTTGCTGAAAATAATGAAGAATATACTTCTAAAGGATAACATATTGCCCTCTAGTACGTATGAAGCAAAGAAGGTTGTCTGCCCTCTAGGTTTAGAGGTTCAAAAGATACATGCATGCATTAATGACTACATCCTCTATCTTGGTGAGGAATACGAGAATTTGGATGCATGCCTGGTATGCACTTCATTGCAGTATAAGATCAGACGAGATGACCCTGATGATGTTGAGGGCGAGCCCCTGGAAGAGGGTTCCTACCAAGGTGATGTGGTATGCTACTATAATACCGCAGTTGAAATGTTTGTTCAGGAACAAAGAGCACGCCAAGTTATTGTGATGGAACAAAGAGGAACGTAAGTCAGACGGGATGTTAAGACCCCCTACTGATGGGTCGCAGTTGAGAAAAATCGAAAGAGACTACCCGGAATTTTCAGATGACACAAGGAACTTAAGGTTTGGTCTAAGTACAGATGGCATGAATCCTTTTGGAGAGAAGAGCTCTAGTCATAGCACCTAGACCATGACTCTATGTATCTATAACCTTCCTCCTTGGTTGTGTATGAAGCGGAAGTTTATTATGATGCCAGTGCTGATCTAAGGCCCGAAGAAACCCGACAATGACGTTCATGTGTACCTAAGGCCATTAGTTGAAAAACTTTTACAGTTGTGGCACAAACCCAGCGTACGTGTGTTGCATGAGCACAAGCAGGAGGAATTCGACCTCTGAGCGTTGCTTTTCATAACAATCAATGATTAGCCTGCTCTTAGTAACCTTTCAGGACAGACAAACAAGGGATGTAATGCATCCACACACTATTTAGATGAGACTAAAAGTATATATTTGTTCAGTATATATTTGGAACATTGTAAGAAGAAAGTGTACCCGGGGCACCGTCGATTTCTTTTGGATAAGCATCCCTTAAGAAAGAGAGGAAAGCATTTCAACGGTCAGGCATGTGACCAGCAGAAGCCTAAGGAATGTACTAGTGCTAATGTATTTGATATTCTCAAGGATTTGGTTCAAATAGTAACCTTTGGAAAGGGTCCTAGCAGACAATCTATTCCGAAGGACGCTGACAGACACGCACCCATGTGGAAGAAGAAATCTATATTTTAGGAGCTACCCTATTGGATATTCCTAGAGGTCTGCTCTGCAATCGACGTGATGCATGTGACGAATAATATTTGCGTGAACCTACTAGGCTTCTTGGGCGTGTATGGGAAAACAAAAGATACACTGGAAGCAAAGAAGGACCAGGAATGTATGAAAGACCCAGAAGGCCTGCATCCAGAACGGTTTCAAGGTCATGCCAGCTACGCTCTTACCAAACAAGAGAAGGAAATAGTTTTTGAATGCCTGAGTAGTATCAAGGTCCCGTCTGGCTTCTCGTCAAATATAAAGAGAATAATAAATATGACAGAGGAAAAGTTCCAAAACCAAAAGTCTCATGACTGCCACGCGATTAGGACACAATTGCTTCTGATTGCATTGAGGGGGCTTCTACCGGATTATTTTCGAGTACCCATTGTGAAGCTATGTGCATTCCTCAATACAATATCTTAGAAGATAATCAATCCTAAAGATCTATCATGGTTACAGAATGATGTGGTGCAATGTCAGTTTTGAGTTGGTGTTCCCACCATCCTTCTTCAATATTATGACGCACCTCCTGGTTCACCTAGTCAAAGAGATTTCCATTCTCGGTCATGTATTTCTACACAATATGTTCCCCTTTGAGAGGTTTATGGGAGTCTTAAAGAAATATGTTCGTAACCGTGCTAGGCCAAAAGGAAGCATCTCCAAGGGCTATGGAACAGAGGAGGTCAATGAGTTTTGTGTTGACTTTGTTCCTGACCTTAAGGCGATTGGTCTTCCTCAATTGCGGCATGAGGGGAGAATAAGTGTAAAAGTCACTCAAGGAAGCAAATCAATAATATATAGGGACAGACATTCTTACACTAAAGCACATTACATAGTTCTACATAATTCCATCTTGGCAGCTATTTATATCAAGGAAGACAAGAAAATTGTACGCTCGAACAACCCTAGAAAGCATGATGGCTGGATTAGAGATGAACACATGAAGACTTTCGGAGGTTGGTTGCAACATATCATAAAAAACAACACTCTTGGAGATGAGTTGTACTTGTTCTCCAGGTCACCAACCAAAACAGCAGCATACATTTTGATGCAACAAGATAAATGGGAATATATTTTATATCGACTTTCTGTGGTCTACATCATTGACTATATCGACTTTCCAAGGGTACGAGATAAATGGGAATACATTTTAAATGACCGCCCAAGATAAAAAGAGCACCAACCAAAACAGTGGTGTCCGCTTTGATGCAACAAATGACAATGGGTCAGAGACCACATATTATGGTTACATAGAGGAGATATGGGAACTTGACTAATGGACCTACTTTTAAGGCCCCCCTGTTTTGGTGCAAATGGGTCAGACTGACAAGAGGCGGGGTAAAAGTAGACGAGCAGTATGGAATGACAACAGTGGATCTCAACAATCTTGCGTACTTAGATGAACCATTTGTCCTAGCCAATGATGTGGCTCAGGTTTTCTATGTGAAGGATATGTCTAGCAAACTGAGAAAAAGAAAAGATAAGCATAAGAATACATCAGACGATGAGCGAAAGCGCCACATAGTTCTTTCACGGAAAAGAAAGATTGTGGGAGTGGAGGACAAGATAGACATGTCAGAAGATTATGATAAGTTTCATGAAATTCTGCCCTTCATGGTGAAAACTGATCCAACAACCCTATTAATTAAAGAAGATGCTCCATGGTTACAGCGCAATCAGCAAGGGACACATGTGAAGAAATGATGTGTAATAATGTATTAAAAAATTATGTAACTGTGTTCTAAAAATTCAGAAGAAAACTTTTATGTAATGCATTGTTCTCGAGTATTCTGAATAGTTCCCAAGACAATCTCTTCATGTAATACATCTTTATTAATCAAACTGGCCACGGCAGTCATTACCAGGGGTAGCGATTGATAGTATTGGGGGCGAGAGCTGGCAGCCATTTGCGATGCAAGATGGGGGCAGATGCACATGAGTTTACTCCTACTAGATTGTATTGGTGGAGAGAAAGTTATAGCGGTGGCGAGCTCGGAGTCTAAGCAGCGAGTCGCTTGAGGGGGTGTATGATGGAACGTGAGTACAAAGGGAACCCTAGGGAGGTTTATATAAGAGGTACCTCATTAGGGTTTACAATAATTACAACCGAACTAGTCAAGGATTCGGAAGATTTGACCTAATCCGACTGGGTTTCGACTATGCTTCTGGGCCTCCTGCTTCCAGTCACCAGGCCTGCTACTTAGTCGCATTCCAGTCGCCGTCTTGCAGGCCCTCTCGCAAGGTCCTTGGGCCAGTCGGAACGTCCTGCTGGGCATACCCCGTTTGGCATATCCCCATCAGTAGTCCCCGAGGCCATCGTTGATTCAGTGCAGGTGTTCATTTGGCAGATGGAGTAGGCGAGTCCAATTTGGACGCCCAGTCGAATCGGTGATGGACTCTGTCGAGAATGGAGGAAATTTTCCCACCTGGTTCCCAATCGCGGCTTTGGCGAATGTATTCACACTCGAGTCGCTGCCCCTGTCGATTGAAGAAGTTGGACCATCAGCTTGGTCAAACTAGCCGTTGGTTAATCCAACGGTAACTTCGGCATAATTACCGCGAGTAACGGCTATCCCGAGATTGGCGGGTAGCGTGTCTTTATAAGGAGAGTGATGGAAAATCCCTGTAGATCTTCTCTCGCATCCTTACTCTCATGCACCCCATTCTCTCTGTCTCTCCATGAACCAGAATCCCTGGACCGAGCGACCTTATTTCTCCCTTGATGGTGCCTCCGAAAGATCTATGGGGGAAATCCAAGTGCACCACAACATAGCTCAAATCATTTGAGGACGCGGGGTCCTTTGCAAGGGGAATTGGCGAATTCCTGCCTCCTTCGAGATCGAGCCGAAGCCACACGCCGACGAATTCATCTGCTTCCCGAGCCATTTGGAGAGGGGCTTGGGATTTCCCACCTCAGTCTTCTTCCGGTGGTTCTGCGTGTACTACGCGATCAAGCCGTCGGATCTTGGTCCACACAGCATCGAGCAGCTGGCGATCTTTGTCGCCTTCTACGAATGCTACCTCGGCTGTAGGCCGTACTTCCTGCTGTGGCTAGAGTTGTTCCATGGTCGCATTGGCCGGGATGGATCTAGCGGCCCTATCTTGGCGGCGGGCGGCATCACCTTCCAGCTGAAGCCAAAGGCCAACTTCTTCAATCTCCTACTATTGAAGAAGGCCGCAAGCGAGTGGAAGAAGAGTTGGTTCTACGTGAAGGAATCCACCCCTCCGGTGAAGTGGCAGTCCCCATGTACGTTGCAGAGAGAAGCGCGCATCGTCGGCTGATAGTGTCGAAGCTCCCTGAAGACCAGAAGATGACCGTCACGGAGATGATGGAGCAGATCAAGGTCTTGAAGAAAAGGGGCTTGAAACAATCAACCTCTACAATTGCTAGCTCGAGTGGCACCTAGTTCCGCTGGCAACTCGGCCTCACTGGATGTACGAGTACACCGGGAATAACGACCCCTCCAGGACGAGCAAGGAGTCCTAGGAGGCTGCGGACTACAAGACTGCCCTAAAGAAGATCACGGACGTGGATTTTATCGATATGTCGGTCGGGCTCGCTCCATCTGTAGCCGGGAAGAATGATGCTCCCAAGGTAAGCCTTTCCCTGTCTTTGCTTTGTCCTCAGTCATAGCTCGCGCGGGTGCAATTGGCATTCGTGACTCGTGACATTCAATTTTGGTCTCTGACTTGGTCAATTTTCCTTGTCCACTCTCAGTTGTTCCAGGTCCTCGAAGGCTGGCTTTCCCCTCTCGACGAGGAGATCTCCAAAGAACTCGAGGAGGGGGCGACGGAGAGTCCTTCGAGAGTGAGGAGGAGGCGAAGGAGGTCCCTCCGCCAGCACCCACGACCCGCAAGACTCGCATGCAGAAGCAGCACAAGATCGAGGCGAGCCGCAGTCTTGAAGAGCACGATGATGACGATGAAATCTTGCAGGAGCATAGCTCGCGGCGAACGGCCACATCGGTGAAGCCCGCGCAGAAATTGAAGTCGCCAGTGAAGAAGCCGCCACCCAGATCTGTGGTGGCATTTGAGTTGGATGAAGATTCCGATGACGAGGCAGCCAAAACCTCAACCGAGATCCCTGAAGACATAACTCCAATGACGGGGTTGGAGCCTGTGGACGTGGTGGTGGAAGTGGAGGTTTCGCTTGCCGCGATTGCTACAACAGTCCCGGCTGCCGCGGAGCCAGGGGCAGCTGAAACCATGGTGGCGAGGTCGCCACCACCAGCGGGAGCGGTCGTGTCGCCCGGGCCGGAGATCCCTGCAACTGCGACCTCGATGTCGAAGAAGCCTGAAGTGTCATGGGCTGCTAGTGTCTTCAAGAAGGGGCTCTCGCGCAAGCTAGGCCCAAAGTTGGATATGCCCACCCATATTAGCACGAGGATGCGCGTATTTCTGGTTGCCAAGTAAGTCTAACATTCTCTTTTCTGTGCTTCAATGTTTGTTTGCATAATTTGTTTACTGACCGTGCCGATTTCGCAGGTCTGGTGCCAAGAAGATAGGTCGCCCTATGGTGACCAAGATTCCGCCAGTCGATGCTGGAGGGGAAACTGACCCCTCCAAGAAGAGGAAACCTGTTGCGGAGGATGCGCCAGTCGAGGGAGTGAAGAAGAAGAAGGGGGGCGTCACTGACGCCACAGAAGAGGGTGACTCCGCTACTCGTGCCAGAGAAGCGACGGTCTCCCAATTGGAACCAGCCAAGGGGGCTCTGCCACCAGAACCATTGGCCCCGACGACTAGTGCCCCAACGAAGACGACCGTGTCGTTCCGCGCTTGATGGCGAAGGCATTTTCGATAAACCACGGAGACCCAGTGTCCGCAAATTCTAGAGATCGTTGATGAAGATGTTGGGCAGCGTCATGGGTGCACGTATTTTGTGGTTCCTTCGATGGATGCCAGCAAACTTCATCAAATGCTTCGTGCCACCATTCAGGTATGTCCAGTCCCCGAGTGCCTGATCGCTGAATTTCAGCGGTTGGGCACTTAAAGATTCTAGTCATCCAGTCCCCGAGGGTCTAGTCACTGAATTTCAGTGGCTAGGCACTTGGGATTTTTGATCGTCCAGTCCCCGAGGGTCTAGTCGCTGAATTTCAACGGCTAGACACTTGGAATTTTTGATCGTCCAGTCGCTTAGTATTGTTCTATTGGTAGGGCCCATGCAGGGAATTGTCTGATCGATAAGCCGCGAGGGAACGCCTGGAGCATGATCTTCATGTGGCGCAGGAGGCCAATCGGAGACTCCAAGAAACTACTGGTAAGTTGTTGCTTACCTTGGCGAGCTCGAACTATTGCTGCTTACGCTAGGCTGACTTCTGTTGCTTTGTGTTTCATCGATGGGCTTCAGCTGCGACTGCCAAGGCCCAGGAGGGGTATGTTCTGGCTGCTAAACTAGATACAGCGAAAGAGCGGATCGACTCGCTGTGGAGGGAGTTGGAGGAGGTGAAGGCATCGATGGTATCTTCTGAAGAGAGGGCCAAGGCCATAATCGCTGCGGTGGAGGAGGAACGAAAGGCTTCCGACTCGGTCATCCTTGGGATGTAGGGCGACCTTGGTGCCCTTGAGTATCATGTGATGGAGAGCTACCAGAAACTCCTCGGTGAGTGATTACTCTTTCCCTTTGCTATGCAGTGAGTTAGTCCTTAGTGACGTTGGTCTCTGACATTGCAGCCTTGATAGGACAAAGCGACCTGGTGGTGCGGACCATCAATGCCTCACAATGCGTGAGTACGGTGGTGAATGCGGCCACCGCCTCGGCGCTGTGCGTCCATGCCGTGCTCCAAGGGATGTCCCCCACATAAGTTATTCCTGGGGGGTTGACCGAAGTTTGGCGCTATCTGGAGGAGGCGCTCGTCGTCGCGGAGTGGATGGCGCGATCGGCCTTCAGGCGCGGGGCCACCATGACATTGAGCCTGGGGCTCGCTCATTTCCCTGATGAGTTGGACCTCGACGATGTCACCAGTGGCTATCCTTTGGCAACTGGCTCGGTGGAGATGACGGAGGTTATGAGGCTAACCGCCAAGGATGCTACATTCAAGGGGCGAGTATTGGCGATGGGGGACTTGTTGCCGTACCAGGAGACGGTGGTAGCGCCGAGCAACCCCGAGATGGAGCATCGTGACCTAAAGTCGGAGCAACCATTCCAGTCGGTGTTCTCGAAGTCGTTGATGCCGTACCCAACGAATCCGTGGGAGCCGTTCATCCGTGTCAAGGGTGATGGTGGCGCTTCTTCTTTAGAGCCTGCAAAATGAATCGCCGCCCTAAGGGGCTTTTGTAAGTCATTGCGATTGGCCACTTTTCTAATGTAAACAATATTTGGAAGTAAGAGGAGTCACTCGACTCGCAATGCATGTTTGAAGTGTGTTTTTTTGTTGACTTTTAAGGTGAGCAAGTCCCCAAGAGCGTCCTCCCTTTATTGGGGTTTACCTTGTTTATATGTGAATATGATTGTGTTTAGTTTTTGTGTTTGTTGGGTTCGAGTCATCGGCCTGGTCGCTTGGTTACCCCAAACTCGAACATGGGGCGGTATAGGCGAGTCCCCGAGCGTGAGGATCTAGTGCGTTGTTTGTAACACATCTCTCCCCTGGCTCGGAGAGTCAGTCGCGTGGCGAGTCCAGGGCACGCTCTCTTACTTGGTGCGTTCCCGAGCTACGTAGGCGTTATTGTAGACAAGTCCCCGAGTATGGTACTTAACCGTTCGAGTCGCCGTGCACGAGGATGGGGAGGACAGATCATTGTGGGAAGTGTTTGTCGGTTGTCTTGGCCCGAAGGTCCAGTCGAGCGTGGCAACTCCAATGGGGGCTCCGAGGTGGTGTGTTCGTGGATGACACAAGGCCCGACTTTGTTCGGTGCCCTTGGGCCGCACTACTTATCCATGCCGGTTGCTCTACCAAAAGTTGACTTCTGTCGGTAGCATATAGCGAAACGTACGAGTACGAGTGGCACAAGAGTATGGCGAGTAGGCACAATTTGTGCGATCTGAATTTTTATTATGTAGCAGTAGAGTACAAGTTTTAGTTATATGTGTAGAACTTGCGGAGGAGGTTTACATTCCATGGCCTCCCAACTTCAAGCTGGCCATCGCCTCGTACATTGATCAGGTAGTAGACATCGTTGTCGAGGACTCTCCCAATGGCGAATGGCCCTTCCCATGGGGGGAGCTTGTGCATGCCCTTCCTGTCCTGGACCAGCCGCATGACTAGGTCGCCTTCCTGGAAGGTGCGAGTCCGAACTCGGCGGTTGTGGTAGCGGCGGAGTCCTTGATGGTAGATGACGGTGCGGGAGAGAGCTAGGTCGCGTGCTTCGTCGAGATGGTTGACTCTGTCTTGGCGGGCGATCTCATTTGCCGCCTCTACGTAATTGATGACCCGAGGCGAGTCGTGTTCTAGGTCCGTTGGCATTACGGCCTCAGCGCCATACACCATGAAGAAAGGCGTGAACCCCGTAGACTGATTGACGGAGGTGCGAATGCCCCATATCACGGAGGGGAGATCTTTGACCCAGCATCCGGGGGTGCGCTCGAGGAGCACCTGGAGTCGCGGCTTGAGGCCATGGAGTATGCTTTGGTTGGCGCGTTCTTCTTGTCCGTTCGACTCCAGGTGGGGACTGAGGCGAGGTTGAGCCGTATGATGTGCTCCTTGCAGAATTCTGCCATGGTACCTTTGGCGAAGTTGGTGCCGTGTCAGTTATGATGCTGTGCGGGTAGCCGTACCGGTAGATGAGCTCGTGGAGGAACTTGGTGGCAGTCTTTCCATCACACTTCTTGATTGGTTTGGCTTCAACCCACTTGGTGAACTTGTCGAGTACAACGAGGAGGTTGGTGAAGCCAGATGGGGCCTTCTTGCATGGGCCGACCATGTCCATGCCCCATACGGCGAATGACCATGAGATGGGGATGGTCTTGAGTGTTGAACCAGGGATGTGCGTCTGGTTGGCGTACTTCTGACACCCGATGCACCGTTGGACGATGTCGATGGCGTCGGCGTGCACGGTGAGCCAGTAGAAGCCATGTCACATGGCTTTGGCGACCAGCGACCTGGCGCCGGCGTGGATGTCTTGGAGGATCTTGCGGCCTTCTTCTGGTTGTACGCAACATTGGAATACGCCTGTCACGCTTGTGTTTGTGGAGCTCGCCGTTGATGATGACAAAGTATTTGCACTAGCGCACAATTATCCGCGCTTCCTTCTTGTCGCTTGGAAGGATCTTGTGCTCGAGGAAGGCGACGTATGGTGCGGTCCAGTCACTGGTTTTGGTCACCATGGTGACTAGAGCGGGCTCGGGCTGCAGGGGTATCCCGACGTCAGTCTCCTTTGGTGGGGAGACCGAGGGCTTGTGTATGATGTCGAGGAAGACATCTACAGGTGGAGTTTGGCGGGCTGACCCGATGCGGGATAGGGCACCGGCCTCCTTGTTCTTGCACCTATCGATCCACTCGACGGAGTAGCCGGTGAAGTGGCCCCCCTCCTGGTCCACTGCTTGGCGGTACGCTATCATTGTAGGGGAGAAGGCATTGCAGATCACAGCGACTTGGCCAGCGACTAGGTCAGAGTCGCCATAGCACCGTAGGCGAGTAGGCACTGCACTTCTTCGGCGATTTCTCGGTGACGCTCTTCATTGAAGGGCCACATCAACTTCTTAACTGGTTGGACTTTGGGGTTGGTGTTAAGTTTGTGCTCAGCGAGTTCCCTCAGGACACCAAGCATGTCAGATGGCTTCCATGCGAAGATGTCGCGATTCTCACGTAGGAACCCGATGAGCGTGCTTTCCTATGCAGGACTCATGTTTGTGTCGATGGTAACCGTCTGGCTGGAGTCGCCTGGAACGAGCTCGACGGTGCGGGTGTGCGTGGTCGCCTCGAAGGTGGAACTTGCGGCGGTTGGCTTCTTCACGATGGTGGGGTTGTCCTTGTCGACATTGCTCACGTATTTCGCGAGCTCGTCCATGTGATTTGTTTCCGCAACGATGACGGTGTCAGCCAGCTCGGTTCCTTTGTCTTCACACTCCATGGACATGTCGGGGTCACCATGGATGGTGATGATGCCGCTTGGCTTCGGGAGCATCATCATGTTGTAGGCGTAATGCGGAGTCGCCATGAACTTGGCGAATGCCTGGTGCCCTAGGATGCAGTGGCGGGGGCTGCAGAAGTTCACCAGCTCGAAGACGATCCGCTCGGTGCGGAAGTTCGCTGGTGTGCCAAAGGTGACTGGCAGCGTCACCTTGCCGATCGGGTATGCCTTCCGACCAGGAAACGATGCCATGGAAAGTGGTGAGTGTCGGCTCGATCGCCGACTCCGGGAGGTTGAGCCTCTTGAATGTGTCCAAGTACCTGATGTTAATGGAGCTTGCACCGTCCATCAGCATCTTGGGCAGCCGGTAGTCGGCCACTTTTGGCTTGACCACCAGGGCGACTCGCCCTGGGTACTCGATCCTGGGCGCGTGATCTTGCTGACTCCAGGTGATGCTTTGCTCGGACCAGTTGAGGAAGCGGGGGATGTCGACTTGGGTCACCGCATTGACGGCGACTGCATGGGCGAGCACCTTATTCTCTTGTTTGGTAGCGAGCCCGGTGAAGGTGTGTAGCGAGCCGATGGCGTTGCCGAACCCACCAGCATTGCCGTTGACCCTAGGTGGGTTGTTTTTGGGATCCTCCCTTGCTCTCCTTGCCTTTTCGATCTCCTTCAGGGAGTGGCAGTCTGTGGTTGTGTGGGTGGCGGGTTTTCCCTCCCTGCTGTGGTAGACGCAGGGTTGGTTGAGCAGGGCGGCTGGGTCGAATTTCGGCCTCTTCGCGTTCTTGGCGCGGTAGTTTTCGCTGTCGCGGTAGTTTCCTCCGTCACGGCGGAAGTTCTTCGGGTCGTGTTGGCCGTAACTAGCATTAGTGATGAAGTCGACTCGCCCATCATTGCTGGCGTTTGCCGGTGAGGCGATTGTTGCTGTAGCGCATTTCACGCTGTCGCCCGTTGTCGTGGCCGCTGGTGCGGCGCCTTCCTCGGAACTTGTCATTGGAGTCCTGGTTGGGGTCCTCCTCCGCGTACTGCTTGGCGATCTTGAGGAGGTTGGGGATGTTGTCGAGCATCCGGTAAACCCTCTTGATCTTAGCGACCAGGGGCTCGTACTGGCACGCATTCTTGAAGCAGTTGATCGCCATGTTTGGGTGAATGTCGGAGGCGTTGATCCATAGTTCCTGCCACCTTTGGATCTAGTGGCGGGTCGATTCACACGACTAGATGCATCGCTCCAGGTCCTCGATGGTGGTGGGGCGGGTGTAGGAGCTCTCGAAGTAAGGAATCACACATCTCCTCCCACGCGTCAATGCTTTCAGCGGGGAGGGTGTTGATCCATTGCCTGGTTGCTTCCTCCATCATCAGGGGGAGGTAGCGAGCGGCTAGCAGGTCGGTGTGGCCGGCGATTCCCATCGCCATAAGGTACTGATGGCTCAATACACGGCGCCCAGAAAAGTGCTTGGTGCGTGGTGTTGATGTAGAGCTCGTTGGGAACCCCAAGAGGAAGGTATGATGAGCACAACAACAAGTTTCCCTCAGTTATGAAACCAAGGTTTAATCGAACCAGTAGGAGCAAGGAAACACCTCAAAGGTGTTACTAGCTGAGCTTTGCCAGGGCGCACTACCGGTGCTAGTAGCAACGTGGAGACCTGCACAACACAACCACAGAACTTTGTCCCCAACTTGCGATGAGGTTGTCAATCTCACCGTGTTTTGCAAAAAACTAAGGATTAAACGTATCGAATGGAAAGAAGTAAAAGTTTGTAGAAAGTAAACACAAAGCAGTAAAAGATTGTAGATTGTATGTAAAGAAAAAGGACCGGGATCCATAGTTCACTAGAGGTGGCTCTCCTTAGATAGATAACATGCTGGGTGAACAAATTACAACGGGGCAATTGACAAACACCGAGAAAGCAATACATGCATATACTAATCATCTTGACTCCTTTGAGACTTGATTGGGCATTACAACATAATACATAGACCGCCATCCAACTGCATCTATGACTAATAATCCACCTTTAGGTTATCATCCGAACCCCCTCCAGTATTAAGTTGCAAGCAACAGATTATTGCTTTACGAACTACGTGTAAAGTAAACAATACAATTGTTCTATGAACAAAGGATCGTTGTTTTCTCCCTAGTAGCAACAACACATCTAGTACCTTAGAGATTTCTGTCACTTCCCCAGATTACCAGAGGCATGAACCCACTATTGAGCATAAATACTAACTCTTGGAGTTGCTAGCATCTACTTGGCCAAGATAGCTACTAACAACGGAAAGCATGCAAGATCTCAAATAACAAAGACATGATAGAATCAATAATCAATCTGAAATAGCATCTCAATATCCATCGGATCCTCGCAAACACAACATGTATGAATTACAAATAGATGATCTTGATCATGAACGGAGCTCACAAGATCTAAACATGAAAGCACAAAGGAGGAGGAACCAGCCATCTAGCTACTACATGGATCCGTAGTCCAAGGATGAACTACTCACGCATCACACCGGAGGCTTGCATGGTGATGAAGAAGGCCTCTAGGGTGAATTCCCCTCTCCGGTAGGGTGCCGGGAAGAGATTCAGATCCCCCTAATCTAGGGATAGAGACGACGGCGGCTACAGACTCTTTCGTGGATTTTTTGATCGGGTACCTAGGGTTTTCGTCCCGAGGGCAACTTATAGGCGGAAGGAGAGGCCGAGGGGGTGCTGGGGGCAGCCATACCACCCCCTGGCGCAGGCCAGGCCTGGCCGCACGGCCAGGTGGTGTGGCCGGGCCCCAGCCCTTCTCCGTCTCGTATTCTGGCACTCGATCCCTTCCGGAAAAATAGGCACTTTGGCTTTTGTCCCGTCCAATTCCAAGAATATTCATTTTCTGACTTTTTAGGAACCAAACACAACAGAAAACAGGCAGCTGGCACTGTGGCTCTTGTTAATAGGTTAGTCCAAGAAATCATATGACAAGTACTCCAAAGTTGGAACAAAACACAAGAAAGTGGATAAAACCAAGCATGGAACATCAAAAATTATAGATACATTTGCAATGTATCAACATCCCCAAGCTTAACTCCTGCTCGTCCTCGAGTAGGTAAGTGATAAAAAGAAAGAATAATTTTTGAGGTAACATGCACCATCAAAGACTTGATCAAAGTATTTGCAAAACATTCAAAGCGGGGATCATAGTACTTCAATCATAACATGAAAGACAAAGTTCTATCAATGAGCAAAGAAACTATGAGGCAACATGAAAAGGCACAAACAAAAGATTCATGAATAATAATGCTTTGCAAGACGTTTGTTTGTTTCACATAAAGAAAACATAGCATAATAGTATTCAACTTGTCCCTCAATAGAGTAGCAAATATAAATGCATAGGACACCTTCAAAGTTCATAAGAGTGACTAGATACAATAGTTTAAAACAAGCAATGACAATTTATGCATCAATCAACTAGTCTTGGGACAATGCACATAGAACTAAGAATGGCCACTATGCTCTCAAAGTAGTGCATAAAGATAGAAGGTGAAGACTCAATATAATGGTGGAAGAAAGGCCTTTTGTAAAAGGAAGTAGGGATTCAAGTCTCATAAAGAGCTTCCAAAAATTATGGTACTTATAGCTTTCAGCTCTCATTGCCCCTATCATAAGCATCTTGAAGGTGATTAAGGTTAAAGTGACACAAATAAGAGGATATTATTGACAAGTTATAAACCAAAATCTCATGCCCCTTACTTACGAAGACCGATCCTCATGTTACTCAACTTCAGTCACGAGTAAGCTCTTGTCATTGTAAGTATATGTGTATCATTAAGAACCGCCAACGGGTACCCCTTGCACATGATACGGGAGCTTTCCCATAATCAAAATGACAAGGAAAGCAGACAATGAGCATCTCAGCGATCTTTTTATTTGCTATTTGCATAGGTATTTATTGAGGATGCTTCATAGAGTGCTCATTATGGTGATGCTGCAAGTTTCCACCATGATTTGGCATGGCTTAGGATAGTGGCCCAGGCGTTTCTCTAACACACATACAAACTCCATGATCTTACAAGTTCCACATTTATTTCACACCGCCGGGATCCGTAAGCAAAAGAACATAATATCAACGGGGTACAAAGTACAAGTGCAATGTAGAAAGCGTTTCCCATGAAACATGGTTCTGCTAATTTCAACTTATAACGCGCAAGCATATATGCAACAAAGAAGGACCCAATGATTCAAGTTTATTAGAGGCAATAAAGTAAAGTGTGCAATCAAATTCGTGAGAGCTTTAATCACTAGTTTTCTCATAACAAGTGGAAGGTAAACAAAAGCATGAATATACTTGGAATAGCATAAGCTAGTAGGTAGGTATGGTGGACTCTTTGGAATAACTTGGTTTAGGGAGTTGGATGCATGAGTGGAACTCATACTTGGTTGTGGAGGCTAGCAAAAGACTAGGAGTGACAAACTAAGAGAGCAATAATGGCCATAATCATGCAGAGCGACAAAATATCATTGATCAAAGCATAAAGTGATACTACAAGTTTAAAACTAAAGGATCATAAAGGCTATGGTGACTTGATATAGTCATAACATGGTGTGAGCATGCGCCAAGTCAACCCAAATAAAGCATCAAAGGATAATACCACTATACTATGCTTTAATATGCTAAAGCAACGCATGATTCATCCAAGGCACATTAAGCAATCTCAATTGTTTATAAAAAGTCATGCTATAGCAAAGAATACTAAGCATAAAGCCAAAACAATATCAAGCATGAGATGACAACGCATAGGCATAGTCAAAAACAAGCTCTCTTTACCACTTAAGCATGAACTTTCCTACTCTTTTCGAATCCAAACCAAACTATTTGAAAACCAATGTATGAAAGAGGGGGTCCAACCAATTTATTCAGCAAACTAAGCAAACCAAGCAAACTAAAAACCAAAACAAGAACGAAAAAGAAGACGCTCCAAGAACAACACAACTGTGCATGAAACAATAAAAAATGAAGTGTTTGGAAGAAACCTGAGATTTTTATTGATGAAGAAGGGGATGCCTTGGGCATCCCCAAGCTTTTACGCTTGTACTTCTTGGATATTTCTTGGGGTGACACGCGTGGCATCCCCAAGCTTGAGCTTTAGTCCATTCTTCATCTCATTACTCATTCCTTCCATACACCAGAAATTTTCCTTCATACAAAACTTCACACAATCTCATTAGCAACATTAGTGCACTTAAGATAAATAAGTCTCAAGGTTCAGTTCTATCACCAAATAAACTTCCATTAGAACACTAGATACTGTAGCACTTCCCTCAAAAAGCTCAATTCCCCAAAGGAACTCAAGAAGGAACTAACAAGAATCAAATGCAGAAAATGACAGAAATCTGTCAAAACAGACCAGCAGGTAAAGACGAATTTTTTCGAAGACCTTCTGTTGCTCAAATCAAAAAGTGTTGAACTAACGAAAGTTAGATAACAACCTGGGGCAGAAGCACAAATAATTACAGCTAAATCTGACGTACAGAGCTTTCTCAGGAATTTTTACGGTGAAGCACATAAATCTGTTTCGGGACAGCAACTTTCCCATTCATTACTTCACTCTCATTAGAGGTAAATCTTGGCACAAAAAGCAAATAAAAAGTATAAGAAGAGGTTATTACAGAGGTAATAACTTCCAAGACTCAACTAAAACTCTTCGGTTATCTCCCAACAATTACTTTTCTTTAACGCCTTTAAGTTAGGCATAAGAACCAAAGAAAGAATCAAGTGTTCTCGAATGAAGAAGCATTAAGACCAAATTTTGTTTTCATAGGAGAAGCAAAAGAAATCTTTTCTCTCTTTTTAGGGAAGTGTTCTATACCTTTCTTGAGTGGGATTTGATATTTAATGGTGCCTTCTTTCATATCAATGATGGCACCAACAGTTCTAAGAAAAGGTCTTCCCAAAGTAATATGACAAGAAGCATTGTATTCAACATCCAAAACATAGAATCAACGGGGACATAGGAATCATTAACCATAATAAGAACATCATTAAGACTCCCCATGAGTTTATTTTTAACATTAGCATCAAGTGGGACATTCAAATAACAATCTTCAAGAGGAGGCAAATCAAGCATATCATAAATCCTTCTAGGCATAATAGAAACACTACTATCAAGATCACACAAAGCTTTGAAATCAAAGTCATTCACTTTCATATTAATGATGGGTTCCCAACCATCTTCTTGCTTTATAGGAATAGAAGCTTTATGTTTCATCTTTTCTTCTTTAATCTTTATGAGAGCATCAGTAATGTGTTTTGTAAAAGCCATGTTCATAGCACTAGCATTAGGACTTTTAGCAAGCTTTTGTAGGAACTTAATAACTTCAGGGATGTTGCAACCATCAAGATCAAAATCAACTTTATCATCTAAAGTAGTAGAACTATTACTAGCCTCAACACTAGTGGTGGTATTAGTAGAAACACTAATGTTTCTAGCAATTTCATCTTCTCTTTCCCACTTAGCATGTAATTCAGCTAATAGTCTAACATTTTCATCAATTCTTACTTGTATAGCATTAGTAGCTGCAAAGGGATTCTCATTAGTTTCAGGTTTAGCAGCCATTTTATTCAAAGTAGATTGAGCTTCAGCCAAAGATGCTATATTCCTTTCAGCATTAGAGAGTTTTTCCTCAATAGTTTTATTGAAAGCAGTTTGTTTACTAATAAACTCTTTAAGCATAACTTCAAGTTTAGAGGGAGCACTCTTATTATTGTTGTAAGTATTTTCCATAAGCATTACCATTATTGGTAGGATATGGCTTATAATTGTTGTTACCAAAATTGTTCCTATAAGCATTATTACCATAAGCATTGTTGCCAACGTTGTTATTTCTTATGAAGTTCACATCAACTTGCTCTTCTTGAGCAACCAAAGAAGCTAAAGGAACATTATTTGGATCAATATGGGCTTTCCCATTAACAAGCATAGACATAATTATATCAATCTTACCACTCAAGGAGGAGGTTTCCTCAACAGAATTTACCTTCTTACCTTGTGGAGCTCTCTCGGTATGCCATTCAGAATAATTAACCATCATATTGTCCAAAAGTTTTGTTGCAGCACCCAAAGTGATGGTCATAAAAGTACCTCCAGCAGCTGAATCCAATAGGTTCCTTGAAGAATAGTTCAATCCTGCATAAAAAGTTTGGATGATCATCCAAGCAGTCAGTCCATGAGTGGGACAATTCTTTACCAAAGATTTCATTCTTTCCCAATCTTGAGCAACATGCTCATTATCAAGTTGTTTAAACTTCATTATTTCACTTCTCATGGATATAATCTTAGCAGGAAGATAGTATTTTCCAATAAAAGCATCTTTGCACTTAGTCCAAGAATCAATAGTATTCCTAGTTAAGGAATTCAACCATTCTTTAGCTTTTCCTCTCAAAGAGAAAGGAAACAATTTCAGTTTAATAATATCACCATCTATATCCTTATGCTTTTGCATCTCACAAAGTTTAACAAAGTAATTTAGATGGGAAGCAGCATCTTCATTACCAATACCAGAAATTTGTTCTCTCATAACAAGATTGAGCAAAGCAGGTTTTATCTCAAAGAAAGTATTTTCAGCCATAGGTGGAGCAATAGGTGTGCTCATAAAATCATTGTTGTTGGTGCTAGTAAAGTCACACAACTTAGTGTTTTCAAGAGTAGTCATTTTTTGGGTTTGCAAATAAGAAAGCAAAACAAGTAAAACTATTTTTTTTGTGTTTTTGAAGAACAAAGCAAGCAAACAAAGCAAAAAAGAAACTAAGCAAAACAAAAACAACAAAGTAAAGAGATTGGTTATGCGGGACTCCCCTTGTGAAGATGTCCTTGACTCCCCGGCAACGGCGCCGGAAAATCTTTAATGGCGTGTAGTTGACGTGGGAGTTTCTTCTTCTTCGTTCCCCGGCAACGGCGCCAGAAAATCACTTGATGGCTCAATACACGACGCCCAGAAAAGTGCTTGGTGCGTGGTGTTGATGTAGAGCTCGTTGGGAACCCCAAGAGGAAGGTATGATGAGCACAACAACAAGTTTCCCTCAGTTATGAAACCAAGGTTTAATCGAACCAGTAGGAGCAAGGAAACACCTCAAAGGTGTTACTAGCTGAGCTTTGGCAAGGCGCACTACCGGTGCTAGTAGCAACGTGGAGACCTGCACAACACAACCACAAAACTTTGTCCCCAACTTGCGATGAGGTTGTCAATCTCACCGTGTTTTGCGGTAAACAAAGGATTAAACGTATCGAATGGAAAGAAGTAAAAGTTTGCAGGAAGTAAACACAAAGAAGAAACAGTTTATAGATTGTATGTAAAGAAAAAGGACCGGGATCCATAGTTCACTAGAGGTGGCTCTCCTTAGATAGATAACATGCTGGGTGAACAAATTACAACGGGGCAATTGACAAACACCGAGAAAGCAATACATGCATATACTAATCATCTTGACTCCTTTGAGACTTGATTGGGCATTACAACATAATACATAGACCGCCATCCAACTGCATCTATGACTAATAATCCACCTTTAGGTTATCATCCGAACCCCCTCCAGTATTAAGTTGCAAGCAACAGATTATTGCTTTACGAACTGCGTGTAAAGTAAACAATACAATTGTTCTATGAACAAAGGATCGTTGCTTTCTCCCTAGTAGCAACATCACAACTAGTACCTTAGAGATTTATGTCACTTCCCCAGATTACCAGAGGCATGAACCCACTATCGAGCATAAATACTAACTCTTGGAGTTGCTAGCATCTACTTGGCCAAGATAGCTACTAACAACAGAAAGCATGCAAGATCTCAAATAACCAAGACATGATAGAATCAATAATCAATCTGAAATAGCATCTCAATATCCATCGGATCCCCGCAAACACAACATGTATGAATTACAAATAGATGATCTTGATCATGAATGGAGCTCACAAGATCTAAACATGAAAGCACAAAGGAGGAGAAACCAGCCATCTAGCTACTACATGGATCCGTAGTCCAAGGATGAACTACTCACGCATCACACCGGAGGCTTTCATGGTGATGAAGAAGGCCTCCAGGGTGAATTCCCCTCTCCGACAGGGTGCCGGGAAGAGCTTCAGACCCCCCCGATCTAGGGATAGAGACGACGGCGGCTACAAACTCTTTCGTGGATTTTTTGATCGGGTACCTAGGGTTTTCGTCCCGAGGGAAACTTATAGGTGGAAGGAGAGGCTGAGGGGGTGCTGGGGCGGCCAGACCACCCCCTGGTGCGGGCCAGGCCTGGCCGCGCAGCCAGGTGGTGTGGCCAGGCTCCAGCCCTTCTCTGTCTCGTATTCTGGCACTCGATCCCTTCCGGAAAAATAGGCACTTTGGCTTTTGTCCCGTCCAATTCCAAGAATATTCATTTTCTGACTTTTCTAGAACCAAAAACAACAGAAAATAGGCAGCTGGCACTGTGGATCTTGTTAATAGGTTAGTCCAAGAAGTCATAATAAAAGTACTCCAAAGTTGGAACAAAACACAAGAAAGCGGATAAAACCAAGCATGGAACATCAAAAATTACAGATACATTTGCAATGTATCCAGTACGTGTCTAGCCATACCGCTGGGTTGTACGTGGGATCGTACTTTTCGATCTCCTTGGGTGCCTTGAAGTTGGCGGGGTATTTCTTGCCTGAGATCATTGGTCCGAAGCACTGCGGGCTGACTCGGCTGAGCGAGCCCCTTGGTTTGGGGTCGCCGCAGTTGGTGAGGGTGTGCCTCAAGTCGTTGGGTTGGTGCGCCCGCCAGGCCTGGTTGTTGACGATTTGCGTTCGCGCGTCAATGGGTTGGCCATTTGCGGTGACCGTGTTGTTCACCGGCCGCGGCTTGTTGGTGGAGAGCGCGGGGTGGGTAGCCCGTGGATGGTGCACCAGGGGCTAGGGTAGTGGGCAGGTTACAGTGTTGGCGACGGTTGCGGGGCCCGCTTGAGGCTGCCTTGCTTGTCGATGAGCGGGAATATATTCGCCCCCACGGGCCGACTCCCGCAGCTTGCTGCTTGACGGCCCATGCGAGTAGGGGCTTGGCGTACTGGATCTGCAGCGCGCTCTCTCCTTGGATGTCGAGGTGGGCGACCGCCGCGTCGGCTGCGATGATGTTGTCCATTGGATTGGAGTATAGTGGGAGCCTGTTGGCGTCGTGGGCCTGTGGTGAGATGATGATTCGCGGATGGTCTGGTGGGGCCACGCGACCAATGGGTAGTGGTGGGGCTCCAGTCGCCGGTGCGCCGGGTGGTGGTCGGTTGCTGCCCCCTGGCGACGCGTTCTCGCGGTATTTGGCTCGGCTGCGCGTGCGGGGTCGCTCTCGTTGTTGAAGTTCAGGACACGACCCTGGACGTTGGAGTTCAGGCGGGTCCTGATGCGGCGTTGATGGTAGAGTGAAAGCTCCTGCGTTGTTTCCCGCTCGAGGCAAAATTTCTCGCGCTCGGCTAGCTCCCTGTGCTGCGCCTCCTCCAGTCGCAGGCGGGCTTCTTCCACTAATGTCGCCGTTGCAGTCGGCGAGATCGGCATGGAGAATGGATCTGGCGGGGCACTCGTGCTGCCTGCCATGTAAATCGCATTGAAGCGATTGGATCTGGCGTGGAAGTCCTCAGGGGACTCCGACCCGGAGTCAGAGTCGAAGATCCCGAGGATGGAGGGGTCCTCGAAATCCTCAGGGTTGGAGACCCGCATGATGGAGTCCTCCCGTGATGCGGTGGTGATGGATCCGGCGACCGAGGCTGGGGTCGCCGAATCGGCATCGTCATGGAGAGCCGTGTCGTCCACAGCGGCATCAGTCCCGGCCGCGTTGCTGGCGGTCGAGTCGTACTCGGTGGCGAAGCGGATGATGGAGCAGATCTGGTCCTCCGAGAGCATATCATGGCGTGGTGGCTATCCACCGACGATCACCGTTCCTGCCGGGTCGACTGCGTCAGTGAAGCCAATGATCAAGCTGACGGTGCCGATCGGCATCACCGCGATGTGCGTGATCGAGTGCGTCGTCGGGATGTAGCTACTAGCCAGGGTCTGCAAGATCCTGCCGCTAGCGATCATGCGGCCGGTGGCGATCGGCCGATCGATTGGTGTGTAGGGTCTCGCCGTAGAACTCAAGCCAGACCGGTCAGGCCCCATGGTGGGCGCCACTATCGTGGGAATGGCCACGGCAGACGCTACCAGGGGTAGCGATTGATTGTATTGGGGGCGAGAGCTGGCGGCCATCTGCGGTGTGAGATGGGGGCAGATACACATGAGTTTACCCAGGTTTGGCCCCCGGAGGGTAAAAACCTACTCCTGTTAGATTGTATTGGCGGAGAGCAAGGTACAAGGGTGGTGAACTCGGCGTCTAAGCAGCGAGTCGCTTGAGGGGATGTATGATGGAACGTGAGTACAAAGGGAACCCTAGGGAGGTTTATATAGGAGGTACCTCGCTAGGATTTACAATATTTACAACCGAACTAGTCAAGGATTCAGAAGAGTTGACCTAATCCGACTGGGCTTCGGCTCCTTCTAGGCCTGGAGCTTCCAGTCGTTAGGCCTGCTCCTTAGTTGCATTCCAGTCGCCGTCCTGCAGGCCCACTCACAAGGTCCTTGGGCCAGTTAGAACGTCCTGCTAGGCATACCCAGTTCGGCATATCCCCATCACCAGAAGAAGCTTCTAGGCATTGGAGAACCTGACCTCCAAAATAGCCATATAGCGTTAGATGTGCTCATCCTCCTCCCTGACACGCCTCTGTACCACCTTCTCTGGACTGGCTCTCTCTGCACTGTTCCTAGACCATGCGACCTCCACCAAATAAGCTTGGGGTCGATGACGGGACCCGGATTCCTCACCAACCTACGCATCCCAAAAGGTAGCACCTCCTAGTGCCACCCCAGTGGAGCCTAGTCTCGGACATGCCCGGCGGAGCCCAGTACTCCATCGTTGCCATCGAGTCGATGACGAGGATGCGGGTTGGGCATCCTAAAGTAGGTGGCGGGGAATGTGTGGATGTGTGGTGGTCATGATGGTCGGACTATATATAGAGGGAAAGGGCGAGAAAACATGGCGGGAAGCAGAGGAAAAGGGCGGAAAAACATGGCAGGAATATCTGTAGCCCCGGATGGTGTCTCCAACCGGGACTAAAGGTTCATCTTTAGTCCCGATTCGAGACACCAACCGGGACTAAACATGGCCCGGGTGGTGACACTATAAATATGCATCCTAAAGTAGGCGGCAGGGAATGTGTGGATGTGTGGTGGTCATGACGGTCAACCTATATATCGAGGGAAAAGCGGGAAAATGTGATGGGAATCAGAGGGAAAGGTTCATCTTTAGTCCCAGATGGAGACACCAACCGGGACTAAACATGGGTGGCGACACTAGAAATAGGCATCCTTGTGAAGTTATCAACTACAAACAAGATGGTGTGCGAAAGCAGGGACAACACTATGGCCAACTTGAGGGAGATGCCTAAGGGTCCAGTCCTCAGGCATCTTCCACAAGATGGCCATAGAGGCACTCCCTAATATGCGAAATTAGTTAGCTCCCCGGTGTATTGATCTAGCTAGAGAATTTATTAACTACAAGATGGTCTATGAGAGTAGGGACACCACTACGACAAGTTTGACGGAGATGCCTAAGGATCCAGTCCTCATGCACATCTTCCACAAGCTCGCCATAGAGGCACTCCCTAATATGTGAAATTAGAGATACCAATACTAGTAGGAAATGGTCCATTAGTCCTAGTTCATCAGGGCTACGCAATCGGGACTAAAGGCCCCTCCCTTTAGTCCCGGTCCAGCCACAAACTAGGACTAACACTCAAAACATTTATTAATATTAAAAATAACAATTAGTCATACTCATGTCTAACCCTATAGTGCACAACTTCAAAGTCGTCTTCAACTTCATCTTCGTCATCGTCGTCGTCGCTAGGCGCATGCAGCTAGATCCCCAGCCCAGCCATGGCATATTCCAGTGGCACCTGCCACACTGGCCTCAGATTCACGATGTGTGGGGAGGGGCCCCCGTATGATGACGCCGCTACACCCATGGCCTTCACCACCGCCACCCTTCTTGTGGCTCCGCAGCGGGTGTGGGCACCGCAGACGAGGATGATCTCCCTAGACGATGTAGCGTATCACACCGGCGATAATCCGGTTAGCCCACCACAAGCAGTGGCTGGCTTCATTGTGGTTAACCGGGGGTGGGTCCTCACCCTCATACCAGGCGAGCTCCCTTTACTACTGGTTAGCGAAAAAGGCACTCCAGGTGTCGTAGTTGTCGGGGTCCCACTAGGGATCCATCCCCTGCTCCGCCGTGAGCTCGAGGTAGAAGTGGTTTGTGATGGCCACCTGGTGTGCGGAATCTTGAGGCAAAGGAGGGACATGAAACCCTCCAGCGCTCAGTATGCAGTTAGCGGGCAGCCAGTAGCTCAGCGGGCATGGGTAGCTGGAGCCACACAGCGCCTCGATCTCCTTGAGGGCCAGAATTGCCCAATATGTGGTGTCCATTATTGTGAGGGGGGAGGTGTGGATGTGTGTGGATGTCCATAGCGGTCGGCCTAGATATAGAGGGAAAGGGCGGAAAAACATGGCGGGAAGCGGCGAGAAAGCATGGTGCATGGCTTGACGGCTGTGAGAATGGCGGGAAATATCTTTAGTCCCGGTTATTGCCTCCAACCGGGACTAAAGGCCCCCAAAATAGTTATTCAAATAGAAAATAGTTTTGGATTAGTTATTCAAATTCAAACAGTTTTCATGTTGAAAATTTTGTCAAATTCAAATATATGGATGATATATGCAGATTCCTTATATTTTCTGATAATAATAGACATGTCATTTGTATTATTTAGATTTATATAATAGGATCTATGAATTTCCAAAGTTTTCTAACCGATTTGAGTTATATAAACTAAAAAATAAGTAAATTAACAAAACCCCTCTATTTTAGAAAACAGAAAATATTTTTGGATTAGTTATTCAAATTCAAATACTTCTCATGTTGAAAGTTTTTTCAAATTTAAAAATATGAAAACAATAGTGAATGCATTTTGATTTGAAAATGCCACAATTGATACATGATGCAAGATGTATGGATGATATATTCAGATTCCTTATTATTTTCTGATAAAAATAGACATATTATTTGTATTTATACAATAGGAGCTACGAATTTCCAAAGTTTTCTAATAGATTTGAAATATCAAAACTAAGAAATAAGAAAATTTACAAAAACACCTCTAGTCCCGGGTCGTGACTACACCCGGGACTAGAAGGGGAGCTTGCGCGCGAAAATGAAGTCGCCTACAAAACTCTCTAGTCTCGGGCCGGTGCTGCACACGAGACTAGTGGGGGGCTTTAGTCCCGGGTCTTTTCACCACCCGGGACTAAAAGGCCTCTAGTCCCGGGTCATGGCTGAATCCGGGACTAGAGGGTCGTCCCTTTATATACCTCGTGCCCGCCCCGATCGCGCCCACCCGCACTTAGCGAATTCGACGAACGAATATGAAGACAAAGGCGACAATGCAGAGAAACGCAGGGAAGGTGCTGCCCGATTCCTCCGCCGCCGCCCTCATCTCCGCCGTGCCGCCGCCCTCAACCGCAATCGACCCGCACCACGCGCTCTCGCCGCCGCGCCGCTGCCGCCCAGCCTACTCGCTGCGCACGCTTGCCACCGCGCAGCTAGTCGCCTCGCCACCGCCCCCGACCGCGCCCTATAGTAGTAATTAATATTTATTTTGTATTTCTAGTAATTAATATTTATTTTCTATTTGTAGTAATATTTGTTTCTATTTCTATAGTATATATTTGTTTCTTTCTAGAGTAGTAATATTTTTGTTTCTAGTATTATTTTGTATTAATATTTTGTAGTATTATTTATTTTCTATTGTAGTAATTAATATTTATTTTTTATTTGTAGTAATATTTGTTTCTTTCTATAGTAGTAATATATTTGTTTGTTTCTAGAGTAGTAATATATTGTATATAGTAGTAATATTCGTTTTGTATAGTAGTAACAAATTTTGTGCTAAATAAAGCAATGCACTTATATTGCAATGTATTTAAAAAAGGTCACCTTTTTATGTAGATATGAGCAAATTTGCTCATATATACATAAAAAGGTGACGTAGTACATTGCTGATTTCTTACTATTTGTTTCTAACTTGTTGACCTTTCTTTCTGGAATAGTTAAGTGATGGATCGTCACACCGACTTTGATATACTTGATGGCATGATAAGAAGTGACATTCCTCTTATTAGTAGAGGTGAAGATGTTGTAGACGAGGGCATCATAATAGGTGAAGATGTTGTAGACGAGGATGATATATCCTCATTTTCGAATCTATCCGGTGATGGACTAGAGCAAGACCAGATGGACGAAGGGCAAGACTAGATGGACGAAGGGCAAACAAATAACAATGATGGCTCCTCGACAACAACCGGTGAGGTATATATATATATATTAAGCCTCTTGTGACTAGATGCAGGAATTGATCTGGATATATATATTAATCACTCTCTCTTCCTATTTTAGCCCACCAGACCGAGGAATCGACAGCTAGAACAAAACGACGCCTGACCAAAAAGTTGGATGGTAATATGGAGGCTGACATGAGGACTAGAGGGATCATTCCTGGTACAGATGGATGGCCCGAGAGGTCAAATCATTGGTGGTACGGGCACAAGGGCAAGTGGAACCTAGGAACAGGGGCGACAATTTTTCAAGAAAAAATTCTAACAGCCTCCACAACACTTGTTCAAGCAATGGTCGTTGCTCAATTGGGATTGTTCCAGCCCGATAGAGAGAACGACGTGCTAACACGCGCCCTCGGGAATCCTGAAAAAGGTGGACGAACATGAGGCAAAGGTTCTAGTGTTACGTGGAAGAAAGGGTTTTCTGAGTACGATGATAGTTACAGAAGCCGTAAGAGAATGTAGGACCAGGAGGAAGACCGGATCGGGAAGATACAAGAGGACCTAGCTGGGATGAAGAAGATAGTGGAAGCAATTAGCCTAAGGTCATCTCAGCCGCATGATGATGATCCTACAATGAATCATAGCCAGCGGAGAATCAGCGTGGCTTCCATGGAGGTCCGGGCTAATGATCAACCACTGCTGGATGATGCACCAGCACCTCGCTACCCCGTGGATGATGTCAGAGAGATGACACAATGTGAGATACATCAGCCAATGAACAACCTGTCCTTCAAGGTGGCGATCGACACTACTTTACCTTGGCCACCTGGAGCACACACCATTCACTTCCGATTCCACCTTGCTATGCTTGTGTCTCGGTGGATGACCTAGTGGAGGACATCGCTACAGATGAAGGCCTTAGGAAACTGGGAGATGTCAAGCGCCACATCATTCTATTAAAGAACAAGTACGTCAAGTTTCCAGGCTTGGTGCCAAGGCCACTGACTCCCAGAAGGAATAATCCAAGTCCATGATACATTGCAAATGTATCTATAATTTTTGATGTTCCATGCTTGGTTTTATCCACTTTCTTGTGTTTTGTTCCAACTTTGGAGTACTTGTCATATGATTTCTTGGACTAACCTATTAATAAGAGCCACAGTGCCAGCTGCCTGTTTTCTGCTGTTTTTGGTTCCAGGAAAGTTAGAAAATGAATATTCTCGGAATTGGACGCGACAAAAGCCAAAGTGCCTATTTTTCCGGAAGTGATCAAGTGCCAGAATACGAGACGGAGAAGGGCCAGGGGCCGACCACACCACCTGGCCGCGCGGCCAGGCTGGGCCCGCGCCAGGGGGTGGTGAGGCCAGCCCAGGCACCCCCTCGGCCTCCTCTTCCGACTATAAGATGCCCTCGGGACGAAAACCCTAAGTACCCGACCAAAAATCCACGAAAGAGTTTGTAGCCGCCGTCATCTCCATCCCTAGATCGGGAGGGATCTGAAGTTCTTCCCGGCACCCTGCCAGGGAGGGGAATTCACCCTGGAGGCTTTCTTCATCACCATGCAAGCCTCTGGTGTGATGCGTGAGTAGTTCATCCTTGGCCTACGGATCCATGTAGTAGCTAGATGGCTGGTTTCTCCTCCTTTGTGCTTTCATGTTTAGATATTGTGAGCTCCGTTCATGATCAAGATCATCTATTTGTAATTCATACATGTTGTGTTTGCGGGGATTCGATGGATATTGAGATGCTCTTTCAGATTGATTATTGATTTTATCATGTCTTTATTATTTGAGATCTTGCATGCTTTCCGTTGTTAGTAGCTATCTTGGCCAAGTAGATGCTAGAAACTCCAAGAGTTAGTATTTATGCTCGATAGTGGGTTCATGCCTCTGGTAATCTGGGGAAGTGACAGAAATCTCTAAGGTACTAGATGTGCTATTGCTACTAGGGAGAAAACAACAATCCTTTGTTCATAGAACAATCATATTGTTTACTTTACACGCAGTTCGTAAAGCAATAATCTGTTGCTTGCAACTTAATACTGGTGGGGGTTCGGATGATAACCTGAAGGTGGATTATTAGTCATAGATGTAGTTGGATGGCGATCTATGTATTATGTTGTAATGCCCAATCAAGTCTCAGAGGAGTCAAGATGATTAGTATATGCATGTATTGCTTTCTCGGTGTTTGTCAACTGCCCCGCTGTAATTTGTTCACCCAACATGTTATCTATCTTAAGGAGAGCCACCTCTAGTGAACTATGGATCCCGGTCCTTTGTCTTTACATTCAATCTATAATCTTTTACTGCTTTGTGTTTACTTTCTACAAACTTTTACTTCTTTCCATTCGATACGTTTAATCCTTTGTTTTCCGCAAAACACGGCGAGAATGATAACCCAAGTTGGGGACAAAGTTCTGTGGTTGTGTTGTGCAGGTCTCCATGTTGCTACTAGCACTGGTAGTGCGCCTTGCCAAAGCTCAGCTAGTAACACCTTTGAGGTGTTTCCTTGCTCCTACTGGTTCGATTAAACCTTGGTTTCATAACTGAGGGAAACTTGCTACTGTGCTTATCATACCTTCCTCTTGGGGTTCCCAACGAGCTCTACATCAACACAGCCATCAAGCATTTTTCTGGGCACTGTGCATTGAGCCATCAAGCATTTTTCTGGCGCCGTTGCCGAGGAGTTAAGGACATCTTCACAAGGGAAGTCCCTCATAACCAATCTCTTTACTTTGTTGTTTTTGTTTTGCTTAGTTGCTTTTGCTTTTGTTTACTTGTTTTGTTCTTCAAAAACACAAAAAAATAGTTTTACTTGTTTGCTTTCTTATTTGAAAACCCAAAAAATGACTATTCTTGAAAAAACTAAGTTGTGTGACTTCACTAGCACCAACAACAATGATTTTATGAGCACACCTATTGCTCCACCTGTGGCTGAAAATACTTTCTTTGAGATAAAACCTGCTTTACTCAATCTTGTTATGAGAGAGCAATTTTCTGGTATTGGTAATGAAAATGCTGCTTCCCATCTAAATAACTTTGTTGAACTTTGTGAGATGCAAAAGCATAGGGATATAGATGGTGATATTATTAAGCTGAAATTGTTTCCTTTCTCTTTGAGAGGAAAAGCTAAAGAATGGTTGAATTCCTTAACTAGGAATAGTATTGATTCTTGGACGAAATGCAAAGATGGTTTTATTGGAAAATACTATCCTCCTGCTAAGATTATATCCATGAGAAGTGAAATAATGAAGTTTAACAAACTTGATAATGAGCATGTTGCTCAAGCTTGGGAAATAATGAAATCTTGTAAAGAATTGTCCCACTCATGGACTAACTGCTTGAATGATCATCCAAACTTTTTATGCAGGATTGAACTATTCTTCAAGGAACCTATTGGATTCAGCTGCTGGAGGTACCTTTATGACCATCACTTTGGGTGCCGCAACAAAACTTTTGGACAATATGATGGTTAATTATTCTGAATGGCATACTGAGAGAGCTCCACAAGGTAAGAAGGTAAATTCTGTTGAGGAAACCTCATCCTCATCCTTGAGTGATAAGATTGATATTATTATGTCTATGCTTGTTGATGGGAAAGCCCATATTGATCCAAATAATGTTCCTTTAGCCTCTTTGGTTGCTCAAGAAGAGCAAGTTGATGTGAACTTCATAAGAAATAACAACTTTGGCAACAATGCTTTTGGTAATAATGCTTATAGGAACAATTTTGGTAACAAGAATTATAAGCCATATCCTCCCAACAATGGTAATGCTTATGGAAATTCTTACAACAATAATAAGAGTGCTCCCTCTAAACTTGAAGTTATGCTTAAAGAGTTTATTAGTAAACAAACTGCTTTCAATAAAACTATTGAGGAAAAACTCTCTAATACTAAAAGAAATATAGCATCTTTGGCTGAAGCTCAAACTACTTTGAATAAAATGGCTGCTAAACCTGAAACTAATGATAATCCCTTTGCAGCTACCAATGCTATACAAGTAAGAATTGATGAAAATGTTAGACTATTAGTTGAATTACATGCTAAGTGGGAAAGAGAAGATGAAATTGCTAGAAACATTAGTGTATCTACTATTACCACCACTAGTGTTGAGGCTAGTAATAGTTCTACTACTTTAGATGATAAAGTTGATTTCGATCTTGATGGGTGCAATATCTCTAAAGTTATTAAGTTCCTACAAAAGCTTGCCAAAAGTCCTATGCTAGTGCTATGAACATGGATTTTACAAAACACATTACTGATGCTCTCATAAAGATTAAAGAAGAAAAGATGAAACATAAAGCTTCTATTCCTATAAAGTAAGAAGATGGTTGGGAACCCATCATTAATCTTCAAGTGAATGACTTTGATTTCAAAGCCTTATGTGATCTTAATAGTAGTGTTTCTATTATGCCTAGAAGGCTTTATGATATGCTTGATTTGCCTCCTCTTGAAGATTGTTATTTGAATGTCCCACTTGATGCTAATGCTAAAAAGAAACTCATGGGGAGTCTTAATGATGTTCTTATTATGGTTAACGATTCCTAAGTCCCCGTTGATTTCTATGTTTTGGATGTTGAATACAATGCTTCTTGTCCTATTACTTTGGGAAGGCCTTTTCTTAGAACTGTTGGTGCCATCATTCATATGAAAGAAGGCACCATTAAATATCAACTCCCACTCAAGAAAGGTATAGAACACTTGCCTAAAAAGAGAGAAAATATTTCTTTTGCTTCTCCTATGAAAACAAAATTTGGTCTTAATGCTTCTTCATTTGAGAACACTTGATTCTTTCTTTGCTTCTTATGCCTAACTTAAAGGCGTTAAAGAAAAGTACTTGTTGGGAGATCACCCAAGAGTTTTAGATGAGTCTTAGAATTTATTACCTCTGTAATAACCTCTCCTTATCATTTTTATTTGATTTTTGTGCCAAGAGTAACCTCTAATGAGAGAGAAGTAATGATTGGGAAAGTTGCTGTCCCGAAATAAATTTCTATGCTTCACCGTAAAAATTCGTGAGAGAGCTCTGTATGTCGGATTGAGCTGTAATAGTTTTTGCTTCTGCCCCAGGTTGTTATCTAACTTTCGTTAGTTCAACACTTTTTGATTTGAGCAACAGAAGGTCTTCAAAAAAAATTGTCTTTACATGCTGGTCTGTTTTGACAGATTTCTGCCATTTTTTGCATTTGCTTCTTGTTGGTCCCTTCTTGAGTTCTTTTGGGGAATTGAGCTTTTTGAGGGAAGTGCTACTGTAGATAGTGTTCTAATGGAAGTTTATTTGGTGTTAGAACTGAACCTTGAGACTTATTTATCTTAAGTGCACTAATGTTGCTAATGAGATTGTGTGAAGTTTTGTATGAAGGAAAATTTTCAGGTGTATGGAAGGAATGAGTAATGAGATGAAGGATGGACTAAAGCTCAAGCTTGGAGATGCCACGTGTGTCACCCCAAGAAATATCCAAGAAGTACAAGCGTCAGAGCTTGGGGATGCCCAAGGCATCCCCTTCTTCATCAATAAAAAAATTCAGGTTTCTTCCAAACGCTTCATTTTTATTGTTTCATGCATAGTTGTGTTTTTCTTGGAGCGTATTCTTTTTCGTTTCCGTTTTTGTTTTTCGTTTTCTTGGTTTGCTTAGTTTTCTGAATAAATTGGTTGGACCCCCTCTTTCATACTTTGGTTTGCAAATAGTTTGGTTTGGTTTGGAAAAGAGTAGGAAAGTTCATACTTATGTGGTAAAAAGAGCTTGTTTTTAACTGTGGCCTATGCTTTGTCATGCCATGCTTGGTATTGTTTTGGCTTTATGCTTAGTATTCTTTTCTGTAGCATGACTTGTTATAAACAATTGAGATTGCTTAATGTGCCTTGGATGAATCATGTGTTGTTTTAGCATATTAAAGCATAGTATAGTGGTATTCTCCTTTGATACTTTATTTGGGTTGACTTGGCGCATGCTCACACCATGTTATGACTATCTCAAGTCACCATAGCCTTTATGATCCTTTAGTTTTCAACTTGTAGTATCACTTTATGCTTTGATCAATGATGTTTTGTCGCTCTGCATGATTATGGCCATTATTGCTCGCTTAGTTTGTCGCTCCCAGTCTTTTGCTAGCCTCCACAACATAGTATGAGTTCCACTCATGCATCCAACTCCCTAAACCAAGTTATTCCAAAGAGTCCACCATACCTACCTACTAGCTTATGCTATTCCAAGTATATTCATGCTTTTGTTTACCTTCCACTTGTTATGAGAAAACTAGTGATTAAAGCTCTCACGAACTTGATGGCACACTTTACTTTACTTGCCCTTAATAAACTTGAACCATTGTGTCTTCTATGTTGTATATGCTTGCACTTATGTGTCGGGAATTAGCAGAACCATGCTTTCATGGGGAACACTTTCAACATTGCACTTGGTACTTGTACCTAGTTGATATCATGCTCTTTTGTATATGGATGTCGTCGGTGTGAAATGAAAGGGGAGCTTGTAAGTCCATGGAGTTATGTATATGTGTTAGAGAAACGCCTGGGCCGTTGGTCTAATCCATGCTGACATGGTGGAAACCTGCAGCGTAACCATAATGAGCTGTCTATGAAGCATTCTTCATATAAAAAAAGAGTCCTATATTAAGAAAAAAAGAAAAGAGAAAAAGAAAAAAAAGATACTATGAAAAGAGGAAAGAGAGAAAAAAGCACAATATTCCCATGGTAAATAAGAAGAATGCTGAGATGCTCGTTGTCTGCTTGCCTTGTCATTTTGATATGGGGATTCTTCCGTATCATCGGGCAAGGGGTACCCTGTTGGCGGTTCTCAATGATACACATGTACTTACGATGACAAGAACGTACCGGTGACTAAACTTGAGTAGCATGAGGAGCGGCCCTCGTATACAAGGGACATGAGATTTCTGACTTATACTTCGTCAAGCATGTACACCATAGTTTGTTCACTTTAACCTTAATCACTTCAAGATTCTTATGATAGGGGCAATGAGAGCTCAAAGCTATAAGTACTATAATTTTTGGAAGCTCTTTATGAGACTTGAATCCCTACTTCCTTTTACAAAAGGCTCTTCTTCCACCATTATATTGAGTCTCCACCTTCTATCTTTATGCACCTACTTTGAGCGCATAGTGGCCATTCTTAGTTCTATGTGCATTGTCCCAAGACTAGTTGATTGATGCATAAATTGTCATTGCTTGTTTTAAACTATTGTATCTAGTCACTCTTATGAACTTTGAAGGTGTCCTATGCATTTATATTTGCTACTCTATTGAGGGACAAGTTGAATACTATTATGCTATGTTTTCTTTATGTGAAACAAACAAACGTCTTGCAAAGCATTATTATTCATGAATCTTTTGTTTGTGCCTTTTCATGTTGCCTCATAGTTTCTTTGCTCATTGCTAGAACTTTGTCTTTCATGTTATGATTGAAGTACTATGATCCCCGCTTTGAATGTTTTGCAAATACTTTGATCAAGTCTTTGATGGTGCATGTTACCTCAAAAATTATTCTTTCTTTTTATCACTTACCTACTCGAGGACGAGCAGGAGTTAAGCTTGGGGATGTTGATACATTGCAAATGTATCTATAATTTTTGATGTTCCATGCTTGGTTTTATCCACTTTCTTGTGTTTTGTTCCAACTTTGGAGTACTTATCATATGATTTCTTGGACTAACCTATTAACAAGAGCCACAGTGCCAGCTGCCTGTTTTCTGCTGTTTTTGGTTCCAGGAAAGTCAGAAAATGAATATTCTCGGAATTGGACAGGACAAAAGCCAAAGTCGATATTTTACCGAAAGACTCATGGAGCCAGAAGACGAGACGGAGAGGGGCCAGGGGCCAGCCACACCATAGGGTGGCGCGGGTCCCCCTTGGCCGCGCCACTAGGTGGTGTGGGCCCCTCCGGCCTCCACCGACCTTGCCCCTTCGCCTATATATTCCTCCCGAGGCATAAACCCTAAATAATCAAGCCTCCATCCACGAAAAGTTTCACAGCGCCGCCACCACCGAAGGGGAGATTCGGGGGACAGAAAGTCTTTGTTCCAGCACCCTGCCGGGACGGGGAAGTGCCCCTGGAGCCATCTCCATCGATCTCCACCGCCATCTCCATCACCATTGCTGATTCCCATGATGAGGAGGGAGTATTTCTCTCTCGAGGCTAAGGGTTCTACCGGTAGCTATGTGTTCATCTCTCTCTCTATGCATGATCATATTGTGATCATGAGCTTGTAATCTATAGATCTACCTTGCTACTCAAGTGCTTTAATTGATCTCTGCTCTCCCCATGTGTGTGAAAGTGACAGCGTGCACACCATGGTGGCACTTAGGCTAGAGATTACAAATACTTGTTATGAGTTATATTTAGAGTTGGATGTCTTTATGAAATTATGGTGTTTGTTGGACTCATCTAGTACTCAAGGTGACAGTGTGGGGTTTTCTAGATGGGAAAGGCTTACTTTGAGGTGTGTTGTTATAGCCCTACCATCGATTGGAGTGTTCAACCGGAGAGTAGTTAAGAGTAGTATCATAAAGAAGAATATATTTATATGAGAGTGTTCACTAGTGAAAGTATGATCCCTAGGCCTTGTTTCTAAGCACTGAAACACCGTTTGCTACTAGATCTGTTACATGTTTGCTTGCTTCCATCTTTATTTCAGTTTGTCTTTAGTCTCTTCCACGCCATCATGTTATTTTCTATCACCATTACCACTTATAATTATCCATACCACTTGTATTTCACGATCTCTTCGCCGAACTAGTGCACCTATACACCTAACAAGTGTATTGGGTGTGTTGGGGACACAAGATACTTCTTGTATCTTGATTGCAGGATTGCTTGAGAGGGAATACCTTTGACCACTTCTTCCCTGAGTTCGATAAACCTTGGGTGATCCACTTAAGGGAAAACTTGCTGCTGTTCTACAAACCTCTGCACTTGGAGGCCCAACAACTATCTACAAGAATAGAAGTGCGTAGACATCAAGCTATTTTCTGGCGCCATTGCCGGGGAGGTAAGGTAAAAGGTATTCACACCGGAGGATTAAATAAGAAGAACCTCCCATGGCAAACGCCTATTTTCTGGCGCCTTTGCTGGGAGGTAAGGTAAAAGGTACTCACATCCTCTGGTGTGAGTGCTCGAAGTTATTTCCTTTAGATTCTGCAATTTTGTCTTTTTGTTTCTTGTTTTCACTAGTTAGGCTTAATGGTGGAAAACAACAACAAAATAGAGAGCTTTATAGTATTTATCTTGAGTTAGGACATGAAGTGTTTGAAGAGAAAATTAAAAAACCTATGGAACTTTATTTGCATGCTAATAGCAATGTTGTTAGTATGAATTTTTTGGACACCATTATTGCTAATGCAATGGAAAAGTCTAAGCTTGGGGAAGCTGGTTTTGATGAGCATGATATTTTTAGTCCCACAAGCATGGAGGAGAAAATTTACTTTGATGATACTATGCCTCCAATATATGATGATTACAATGATGAATATGATATTTTCAGTCCACCTACTATTGAGGAGAAAATTAGTTATGATTACAATATGCCTCCTATATTTGATGATTATGGTGATGAGAATAATAATGATAGCTATTTTGTTGAATTTGCTCCCACTACAATTAACAAGAATGGCTATGCTTATGTGGAGAGTAATAATTATAATATGCATGTGGCTCGTGATAAGAATGTTTTATGTGATAGTTATATTGTTAATTTTATTCATGATGCTACTGAAAGTTATTATGAGAGAGGGAAACATGGTTTTATGCATCTCAACAATATTAAATTTCCCCTCTTTATGTTGAAAGTATTGAAGTTGCACTTGTTTTTCTTTACTATGCTTGTTGCTTTGTGCTTTCATGACTTGTTTCTTTACAAAATTCCTATGCATAGGAAGTGGGTTAGACTTAAATGTGTTTTATATTTGTTTCTTGATGCTCTCTTTTACTCTCAATTCATATTTCTTATGTGAGCATCTTCTCAAACTATCATGCCTAACTTAAAGGCGTTAAAGAAAAGTACTTATTGGGAGATATCCCAAAAGTTTTATATGAGTCCTGGAAGTTATTACCTCTGTAATAACCTCTCCTTATCCTTTTTATTTGCTTTTTGTGCCAAGAGTAACCTCTAATGAGAGAGAAGTAATGATTGGGAAAGTTTCTGTCCCGAAAGAGATTTTTGTGCTTCACCGTAAAAATTCGTGAGAGAGCTCTGTATGTCGAATTGAGCTGTATTTTTTGTGATTCTGCCCCAGGTTGTTATCTAACTTTCTTTAGTTCAACACGTTTTGATTTGAGCAACATAAGGTCTTAGAAAAAATTCGTCTTTACCTGCTGGTCTGCTTTGACAGATTTCTGCCATTTTCTGCATTTGCTTCTTGTTGGTTCCTCTTTGAGTTCTTTTGGGGAATTGAGATTTTTGAGGGAAGTGCTGCAGTATATAGTGCTCTAATGGAAGTTTATTTGGTGTTGAAACTGAACCTAAAGACCTATTATCTTGAGTGCCCTAATGTTGCTAATAAAGATTGTGTGAAGTTTTGTATGAAGAAAATTTTTGGGTGTATGGAAGGAATGAGTAATGAGATGAAGGATGGACTAAAGCTCAAGCTTGGGGATGCCACGCGTGTCACCCCAATAAATATCCAAGAAGTACAAGTGTCAAATCTTGGGGATGCCCAAGGCATCCCCTTCTTCATCAATAAAAATCCCAGGTTTCTTCCAAACGCTTCATTTTTATTGTTTCATGCATAGTTGTGTTGTTCTTGGAGCGTCTTCTTTTTCGTTTTCGTTTGATTTTGTTTGCTTAGTTTTCTTAATAAATTGGTTAGACCCCTCTTTCATGCATTGGTTTTCAAATAGTTTGGTTTGGTTTGGAAAAGAGTAGGAAAGTTAATGCTTAAGTGGTAAAGAGAGCTCGTTTTTGGCTGTGGCCTATGCTCTATCATGCCATGCTTGATATTGTTTTGGCTTTATGCTTAGTATTCTTTGCTGTAGCATGACTTGTATAAACAATTGAGATTGCTTAATGTGCCTTGGATGAATCATGCGCTGTTTTAGCATATTAAAGCATAGTATTGTGGTATTCTCCTTTGATGTTTTATTGGGGTTGACTTGGCGCATGCTCACACCATGTTATGACTATCTCAAGTCACCATAGCCTTTATGATCCTTTAGTTTTCAACTTGTAGTATCACTTTATGCTTTGATCAATGATGTTTTGTCGCTCTGCATGATTATGGCCATTATTGCTCTCTTAGTTTGTCGCTCCCAGTCTTTTGCTAGCCTCCACAACCAAGTATGAGTTCGACTCATGCATCCAACTCCCTAAACCAAGTTATTCCAAAGAGACCACCATACCTACCTACTAGCTTATGCTATTCCAAGTATATTCATGCTTTTGTTTACCTTCCAAATTAAACTTGTTATGAGAAAACTAGTGATTAAAGCTCTCACGAACTTGATGGCACACTTTACTTTTTGCATCTAATAAACTTGAACCATTGGGTCCTTCTTTGTTGCGTATATGCTTGCGCTTTATAAGTTGAATTTAGCAGAACCATGTACCATGGGGAACGCTTTCAACATTGCACTTGTACTTTGTACCCCGTTGATATCATGTTCTTTTGCTTACGGATCCCGGCGGTGTGAAATAAAAGTGGAACTTGTAATATCATGGAGTTTGTATGTGTGTTAGAGAAACGCCTGGGCCGCTAGCCTAAGCCATGCCTAATCATGGTGGAAACTTGCAGCATCACCATAATGAGCACTCTCTGAAGCATCCTTAATAAAAACCTATGCAAATAGCAAATAAAAAGATTGCTGAGATGCTCATTATCTGCTTGCCTTGTCATTTTTATTATGGGAAAGCTCCCGTATCATGTGCAAGGGGTACCCTGTTGGCGGTTCTTAATGATACACATGTACTTACAATGACAAGAGCTTACTCGTGACTGAAGTTGAGTAGCATGAGGATCGGTCTTCGTAAGTAAGGGGCATGAGATTTCAGCTTATAACTTGTCAAGCATATCCTCTTAGTTGTGTCACTTTAACCTTAATCACCTTCAAGATGCTTATGATAGGGGCAATGAGAGCTGAAAGCTAACAAGTACCATAATTTTTGGAAGCTCTTTATTAGACTTGAATCCCTACTTCCTTTTATAAAAAGGCCTTTCTTCCACCATTATATTGAGTCTCCACCTTCTACCTTTATGCACCTACTTTGAGAGCATAGTGACCATTCTTAGTTCTATGTGCATTGTCCCAAGACTAGTTGATTGATGCATACTTTGATATTGCTTGTTTTAAACTATTGTATCTAGTCACTCTTATGAACTATTAGTCCCAAGACATCACTAACGACCAACTATACGGGCACGGCCTGTATAGCACTGGCTGTATAGTTGGTTACGGACAGATATTTCCACATATCTCGAGTCCAGGTCGATTAAATCATGACTCGGAACCAATAATAACGTTTTTATATTAATAAAAACGAAAAGACAAACAAAAAGTCTCTGAGAGTTTAACGACCAATTATACGGCTGGAATTTTAGCTCCAGGCATATAGTTACGACCATATATATACAAACATCAAAAATCAAACGTGTCTAAGAGTTTAACGACCAACTATACGGCCGGAGTTTTGGCTCCGTTCGTATAGTTGCGACCATATAGATACAGACACCAAAAATTGAAAGTATCTGAGAGTTTAACGACCAACTATACGGCGAGAGTTTTGGATCTGGTCGTATAGTTGCGACCGTATAGGCTCAAATATCGAAAAAAAATCCACGATGATAATACAGAGAGTTTAACGACCAACTATACAGTGGGAGCTTCCTCTCTGGTTGTATAGCTCCGCCCTTATAGTTGGTAAAAACCCTCAAAAACTTCAGAAAAATAAAAGGAATTCAAAGGCAAAATTTTCAGAAGTAAAATTTGTGAAAACAAACCACTTATTTAGGTAAGAATACTTACCTCGAACTTACTGTTTGTTTATTCGGGGATGAAAACCTCCTCCAACAACAAAGACTTCTTATCTTTGGGAGGAATTAACCTTAGTTCATTGAATAATTCTTGTAAACGAAAATCATCAGGACTAAATTTCCTCACAATGAGATTGGTTTCTTGTTAGGAATATATGGACACTGTATCTAACATCTTTATTTCTTGCCTCTGCATAATCTGCAACTCAAATTCTTGAAGTGAAAGAATCCAGCGGATCAGTCTTGGCTTATGGTCTTTCCTCTCAAGGAGTTCTTTTAAACCATCACGATCCGTATGAACTCTTACCTTTGCATCTACTATGTAAGAACGGAACTTATCATAAGAGAAAAATACAGCAAAAAGTTCCCTTTCTTCCTTAGGGTAATTCTTTTGGGCACCATTTAGAGTTCTACTAGCATGATGTATAATATTAAATCTGCGACCAATGTGTTGTCCCAGAGTTACTCCTACAGCATCATCACTAGCTTCACATATTAAGTCAAAGGTTATATCCCAGATAGGTGGTTTAAAAATAGGAGCACGGGATAAAGCATTTTTAAGTTTATCAAAGGCTTCAAGATAATTATCATCAAAATTAAACCTTACTCCCTTTTGCAAGAGGTTAGTCAAAGGTTTAGATATTCCAGAGAAATTTCTAATGATCCTTCTATAAAAACCCACATGACCAAGGAAACTTCTTATACCTTTAATATCCCTAGGTTGTGGCATTCTCTCTATTGCCTCAACCTTAGCTCTATCCACTTCAATTCCCTTACCTGATACCTTGTGTCCAAGGACTATTCCTTCTTTGACCATAAAATGGCACTTCCCCCAGTTTAGAATAAGATTAGTTTCTTCGCAATGCTGCAAAACTCTTTTGAGATTATCCAGGCAACTAGTAAACGAAGTTCCATAGACAGAAAAGTCGTCCATAAATACTTCCATTATCAGTTCTATACAGTCATGCATCTTTGAAAAAGTAGCTGGAGCATTACATAAACCAAAAGGCATACGTCGGTAAGCATGTAAACCATAAGGACTAATTGAAAGTTGTTTTAAGTTGGTCATCCGGATGAACTGCTATTTGAGAAAAACTAGAGTATCCGTATAAGTAGAAAAATGAGTATGTTTTGCTAACCTTTCTAAAATTTGATCTATGAATGGTAAAGGATAGTGATCTTTCCTAGTTTCTTTATTTAATTTTCTGAAGTCTATGCACATGCTATGCCCAACAATAGTTCTAGTAGGTATCAATGCATTGTTTTCATTAGGAACAACAGTAAAACCGCCCTTCTTAGGGACACAATGAATAGGACTTACCCATTCACTTTCTTTAACAGGATAAATTATACCTGCATCTAGTAGGCATACAATTTCTTTCCTTACCACTTCCTTCATTTCAGGTTTCAATCTTCTATTAAATTCTACAACTAGTTTAGCACCTTCTTCCTTGAATATCCGATGGACGATTATCATGGGACTAATGCCCTTCAAATCATCCATTGAATACCCAAAAGCTTTGCGATGCTCCTTAAGTATCTTCATAAATTCTTCTTCTCTTGAAAGTTTAGCACTAATAATAAAAGGAAATTTATTTGTATCATCTAAAAATCTGTATTTAAGATTATCTGGTAGAGTCTTCAACTCTGGGGGTGGTAATTCCTCCTCCCCTCTCTTTTCTGGATGTTCAAAAGCCTCGTCAGTAGGAGGTCCCATAATGGGAAGTGAATCAAATTTATCTTTAAGTTCTTCTAGGGACTTGTCCTTCATAACTATTTCTTCGTAATTTGAGTCTTCATTTATTTCTTCTTCTTGATTACTAAAGAAAAGAGCTGCCATTTCCTCAATAGTTTTCTCTTCCTCTTCTTCTTGTATTTGTGGAGGCCTGTCTTTAAATTTGGGAAAGTGGAATTCATTTTCCACTCCCCCAAGCTTAGGGACACAATCTCCTTTTTGAAATCAACATAGGCACCTATATCACTCAAAAAGCTTCTTCCAAATATAATTGGGCAAAGAGTGTCAGCTGGCATATCAACAACTACAAAATCAATAGGAAAGTTTTTATTGCCAATTGTGACAGTTGCATCTTCAACTACTCCCATTGGAATTCAAAGATTTTTATTGGCTAACATAATTGTCATATCAGTATTTTCAATTGTAGCCGGTTCTATTTTTTCTTTTATTTCTAAGTAGAATTCATAAGATCTAACATTAACTTCGGTGCCAAGATCGCATAAACCATAATGCGAGGTTTCTTTAAATATGCGGGGAGAATAGGCTTACCCATATCTTTTACCTTTGTTTTACCTTCAACTAATACAGAAGTCTCTTCATCAAGTTCAAATATGTTACAATGTGCGTACATAGCCATAATTTCTTCCTTGGTTACCTCTCCATATTTGTTTTTTCTAGGTTTTTGACGACTTTTGGCATACTTTCTTCTTCCTCCATTTCTTTTACTGCCTTGACCTGTTCATATTCAAGAATATGCTTTTGTGTAGTGTTAGGGAAAGGCATCTCATATATTGGTTCTAGGGAGGCCAGTGTTGCTTTATCTTCTCTTTTCTTCTAAGCTTCGGGTGGTGGATCATACTTGACCGCACCCTCTTTCGGATCTTTGATATGTTCTGTAAAAGCTTTAACAACTTGTAACACAAGATCTGAATCCAAATAAAGTTCTTTAGATAATTCTTTAACATGGCCTCTTTATTATAGTCATGAATGCAATCATGTTCTATTTCTACACCTCCTTCACTTCCTAGACCAAAATTCCATGAAACTCTATGATCGCAAATTCTATTAAGTAAATCCCAAGATTTAGTTATAGGAATATTCATAAAGGCTCGTTCTGCGAAAGTGTCTAGTTCAATTTTATTAGGTTCAATTAAATCGCCATAAAAGATATGCAATAAATACCATTTCAGGTAAATCATGATGAGGACATAGACGTAGTAAATCTTTAAATCTGATATAAGCTCTTACTATTCCCTCATTAGAACGGTTCATCCAAGTCATTATAAGACGCCTGATTCCAAAAGATTTTGATAATGGATAATATTTTGCTAGAATTCATAGGCTAAATTATCCCAAGTAGTAGTGGTTTCAGGGGGTAGAGATCTATACCATGAGAGAGTTGTACTAGTCAAAGTCTGACTAAAAAGTTTAACCCTTACGTCATCGGCGGTATATCCCATCAGTTGAAAAGTGCCACATATATCTTTGAAACATGCAATATGCAAATATGGATCAGGATCTTCTTCATCTACAATAAATTGCTTTTTGTGTAAACTACCAAGTAGTAGAGGATTTATTTCAAATCCCCTTGTCTTCTCATTGGAGTTGTCTCTTTTATAAATATCATAGGGCTTCCCAAAGTGGTTGAGTGGGTTAGCACTAGTCATATGCTCAACTCCATCATGTTGGTGGAAACCTGTTACTCGAAACAGAACTTAGCAAGACAAAAATAAATAAGCAAAAACTAAAAGACCTATAGTGCTTAGCTCCCCGGCAACGGCACCAGAAAGTAGCTTGATGATTGCAAGTGCACATATCGTTTGTAGCTAGTTTCTAAATAAAGATATCGATCCCACATAGAGCAGGAGTCTGAAGTCTAATAGCTCTTGAGATAAATATTACAATAGAAATGCTAAATAAAGTTCTAAGTAACAAGATAAAATATGAGTATTGTGTAAAAGGGTGTTTTTGGGTTTTAGGTATAAGAGCAACAATAAAGTAAAGTAAAACAACTGAATGTAGAAAGTAAGTATCGCGTATGTAAGAGAGATTGGAACTGTAATAGGGGAAAAGCATTCTCAGGGAGTAGCGGATACACCACTAGCATTATAAGGAGCTAAGATAAAGATTACTATCATGACCATTCTCAACTATGTATGTGTGGGAGGAACTCCGTATTTGGACAAATAGGCAGCAACTGCTGCTCACGTCATCCTCATAACCACAGCAGTCAGCAATCGACATCAATCGAATTACTGTTATATTAAGGGACGTAATCCCGTAGGACGTATCCCATGGTATGGTTAGTGTTCTGTGAGTTTCCTCGGTTCCCAAGTTGATACGTAACGAGTGACAACAGCTTTATAGTCATTGTAAGCGCTAACATGCCTCTGTCTACCAACAAGTAGTTCCCTCTATCAAGTCCCCATGAGAGGAAAATATTGAGAGGTCAACTTCTCTCAAGATCAATATGAAGACAATCTAACACATGGTCACAACGATGAATATCATAATAGACTTTATCTTATTTCAATCTCATACTAGGGTTTCTCCATCTCCCCAAGAACTAAAGATCTACTCAGACATGGAGGCAATCAACATGATGGCAATATCAATGGAATCTATCATAGATGAATAGTACTTGTATAAATACACAATGAGTGCGGAAATTACAACAAGATCTAGACAATATGTAGATGGGATGGATGGAGATGGTGGTGATGCAGGGGCGGATGATGAAGATGGATGCCTTAGCCTCTCGGATCCGCGCAAGGCGAAGATGGATCACCGGTGGATGACTTCCCCCTCCAGATGCCTTTTGGAGGTGAGGTTTTGGCTATTTCTGGGTGTTCTGTATGTCATCTCCCTTTTCCAGTTGCACGGGGTGACACTATTTGAGGAGGCAGAGGCAGCGCCAACTATACGCCCGGAACTATACGGCCAGAAAATTTATTCTGGTCGTATAGTGGGTCGTTTGACCCTCTGTCTCCTTTGTTCGCTTCTGGTTTTCTTCTGGTATTATTAATATTTCCCAAATAAGTGATTTATGTTGTTTTTTACTCCTTTTCTCCTCAGTACAACTGCTCCAAGAATTATATCCATTGGATCCATCATCTGTCCTGATCCTGGTGAAAACAGACATAAAATGTTCATGCGAGCGCCGTAAAATACCAAGATCCTACATGTACAATGCAAAATAATAATGTAAAACATGATGCAAATATGCACTCATCAATGGCGTGGACTTGACGCCGTACTAGTGGCAAGATGGAGATCATGCTAGAGCACCTGATGGAGATCAAGGAGCGCGAAGACAACTATGTCATATTGCATATGATGTTAATTGTGTGTGTGCATCTTGTTTGTTTGATATTATTAGATACACAACAATAGCATTAAATAAGATGATCCCTAATTAATAACAATGCAATGTTCTCCCATTGTGTGGACCACCAAGAAAGCCTATCATTATAAACCAGACCATGATGATCGGGTGCTAGACATATCGATGTTCGCATAATGTGGGTGCAAGCCATGTGTGCACTGCGAAGACACTAAGGTTGAGTTGGCGAGCCTAGCTTGTACATACATGGCCTTGGAACATAGTAGATCTCAAGAACGAGTCACATGAATGATGTGATTGACGGATATTATCCACCCTAATAGTTGCATGAAAGGTCGTGACGATCGGGGATGATATAGTGTAAAGGGATCTTGTAATCACTAAACTTACTTAGGAATGATAGTTCAAGTGGGAGATAATTTGTTAATATGATTACAAATTTGAACTCGTATTATGAACTTACTCTAAGTCTTTTCAAATGTCTTGTAGATTATGGCCATTCCTTGAGTTCAGAACATTTTGGGTCCATTTATGAACGGGGAGAAACTTAAGCTAGATGGGTCAAATTTCATCGACTGGTACCAATGCCTCCGGGACATCCTCATAAAGAACCATCTTCTCTATGTCCTACATGAACCACTGGAAGACTTCCACAATGAATCCGACGGTAGATAAGATGCGATTCTTCATGGCCATCATGACACCTTCATGACTATCAAGTACACCATTATCCATGCCATGGAATCTAGCTTGAGGGTGCACTTCCATAAAATCGATATAATTGATTTTCCCGATGGATTGAAGTGCATGTTACCAGATTAGGTCAAGTGCGTGCGATATGATTACATGGACGAGTTTACTTCTGCCAAAATAGCAGAAAAAACCATCTTGGAAATCCACCTGGATAACATAGTAGAGATCCATGAATGCCTTGTGGATGCTATGGGCAACTGGATGACTAACAACTTTCCGATAGATGGGGTGTTGCGTTCGCTTCCTCCAATCTACAAGGACATCGTCACGGACTATATCGTGAAAGGCATATCATATACCTTTCGTGATTTCATAGCCAAGCTGAGGACTACCAAGGTCGATCCCAAAGCTGGTATCATTGTCAACGGAGAAGGTATATGTTGATATACAAGTTATAAATATTTCTATGAAACACTCATGCAGTTTTCAAGTATTGGATACATACTCTTGTTTTATTTGAAAATAGGACATTCTACATGAGAGTTGCAAGATGGAACGAGGCGTTGATGGCGTGATGATGGCAGTCAATATGGTTAATGGCCGACGAAACTCCTTCCCTCGAAGTTTATCATTATCATTTGAAGATTTGAATAAAAACTTTGTATTCGAGATTATGAATATTATTAGTGTATCTTGCTTATTGCGAGAAGGTTATTCATATAAATAAGATAAAAATCAAATGTTCTTTTTCTATGAATTATTCCTTTTATGATTCACATTGTGGTTATAAACAAGTTTTTCTAGTCTTTGTCTATATGATAATAGTTAAGAATTTATGAAAACATGAAATTTTCCAAAATATATTCAAAATTAAATGAAATGATACTAGAAGTTTAAGTCAAATCGTAGATTCATTCTGATGAAATAATAAGTCTGATGGATACCAAATCCAATGACTTAGGCAAACTATGCCTCACTAGATGAGATGATTTGAACTCTTCATTCTTGTAAAATAGATTGTGGATTAAATTGTTAAATGTCATGCATAATGACTAGAATTCAACGTCTAGTGGATATCATTATTTTGTAAGCTTCACAATGGACTTAAGAGAATATGTGTATTTTCTTAATGAAACATGAACCTAAAACTATTTGAATTGTTCAAAGACTTTCGGAATCAAGGTGGATATTAAATTAACAAGAATATCGAAGTCTCACGATTTGATCAAGGTGATTATGAATTCAAGTTAATGACTTTGGCATAAGGACTTGTGGAAAAATGTTTCACAAATTATGATGACTAGACAAAAGAAACCGTATTGATATATCTAAAACATCATAGTCATAGTGTATGAGATACATATGGTCTAAAATGATATTCTACTGGGTTAAAGCTAGAAATTTGAGTTATAGATGGAAATAGTAAACACTCATTTGAAGGTATAACGAACATCTAAAGATTCATGGAGAAAACACCATATGAGATATGGTAAGTTCGAGTTTCTAGAAATTTCGATAATTTGAGATCGTTACAAATAAAATAAATATTTGTGGTGTATTCCTAGGAAACTAAGAATACAAAGTTCTAGTCCATAACCAAAGGATGCAAAGCTTGTATTGTCTTAATGTGGTGCTTCCTCGAGAAAGTATTTTCTTATGGAAGATGTTAGTGGAAAGGGAATAAGTGTAAGCAAGGTTTTACCTAACCTCTGAACTATTGGGTATGTGAAACAAAACATGTTCTAGGAGACGAACTCTACAAATAGAGGGGAAACTAATGATGTATGATCATGACGTTCTAGCTAATACTTTACTAGAGAACAGTAGGATTCAAGAATATGTTCTGTCACTTGCATAATTGTATTGTTGATTCACTTGTCATGTTATTGGAACAAGACATACCTGCAAACTACAAAGAAAGAATAATGAACCTAAAGTACAAGAAATGACTAAGAGTCATGAAATACCATACTAAGTTACATTTGAGATTAAAAAGTAAAACTTACTTGATCTCATTAAGTAATGGTAGTTACTTAAGCGTGCCCAGTAAACTGCAAAGTTGAAAGGAAATAATGAAACTTAAAAGGAAGACATAAGAGAACAATTTGACACAAAGGATGTTTTGACAAATTCAAGTAATTGACTACAATGTGTAGCGATGCTTAAATTCTATTGGATTTACATAAGAAATTAGTCCAATTTGGATATTGGTAAAGGATTGTTCAAAAACTACAAGTCTTCAAGATTTTGAAGAAAAGGGTTGTAACTAGTACAACACGCAGGTTTTGGTTAATCATGAGATTGCTTGTATCTTGTGACAGAAAATTCTCGATTTAATGAAAGATCAATTGATTTTGGGCATACCAAGATTATCGAGAGAGTCTTTAATTACAATAAGTTGAGTGGGAGCTAAGTATTTTTCCAAGTCGAATATTCAGATGACATATTTGAGTAGGAGCATAACAACGTCCTTGTATATGTGATTAACATATTATGAATGACGTGATTGGTATTAGAAATGATTGAATCATTAGATGGATAAAGTTGAAAATATATTAAACATATAAAGGATCGATGAATATAGATCAACGTGTTTAATAAACATTAAATGTTAAAGTGATTCAAGTATTCTGAAAGAGGTTCAGAATGTTCTAGTTAAGATTCTGAAGACAAATCAGAATAGAAACAAGCAAAGAATAAGTTGTTACTTGTGAAATTAGAAGAAGTATTGAGTAGTTACTCAGTATTCATGACAATGGTTAAAACAAAGGAAAGAGAGATGCATTGCATCACTTGTGCCTTGGTCATAGGTTTTCCACGGTAAAACCATGTTATATACTTGACATAATGTGACCCGAAGTTCTTAGTTGTAAAGAACATGTTACAAAGTGATCTGAATCTATCACTGAACCAAAGTTAAGTTTAGCGCAAAGGAAGCATGGTCAGGCATCAAATTCACAAGTATTGCACTTTGATCAAATATACATAGATATATAAATATTAGAATATTTTAGTATTAAACGAGTATAGTTTTTGGTTTAAGAAAGTTCGACTTTCGAATAAGTGTGTTTATAGGTATACATGACAACAATGCAAGTTCAATTGATTGATATACCATCATGGTATATACTAGAAAATAGTTATCTCACTTTGTCACCAAAACAAATAGTTCAACACATTATGTGATAATGGTGTTAATGTCAAATAGGGACATTAATGATTTTCAAAAGATTATATAGATCTGGTAACACAGATTTAGGACATGAAGTTTTCCATGAGCAGGCATGATCAATAAACACATATGTGATATGGTTTTATGCCTAGATACAACTAGATTATCTGTACTCTAGTTCAAGTGGGAGACCGAAGGAGATATGCCCTAGAGACAAATAATAACGGTGTTTATTATCATATCTCATTAGTTCATAATATTTTTATATCATGTATAACTGTATCAATCATAAACATTGATACATGTGTGATATATAAAAAAATCAAAGGTCCCTAGTAGCCTCTATTCAACTAGTTTATTGGGCAGCTGATGATCAAGGTTTCCTGATCATGGTGCATTTATGACGACTGACAATGAAGTCATGCCATCTGAAATGATGTGATGGACATTACCCACTAATGATTGTTGCAACACGATCAAGTCACAAGTTCCGACTTGCAATAGTTAGAAACAAAGTGTCCTAATCCTTAGCCATGAGATCATATTTAATCACTGTCACCCGAGACTTCTTTGACTGCATCAGTCGTCATGACCATAAATGGGTGACCATAAAGGTGTATATTGGGTATTCCAGAGGGGCATTTTGAGGCGTATGTATCGAGATCGGGATTTGTTCTCCCGTGTGACAGGAAGATACATTGAGCCACTCAATGAATTACATCCATAAGCTGTGCACCATATGACTAAGTCATGGGATGGAATATCACATGAACGAGTAAAGAATTACTTGTTGGAAACAAGATTGGACAAGGTCTTGTGATACCGATGATCGGATCTCGAACAAGTCAGGTATCTAAGTAACAAGGGAATTGGATTCGACGTTTATGTTTCAAAACGATGTTGACATCGTGGAATACACATGGGTTATTATGGGCATCTCGGTCGTCCCGCTATTGATCATTGTTCCAAGATCGTCTTGATCAAGGCGATGCCATTCCTGAACCATAGGGTAACACACTTAAGTGCATTACGACGCCTGGAGATCATTTTGGAATTGATGGAACACCAGAATAAAAAGAAAGAGAAACCAAAAGTGTTTTGTGAGAGAACCGAAATCATTCTGGGAGTATCGGAAATTTTCGGAATGAACCGAGAGGTGTTTTGGGTCAAACAGGATTTAATAATATGTATTTCATATTAATTATTGGAATTAATATTAAATAAATGCTTAAAATTAAATATTTGGGTCAACTTCCACTAATGGGCCAAGTTCCCGAGGGAACAAGGGGCCAAGAGGGAAGCAACCCGAGTGGGGCATGGGGGCAGCCACCACCACCGCCGTTGGCCATGGGTCGCATGGGTAGGGTGGCGCCCACACGGCCGCAGCGCCCACCTTGGGCCACGTGCGTGACAATGGTGCCCACCCTGACCGACCGACTCTCCCCCTCTCCCCTACTCCTTGTTTAGCCCCACATGGGGAAGCCTTTGCGAAGGGCACACCCCACTTAGCCTATATAAAGGTGTGCATATGGGTGGGAATAAACACAAAATAAACACAATAATTGAGATATGTCTCTACGGAATTTTCCAAAGTGAATTCTCCTTTCCCTCTCTCTGTTGTTGCCTTTTGCGCTAGCACGGTCCCTGGAATGACTGTACACGCAAGAGACAACAACGTTGCGGCACGCCGTTGGGCTGCGATGATTCTGGCCAGGAGATCTACTGATGAAATCTCGATAAGAGTCAGAGATCCGGGTGTCGTCATCGTGCACCGCACGTGTGCGATACCTCGGGGGTGCTGCCACTTGTGGCACCAGATCATCGTATGAGGACCTGGACAAGGGGTGAGTTGCGAGGAGCTTCACGACCTTGCAGTCAGACGAGTATGCCTACATCATACACGTATCTCCATGAGCGTTAAACGCTTACAGTCTACAAGGGTATGTTATCGATGCCTCTCTCTCTATAACTGCATTTACTTCGTAGATAGATCCTAGCTAGGTGTCTTCCAACGTAGGAATTTTTTATTTTCTACCATGGAACCCCTTAAATAAGTCCTCGTTTCAAGAAACGGAGGTGGTCCCTGGTGGGAAGCTTCGCAAGGTGAGCCGCTTCTGCCTCCCCATACCTCTGGCTGGCTTTTGGGATGGGTTCTGACATGCTTTTCTTGCTCTATCAGTGATGGTGTTCTGTCGCAGCCGCCAACTACCTCCCTGGGGACGCTTGACACAAGGACGGTCATAGAGGTGAGGTTGCCGGCCTCCCTGGGTAAGAAGGAAGCTTCATACCAGAGGGCTCTAACGAGTCCCACGCTCACATAAGGTAAGCCCCTAGGCTCTTCTTTGTTTTCCTTTGTTCAGTCACAAGTAGGAAACAGTTCATAGCAGTCATTTTTCTAGTGGCATCCCGAACAAAAGAGGCACCACCACTGCTAGGAAAAATGCTCATGGCGTTCGAGAATCGCTGAAAGCCACCACTAAAACCTAGTCCTAGCGTTTGCATATTTGCGCACGCCACCACCAAGTGGGACCACGAGCTGAGCCGGGACCACGGTAGCCTAGGCGTTTAAAGTTTATGAATGCCATCACTCCATTCCCAGAAAGTCAACTCCGTCACTAAATGACCCATAGTGGTGGCATTCAGAAAATTTTGAACGCGGCGATTAATTAGTTGGCACTGGCGTTTAGTTTAGTTCGAACGCAACGATTAATTAGTAAAACAATTGTATGTTGTGCACCGCAAAACATGCACCACCCCACTACCCGCACCACACCACACAAGGTACCAAACCCAGCACGTTCCTCCCGCACCGCATCACACCCACACCAACCACCCTGCACCGCACCGCATCTCAATCCCGCACTAACCACCCCACACCACACCGCACCTGCCATCGCTGCGTGTCGTCGTCTCCATCTCCCCCATCTCCGTCGGCGCCGCCTTGTCCCTGCTCTGCGCAGCGCCGCTGCTCGGATCCGCCTCGTCCTTGCTCCTCTCAGTGTTGCCGCACCGCCCACCCGCACGCATCCGCCCCCGCCCTGCCCGGATCCGTCCTACCACGGTGAGCCACCCGCTGCCATCTTTTTTGTTATTAGATGCAATTTAATTTCATAGAAATTGTAGATACATATTTTAGATGGAAATTTTAGAATTATAGATGCAAAATTGTAGGAAATTGTAGATGGAAATTTTAAGAAATATAGATGCAAAATTTTAGGAAATTGTAGATGCAAAATTTTAGGAAATTGTAAATGACAATTTTAGATGCAAATTTTAGATGGAAGATGACTAAAATGTTGGGATTTCTATTTTCGTACTCCTGGTTCCTTTGTTGTACTCGCTTTTGCCCAAATGCTAAACTTTTCCTCACCTTTGCCCAACCTCTTGTCTGAAGCTCTCACATAGCTGTCCACCAGCCTTACCGTTACGTGCTGACGAGTGGGTTCACGTTGGTCAGGTCCCATAGTGGACACCCTCTCCACTTACCCAGATCAGCGTGGGACCCATAGCTTATCCACGTGAGCACCGAACCCACAACTTACTCAGGTTAGTGTTGCAAGATGGGAACCCGAGCTAGCCCTACGCCCATGCCCATGATGTTGCCTCCCATTTCTTTTTCCGCATCCTATTCTTCTTATTCTATGATGACAACATCCCTTCTCCAGCCGGCTAGTGATGTTTAGCTTCACTTGGGCTTCCCATTCGTACCAAATTGTTCGGATTTCTCTCTATTTTCTTGTTATTCCCTCGAAATTTGGGATTTAGAGTTCATGTTGCTATTTTTAGATCCTGAAGAAATGCGAGCATTCTGAGTGGATCGATGTGTACATTGATAGGCTGATTGGAGGAATCAATTGACACAACTCGGGAGGGATGGGGTGTGCGGGGCATGCTGTGGAGAATGCGGCCGATAGAGGAGCCGTTCCGATGATTCCCAATGCTAGTTTGGGTGCCTAGGGAAAATGACCTTCAAGCCTTTACTTCCATCTCCCTAAATTCAATTTGTTTATCAAGTTATTAGTGTCTCGGTTGCAATCAAGTGAATCTATGAGGTGAAAGTCAAACTTTAAGATTTAGGAAGATGGAAGTATAAGAAATAAGAAAATAACATAACTATTGAACACTTTAAAATTAAAAACAATATAAAACTCTTGATGTAAAATGGATTTTATCATTTTCAAAGGGTGAAAAGTAATGCATTCACTAAAATATTTACGTCTCATGCATATGCCAAAATTATACAACTGTTGAAACTTCCAAATTACACTTTGGACATGATAATGTTGTCCTAACAAAAACTTGAGAGTTTTTCGTTTTCAGAGAGTGAAAAGTAATGCATAAACTAAAGGGATTAGTAAACTAAAATATTTATGTCTCATGCATACAGCAAAATTATACAACTCTTGGAAATTTCAAATTACACTTTGGACATGATAATGTTTTACCAAGAAAATCTTGAGAGTTTTTCATTTTTAGAGAGTAAAAAGTAATGCATAAACTAAAGGGATCACTAAACTAAAATCTTTATGTCTCATGCATATACCAAAATTATACAACTCTTGAAACTTTCAAAATACACTTTGGACATGATAATGTTATCCTATGAAAATCTTGAGAGTTTTTCATTTTCACAGAGTGAAAAGTAATGCATAAACTAAATGGATCAGTAAACTAAAATATTTATGTCTCATGCATACACCAAAATTATACAACTCTTGAAACTTCCAAATTACACTTTGGAGATGATAATATTTTCCTAAGAAAACCTTGATAGTTTTTCATTTTCAGAGAGTGAAAATTAATGCATAAACTAAAGGGATCACTAAACTAAAATCTTTATGTCTCATGCATATAGCAAAATTATACAACTCTTGAAACTTTCAAATTACACTTTGGACATGATAATGTTGTCCTAAGAAAATCTTGGGACTTTTTCATTTTCATAGAGTGAAAAGTAGTTCATAGACTAAATGGATCACTAAACTAAAATCTTTACGTCTCATGCATATACCAAAATTATACAACTCTTGATCACTTTCAAATTAAACTTTGGACATGATAATGTTGTCTTAAGAACATCTTGAGAGTTTTTCATTTTCAGAGAGGGAAAAGTAATGCATAAACTAAAGGGATCACTAAACTAAAATCTTTATGTCTCATGCATATACCAAAATTATAAAACTTTTGAACACTTTCAAATTTCACTTTCAACATGATATTGTTGTCCTAAGAAAATCTTGAGAGTTTTTAATTTTCAGAGCATGAAAAGAAATACATAAACTAAAGGGATCCCTAAACTAAAATCTTTATTTCTCATGCATATACCAAAATTATACAACACTTGAACACTTTCAAATTACACGCTGGACGTGATAATGTTTTCCTTTGAACACGTTCTCTTTGTTTTCATTTTTTATGGTGGTAAAGTATCGATGGCACAGATTGAGAGGTGGCACTTATAGAGAGGTGTTATCCTTCCCATTGGATCACAGAGGATCAACGATTGGTGCACACCATCCGCGTGACACCTATGAAACCAATCAGGGCGTAGCCGCCAAAGTGAGCATAAATTTTGGATTTTGTGAGAGTTTGTGACTTTGAGAGAGGGAAAAACTGAGTAGTATCAAAAAACCAAGGACAACATAGACTAAGGGATTCAAATAAAAAATAGAAACAAATTTAAAAAATGTAAAATGCGTGTTTTATACAATGAAATACATCTTGGCCTACATCAAATTATTTGCAATTAAAATATACATGAGTGTGCCAATTATTGCCTCATTTAGACAAACTATGTTTTGGGGAAGGATGTTTTGGGAAAGGGTTTTAATAGAAATCCATGCACCTTCATAGCTAGTAGGTGATTTGAGAAGTGGTGGTTTAGGATAAAACTTGATTTCTCTATGTTTTTTATGGTTTCGTAGGTGGCAGGTCACATAAGAAGACTCCATTAGTAGGTGCAACTATGTTTTGATCTTTTTTTGAATTTGTTGTCTATAAAATGACTCAATTAGCAACTAAATTCCATTAGTTGACTCTCTGTTGACCAACCCATGGAGAGTAAAACTGAGTTTATTGCACATGCCGGGGTTAGTACCCGAGGGTAAAAGTGAGTACAACTAACACGCCCTTGTTACTCTCGAGACGATAAATGAGTATGCCTAATGCGCCAAAGTTAGATTCAAGGGAAAAATCTGACATACCATACATGAGTCGCGGTGCACGGTGGAGTAACGGACACATGTCGTGGTGCACGGCATAGTATCATATGTGGTTAGTACACGGTGCATGGTGGTGCAAGAAAACGTCCCTTACCTTCACCTTTATAGAGCCCCTCTCCCTCTCCCTCTCCGCCTGCCTACTCTAATTTACTCACTCACTCAGTCACTCACTTGATCACTCATGCAACCGTATCCACTGTCCCATCATCTTGTACAAACCTCGAGGAAAACCCCAACTATACCGACGATGAAGAAGGATGTGATGGCCATCGTCGCCTCCAAGGCCGCCATCAAGGAGGCCCTCGTCTCTGACCAGACCCATATCGAGGCATTGAAGGAAGTCTCCGTCTAGGCCCCCATCCCTGCTCCCGACGTAGCCACCGGAGAGGAGGCCCTCACCGGTCGCAGGAAGATCCCGCTCGATTGGAACCCCTATGAGAAGGAGGAGTACATATGGCCAGAGAATCCCTACGATAGAAGCATCTTCGAGCCATGGTCAGAGGTAACTACGGTTTGCTCCCCTTCCCTTGTCCTTCTCCCATGCCCATTGTGGGATTCTAGATCTTGTGTTATTAGGGTTCAGTTGTTCGCATTTCAATCGTTGGATGCTAGATCTTATTATAGGAGCTAATCCTCTTGGTTTTGATCTTGTGTTTAGATGAATCTTCCTGTTTGCATTTCAATCCTATTTTATTTGTTCTTCGAGTTGTAGTTAAGTGATTCCCTAGTTAATACTAGCGCCGATATGTAGTTGGAATCAGTATTTCATTTTGTTTGAGATTTGGGGATTGGGGAATTTAAACCACTCGGTTAATTGATACCAATAATCATAGGATCTCAATCGGTTAATTTATGCAAATAATCAATCCCAATAATCAAGGGATCTCAATCATGTCATTCTTATCATGCATGCTACTATTTGTTCCAACAGGTGCAAAGCAGTGACATCTGCAGTGGCGACGAGTCTAGGCACACCAAGACTCGTTATGTGTTGAGGAGGCTATAGTCTGTGCTATATGATGCCTACTTTGCTGGCAACGTCTACAGGTGCCCCTTGCAAAAGGATACTTGGCGCCACCGACGTCAACTTCCTCATGATGCATGCTGAGAACGTGAGATCCTACAACCCCAATGTCGGCGAGACCGTGAACATCCATGCCTTCTTTGCTAAGCATAAGGAGCTCAATATTCACCTCCGCAACCTCCAGCAGGTGGCCATCGTAGAGGGTTGTATTCCTCTGATCAAGCCCAAGGTTCCCAAGATCAAGGGACTAGGCAGCGAGAAGTGGAGGAAGTGCTAGAGGGAGGAGGCGCAGTAGGAGGTGTTGAACGTGTGCGTGCTGCTACTGAAAGTTAGCTTCTTTTGTTTTTATATGTTGTGTGCTCGCTGTTGAGCAACGAATGTATCGAACCTCGTTAAGTACCCTACTATTTATCTCTAATATATCCTATATTAGCTGATCTAAGCAACTTATCTACATTTTTTTTGTTTTCTAAATGTATATATGCTAGTGGTGTGATTTGCTGCTCTAGATTTGCCATTAGATTGGACCAAAACGAGGATCAAATGGAACGAGTGATTGAATATAGAAGCAGCTCTAGATTTGCTACTAATTTAGGAAAAAAAGAAACATAACTATTAGCGAGAGAGAGGAAAAATGCGCTCTAAAAACTGCTAATTAACGATAAAAAAATTCCAATTTGGGCGAGAGACAAAATCCACACGGTCCCACGTGGCATAGGCCCACGCATCAGCATAATGCGGTCCCGACCTACCGGCCCCGCACAATGCGGCCCCTCATAGCGCATCCCCACGCATCAGCATAACAGTCAACCTGACGGAAGGTGTCGTTCGAGCTCTTTGGAAGAGTTTTAGACAAAACGTTGGGAAAAATTGAGGAAAAGTTTAGCGGCTGGGAAAAACTGAATACAATTAAGAAACCAAGGGTACGAAAATAGAAATCCCTAAAATGTTAGGATGTGATCTAGGGATGGTGTCAAGGGTACGAAAATAGAAATCCCTAAAATGTTAGGATGCAATCTAGGGATGGTGTTAGCGAGGCTTGCTGATACCATCCCATGATTTATGCGTCCAATGTAAGTATGAGGCCATACTTGGCTCGCCATTCTACATAATATTTACATATATTCATATATGACTAACACTTGTATTAAATGTTGTTATTTAGCTATGTAGTACTCCCTCGGTCCCAAAATATAAGGCGTCTAATGATTAGTCAAAAGTCAACAGGTTCTAAGTTTGACCTAGTTTATACATAAAATATAAAAAATTATAATACTAAATTAATATCAATAGATTGACCATAAAATATTCTTTCTTAATGTCTCCATTCAATATTGTACATGTGAATATTTTTTCCTAAATATTTGGTCAAAGTTAGTAAGATTTGACTTTTGACTAATCCTTAGATGCCTTATATTTTGGGACGGAGGGAGTATCATGTCGGAGCCAAAAATGTTCTGTGGTATTCACCTAAAACCCACAAAGATCCCGACGTGGGGGGCTCAGATCACTGTTGACCATAGGAAGATACAACTTGGTAGATTCAGCAACCTCGAGGAGGCGGACCGCACCTATGACTACATGGCAGTCCAACACTTTTGGGCGAGGGCGCATCTCAACTTTGAGGACGAGCGAGTCATGGCACATGTATTAGCGCCAGAGGGTATGAGCATCGCCTCGAGGGCCGAGGAGAGGGAGAACCGGTAGGCATAGAGGAACCTAGCGCCAGCATCGCGAGGAGGATGACCCCTTGGTCAGGGATCTACTTGTTAATCCCAAGTGATGGCGGTCTAGTATCAGGTCCTCGGTGAGAACTCGACCGCGAGGCAGCAGCGTAGGAAGGACCAGACTGGCCCCTCCAGCAGGCGCAACATGAGCAGGGCCAGGCCGGCCCCTCCAGCATGCAACAGGAGGACTCTAGCAACCTCAAGTCTTCTTTCTGGGACGACCTTGGTGACACCGATGTCACTAACACAGGGACGATCTGAGTTTAGGATGTTTTTGTGCAACTTATCATGCTACATAACGTACTACCTAGACTTTGATATCTTCCTTATGTGTTATGTTTATATATTATGCTACTTATGGTGATACCTAATCTTACTTATGTGTTATGTTGATATATTGTGCTAGTTATGATGTCAACTTAAAATGGTCTATATGCAGAGTATGTATCAGTAGTGTGTCATTTGTGGTCACTCATCGTGCATGGATGATGGCCCAAAATATATCGAGCTCGTTGGGGAACCCCAAGAGGAAGGTATGATGAGCACAGCAGCAAGTTTTCCCTCAGTACGAAACCAAGGTTATCAATCCAGTAGGAGCAAGAAAACACCCCAAAGGTGTTACTAGCTGAGCTTTGGCAGTGCGCACTACCGGTGCCAGTAGCAAGTTTTCCCAAGAGGAAGGTATGATGAGCACAGCAGCAAGTTTTCCCTCAGTACGAAACCAAGAGGAAGGTATGATGAGCACAGCAGCAAGTTTTCCCTCAGTACGAAACCAAGGTTATCAATCCAGTAGGAGCAAGGAAACACCCCAAAGGTGTTACTAGCTGAGCTTTGGCAGTGCGCACTACCGGTGCCAGTAGCAACGTGGAGACCTGCACAACACAACCACAGAACTTTGTCCCCAACTTGCGATGAGGTTGTCAATCTCACCGTGTTTTGCAGAAAACAAAGGATTAAACGTATCGAATGGAAAGAAGTAAAAGTTTGCAAAAAGTAAACACAAAGCAGTAAATAGTTCATAGATTGTATGTAAAAGACAAGGACCGGGATCCATAGTTCACTAGAGGTGGCTCTCCTTAAGATAGATAACATGCTGGGTGAACAAATTACAGCGGGGCAATTGACAAACATCGAGAAAGCAATACATGCATATACTAATCATCTTGACTCCTTTCAGACTTGATTGGGCATTACAACATAATACATAGACCGCCATCCAACTGCATCTATGACTAATAATCCACCTTGAGGTTATCATCTGAACCCCCTCTAGTATTAAGTTGCAAGCAACAGATTATTGCTTTACGAACTGCGTGTAAAGTAAACAATACAATTTTTCTCTGAACAAAGGATCGTTGTTTTCTCCCTAGTAGCAACAACACATCTAGTACCTTAGAGATTTCTGTCACTTCCCCAGATTACCAGAGACATGAACCCACTATCGAGCATAAATACTAACTCTTGGAGTTACTAGCATCTACTTGGCCAAGATAGCTACTAACAACGGAAAGCATGCAAGATCTCAAATAACAAAGACATGATAGAATCAATAATCAATCTGAAATAACATCTCAATATCCATCGGATCCCCGCAAACACAACATGTATGAATTACAAATAGATGATCTTGATCATGAACGGAGCTCACAAGATCTAAACATGAAAGCAAAAAGGAGGAGAACCAGCCATCTAGCTACTACATGGATCTGTAGTCCAAGGATGAACTACTCACGCATCACACCGGAGGCTTGCATGGTGATGAAGAAGGCCTCTAGGGTGAATTCCCCTCTCTGGTAGGGTGCCGGGAAGAGCTTCAGATCCCTCCCGATCTAGGGATGGAGATGACGGCGGCTACAAACTCTTTCCTGGATTTTTGATCGGGTACTTAGGGTTTTCGTCCCGAGGGCATCTTATAGTCGGAAGGGGAGGCCGAGGGGGTGCCGGGAGCGGCCACACCACCCCCTGGCGTGGGCCAGGCTGGGCCGCGCGGCCAGGTGGTGTGGTGGCCCCCTGGCCCCTCTCCGTCTCGTATTCTGGCACTTGATGACTTCCGGAAAAATAGGCACTTTGGCTTTTTCCCGTCCAATTCCGAGAATATTCATTTTCTGACTTTCTTGGAACCATAAACAGCTGAAAACAGGCAGCTGGCACTGTGGCTCTTGTTAATAGGTTATTCCAAGAAATCATATAAAAAGTACTCCAAAGTTGGAACAAAACACAAGAAAGTGGATAAAACCAAGCATGGAACATCAAAAATTATAGATACATTTGCAATGTATCAACATCCCCAAGCTTAACTCCTGCTCGTCCTTGAGTAGGTAAGTGATAAAAAGAAAGAATAATTTTTGAGGTGACATGCACCATCAAAGACTTGATCAAAGTATTTGTAAAACATTCAAAGCTGGGATCATAGTACTTCAATCATAACAGGAAAGACAAAGTTCTAGCAATAAGACAAAGAAACTATGATGCAACATGAAAAGGCACAAACAAAAGATTCATGAATAACAATGCTTTGCAAGACGTTTGTTTGTTTCACATAAAGAAAACACAGCATAATAGTATTCAGCTTGTCCCTCATAGAGTAGCAAATATAAATGCACAGGAAACCTTCAAAGTTCATAAGAGTGACTAGATACAATAGTTTAAAACAAGAAATAACAAGTTATGCATCAATCAACTAGTCTTGGGACAATGCACATAGAACTAAGAATGGCCACTATGCTCTCAAAGTAGGTGCATAAAGATAGAAGGTGGAGACTCAATGTAATGGTGGAAGAAAGGCCTTTGTAAAAGGAAGTAGGGATTCAAGTATCATAAAGAGCTTCCAAAAATTATGGTACTTATAGCTTTCAGCTCTCATTGCCCCTATCATAAGCATCTTTAAGGTGATTAAGGTTAAAGTGACACAACTAAGAGGATATGCTAGACAAGTTATAAACTAAAATCTCATGCCCCTTACTTACGAAGACCGAACCTCATGCTACTCAACTTTAGTCACAAGTAAGCTCTTGTCATTGTAAGTGCATGTGTATCATTAAGAACCGCCAATGGGGTACCCCTTGCACATGATACGGGAGATTTCCCATAATCAAAATGACAAGGCAAGCAGACAATGAGCATCTTAGTGATCTTTTTATTTGCTATTTGCATAGGTTTTTTATTGAGGATGCTTCATAGAGAGCTCATTATGGTGATGCTGCAAGTTTCCACCATGATTAAGCATGGCTTAGGCTAGCGGCCCAGGCGTTTCTCTAACACACATACAAACTCCATGATCTTACAAGTTCCACTTTTATTTCACACCGCCGGGATCCGTAAGCAAAATAACATGATATCAACGGGGTACAAAGTACAAGTGCAATGTTCAAAGTGTTCCACATGAAACATGGTTCTGCTAATTTCAACTTATAAAGCGCAAGCATATACGCAACAAAGAAGCACCCAATGGTTCAAGTTTATTAAATGCAAAAAAGTAAAGTGTCCCATCAAGTTCGTGAGAGCTTTAATCACTAGTTTTCTCATAACAAGTTTAATTTGGAAGGTAAACAAAAGCATGAATATACTTGGTATAGCATAAGCTAGTAGGTAGGTATGGTGGACTCTTTGGAAAAACTTGGTTTAAGGAGTTGGATGCATGAGTGGAACTCATACTTGGTTGTGGAGGCTAGCAAAAGACTAGGAGCGACAAACTAAGAGAGCAATAATGGCCATAATCATGTAGAGCGACAAAACATCATTGATCAAAGCATAAAGTGATACTACAAGTTGAAAACTAAAGGATCATAAATGCTATGGTGACTTGAGATAGACATAACATGGTGTGAGCATGCACCAAGTCAACCCAAATAAAGCATCAAAGGAGAATACCACTATACTATGCTTTAATATGCTAAAACAACGCATGATTCATCCAAGGCACATTAAGCAATATCAATTGTCTATAACAAGGCATGCTACAGAAAAGAATACTAAGCATAAAGCCAAAACAATATCAAGCATGGCATGACAAAGCATAGGCCACAGTCAAAAACGAGCTCTTTTTACCACATAAGCATGAACTTTCCTACTCTTTTCCAAACCAAACCAAACTATTTGCAAACCAACGTATGAAAGAGGGGGTCCAACCAATTTATTCAGAAAACTAAGCAAACCAAGCAAACTAAAAAAATAAAACAAAAACGAAAAAGAAGACGGTCCAAGAAAAACACAACTGTGCATGAAACAATAAAAATGAAGCGTTTGGAAGAAACCTAGGATTTTTATTGATGAAGGAGGGGATGCCTTGGTCATCCCTAAGCTTTGATGCTTGTACTTCTTGGATATTTCTTGGGGTAACACGCGTGGCATCCCCAAGCTTGAGCTTTAGTCCATCCTACATCTCATTACTCATTCCTTCCATACACCTGAAAATTTTCCTTCATACAAAACTTCGCACAATTTTTATGAGCAACATTAGTGCACTCAAGGTAAATAAGTCTTAAGGTTCAGTTATAACACCAAATAAACTTCCATTAGAACACTAGATACTGTAGCACTTCCCTCATAAAGCTCAATTCCCCAAAAGAACTCAAGAAGGAACCAACATGAAGCAAATGCAGAAAATGGCAGAATTCTGTCAAAACAGACCAGCAGGTAAAGGAGAATTTTTTCGAAGACCTTCTGTTGCTCAAATCAAAAAGTTTTGAACTAACGAAAGTTAGATAACAACCTGGCGCAGAAGCACAAAAATTCATGCCTCAAAAAGACGTTCAGAAATTTTACACGAAGTTTTACGGTGAAGCACAGAAATCTGTTCCGGGACAGCAACTTTCCCAATCATTACTTCTTTCTCATTAGAGGTTACTCTTTGCACAAAAAGCAAATAAAAATGATAAGGAGAGGTTATTACAGAGGTAATAACTTCCAAGACGCATCTAAAAATTTTGGGTTATCTCCCAATAAGTACTTTTCTTTAACGCCTTTAAGTTAGGCATAAGAAGCAAGAAAGAATCAAGTGTTCTCAAATGAAGCAGCATTAAGACCAAATTTTGTTTTCATAGGAGAAGCAAAAGAAATCTTTTCTCTCTTTTCAGGGAAGTGTTCTATACCTTTCTTGAGCGTGAGTTGATATTTAATGGTGCCTTCTTTCATATCCATAATGGCACCAACAGTTCTAAGAAAAGGTCTTCCCAAAGTAATAGGACAAGAAGCATTGTATTCAACATCCAAAACATAAAAATCAATGGGGACATAAGCATTATTAACCATAATAAGAACATCATTAAGACTCCCCATGAGTTTATTTTTAGCATTATCATCAAGTGGGAAATTCAAATAACAATCTTCAAGCGGAGGCAAATCAAGCATATCATAAATCCTTCTAGGCATAATTGAAACACTACTATCAAGATCACATAAAGTTTTGAAATCAAAGTCATTCACTTTCATATTAATGATGGGTTCCCAACCATCTTCTTGTTTTATAGGAATAGAAGCTTTATGTTTCATCTTTTCTTCTTTAATCTTTATGGGAGCATCAGTAATGTGTTTTGTAAAGGCCATGTTCATAGCACTAGCATTAGGACTTTCAGCAAGCTTTTGTAGGAACTTAATAACTTCAGAGATATTGCAACCATCAAGATCAAAATAAAATTTATCATCTAAAGTAGTAGGACTATTACTAGCCTCAATACTAGCGGTGGTAATAGTAGAAACACTAATGTTTTTAGGAATTTCATCTTCTCTTTCCCACTTAGCATGTAATTCAGCTAATAGTCTAACATTTTCATCAATTCTTACTTGTATGGCATTAGTAGCTGCAAAGGGATTATCATTAGTTTCAGGTTTAGCAGCCATTTTATTCAAAGAAGATTGAGCTTCAGCCAAAGAAGCTATATTTCTTTCAGCATTAGAGAGTTTTTCCTCAATAGTTTTAGTGAATAGTTTATTTTGCTCATATTGCATTTGCATGAAGATTTTAGTGGCTCTTTCAACTTCTGAAATTCTTCCTTCACTAGGTAATCCAGGTTTACCATTATAGCCATAAGTATTATTAGGAGGGTAGGGCCTATAATTGTTATTACCATAAGCATTGTTGCCAAAATTGTTATTTCTTATGACGTTCACATCAACTTGCTCTTCTTGAGCAACCAAAGAGGCTAAAGGAACATTATTTGGATCAATATGGGCTTTCCCATTAGCAAGCATAGACATAATAATATCAATCTTATAATTCAAGGAAGAGGTTTCCTCAAAATAATTTACCTTCTTACCTTGTGGAGCTCTCTCAGTATGCCATTCAGAATAATTAACCATCATATTGTCCAGAAGATTTGTTGAAGCACCCAAAGTGATGGTCATAAAGGTACCTCCAGCAGCAGAATCCAATAGGTTCCTTGAAGAATAGTTCGATCCTGCATAAAAAGTTTGGATGATCATCCAAGCAGTTAGTCCATGAGTGGGACAATTCTTTACTAAAGATTTCATTCATTCCCAAGCTTGAGCAACATGTTCACTATCAAGTTGTTTAAACTTCATTATTTCACTTCTCATGGATATAATCTTAGCAAGAGGATAGTATTTTCCAATAAAAGCATCTTTGCACTTAGTCCAAGAATCAATACTATTCCTAGTTAAGGAATTCAACCATTCTTTAGCTTTTCCTCTCAAAGAGAAAGGAAACAATTTCAGCTTAATAATATCACCATCTATATCCCTATGCTTTTGCATCTCACAAAGTTCAACAAAGTTATTTAGATGGGAAGTAGCATCTTCATTACCAATACCAGAAAATTGTACTCTCATAACAAGATTGAGCAAAGCAGGTTTAATCTCAAAGAAAGTAGCTTTAGGAACATGTGGAGCAATAGGTGTGCTCATAAAATCATTGTTGTTGGTGCTAGTGAAGTCACACAACTTAGTGTTTTCAAGAGTAGTCATTTTTTTGGGTTTTCAAATAAGAAAGCAAACTAGTAAAACTAATTGTTTTGTGCTTTTGATAAAGAAACAAGCAAACTAAGAAAAAAGAAACTAAGCAAAACAAAAACAACAAAGTAAAGAGATTGGTTATGAGGGGATCCCCTTGTGAAGATGTCCTTGACTCCCCGGCAACAGCGCCAGAAAATATGCTTGATGGCCCAAAATATATCGAGCTCGTTGGGGAACCCCAAGAGGAAGGTATGATGAGCACATCAGCAAGTTTTCCCTCAGTACGAAACCAAGGTTATCAATCCAGTAGGAGAAAGGAAACACCCCAAAGGTGTTACTAGCTGAGCTTTGGCAGGGCGCACTACCGGTGCTAGTAGCAACGTGGAGACCTGCACAACACAACCACATAACTTTGTCCCCAACTTGCGATGAGGTTGTCAATCTCACCGTGTTTTGCGGAAATAAAAGGATTAAACGTATCAAATGGAAAGAAGTAAAAGTTTGCAGAAAGTAAACACAAAGCAATAAACAGTTTATAGATTGTATGTAAAAGACAAGGACTGGGATCCATAGTTCACTAGAGGTGGCTCTCCTTAAGATAGATAACATGCTGGGTGAACAAATTACAGCGGGGCAATTGACAAACATCGAGAAAGCAATACATGCATATACTAATCATCTTGACTCCTTTCAGACTTGATTGGGCATTACAACATTATACATAGACCGCCATCCAACTGCATCTATGACTAATAATCCACCTTCAGGTTATCATCCGAACCCTCTCCAGTATTAAGTTGCAAGCAACAGATTATTGCTTTACGAACTACGTGTAAAGTAAACAATACGATTGTTGCTTTCTCCCTAGTAGCAACAGCACATCTAGTACCTTAGAGATTTCTGTCACTTCCCCAGATTACCAGAGGCATGACCCCACTATCGATCATAAATACTAACTCTTGGAGTTGCTAGCATCTACTTGGCCAAGATAGCTACTAACAACGGAAAGCATGCAAGATCACAAATAACAAAGACATGATAAAATCAGTAATCAATCTGAAATAGCATCTCAATATCCATCGGATCCCCGCAAACACAACATGCAGAATTACAAATAGATGATCTTGATCATGAACGGAGCTCACAAGATCTAAACATGAAAGCACAAAGGAGGAGAACCAGCCATCTAGCTACTACATGGATCCGTAGTCCAAGGATGAACTACTCACGCATCACACCGGAGGCTTGCATGGTGATGAAGAAGGCCTCCAGGGTAAATTCCCCTCTCTGGCAGGGTGCCGGGAAGAGCTTCAGATCCCTCCTGATCAAGGGATGGAGATGACGGCGGCTACAGACTCTTTCGTGGATTTTTTATCGGGTACTTAGGGTTTTCGTCCCGAGGGCATCTTATAGTCGGAAGGGGAGGCCGAGGGGGTGCCGAGAGTGGCCACACCACCCCGTGGCGCGGGCCAGGCTGGGCCGCGCGGCCAGGTGGTGTGGTGGCCCCCTGGCCCCTCTCCGTCTCGTATTCTGGCACTTGACGACTTTCGGAAAAATAGGCACTTTGGCTTTTGTCCCGTCCAATTCCGAGAATATTCATTTTCTGACTTTCCTAGAACCAAAAACAGCAGAAAACAGGCAGCTGGCACTGTGGCTCTTGTTAATAGGTTAGTCTAAGAAATCGTATAAAAAGTACTCCAAAGTTGGAACAAAACACAAGAAAGTGGATAAAACCAAGCATGGAACATCAAAAATTATAGATACATTTGCAATGTATCAATGGACAGGAAATTTCGTATTGTGCTCAGAGAGAACTTTAAAACAAGAAATGTATGCTCTTTGAACTCTATATGTATTTAATCTACCTTGTTCAAGTTGTATATGCATGTCAATTGGAACTAAGTGTGTTGTAATGATCTTACTCAGAACATCCCATACAAGTCAAGAGATGGATTTTTGGAGCATGTCTTTAGAAGAACGCAAGACTATGGACAGTTTGATGTCATCCTGATGTCACACAAACAGCCTAGACCAACGACCCGACCATCACCTATTTCAGTGGAGCTATATAGGCACAATTAGTCAGTCACTACGGGATGAACGTTGGGTATCTTATCATCTTCACCCTAGACCATGTGCATCACATCACTTACTTTGATTTCATTGATTCGACATGGTCATCGGATGAGGATGGGTACGATGATGGGCATGAGGAGGAGGAGCTAATGACTAGTACTACTATGCATACTCTAGTTCATTATCTAGATAGCTCTACTATGTAGTTGATTGACTATAATAATGTGTCACTATTTATATGAATTTCCTGTGGATGTTGTGTTTACTCTTTGTGAATATATATTACTAGGAATTTTCAATTAGATGTAGCATATTTTAAAGAAAACAAATGAAAATACACTTGCAGCATTTGAAAGTATACGCACGACACCACCAAGATGTGTAGTGGTGGTGCTTAGGTCAAACACCACCAATGGCTTCTCTACCGCTGGCGTTCAACCCAAACACCATGACTATGGTATTTTACTGGTGGCATTTAGTGGATACGCCAGCACTAAGACCTAATAGTGGCATAAAGTTAGTAACATGCCACATAAACGCCACCTACCTCCTTTTTTGAATGTCACCACTAGGGATTTTCCTACTGGTGAGTCGTTCTCATGCGTTCTCTTATGTAGGTGTGGAAGGGGCTTCGACGATGCCCGCCTCCATGGTTGTCCTGCTGTCCCTAACTAGCTCGTCGACCATTGAAGGATTTCCCGATGGAACACGGGGGTTGGCTCCAGCCTCAGGCCTCTCGCTGGAAGGCTCTTGACGACCTTCCTAGATCGAGGATCACCTCCAAGATTACTCCTAGGCCTTGGAAGAGAGGGAGCGAGACCTTATTCATTGTGAGCAAGATCTACATCGGCTAGAAGAGATCCGCGAATGCTTTGTGGAGGATGAGGCCTGCCTGGACTCCATGGAGGCCATTCTTGACAACAAAACCTGCCTCTTGGAGTTCTGCGAGAATAGCACCAATCAGGTGGAGGCCAAGCTTCAGGCCACCCTCCTCCTGATTCTAAAAAACACTGAAAACACGCTAGGCATATGGAGGAAATGGAGGCCCATCACGCCGGGCAACTGGCTTCCCAAGCTCAGGTCAAGGATGAGAGCATTCCCGGACCATGGAGGTGCTAGAGAATAACCACCTTCGGACCATGAAACACCATGAACAGAAGGTGAAGTCTCTACATTAGGACTTGGCTGATGCTTGGTGGATGATATACAACCTCTTCCGGGTCGGCCAGGACCTTGAGAGGCAGGTGGCCACGATGGCCTCCTGTGAGGCCACTCGGGAGGTATAGGAGTGTGCTCTTCACACATAGGTGGCCACATCCTAGCGGTTTCTTCGATTGAGTGAGTTGCTAGTGTGAGGTCTAACAGAGAAAGTGGAGGAACTGGACTTTGTCTCTGGATAAAACAAGTACGAGCTAGTGAACCTTCAATGTTGCCATCGTCAAGACTTGGAGGGCCTCGACCACTCCGTTGGGCGAGTCGGGGAGGCTATGCAATCGGTGCGCATGGTGCCCCTAGCCCTTCCGCTTGAAGACGAGGTTGGCGATGTAGTGATGTTCCTTGACAACTTGGCAGGGTAGCTAGACGGGTGGTGTCAGCGAATGGACGAGATTGTTGCTGGGGAGTGTAGGGACATTTGTCGAATCCCTTTACCCGACGTTGCTTTCTCTCCTGCACCACCGCCACCCCTAGATGGACTTCGTCAAATAACTCTAGCCTATCCCCGATACGACAAGACTGCAAGCCGAGGCCGGGTAGCCGTTGTAGTCGATATGGTGGTCTCCTTCATGAGGCACCACCATCAGTAGGTAATAACTTGTAATTATCCCTCTTTAACTTTTCTTTCTTTCTTCCTGGTGTTAAGGTCAAATGTTCAGCCCCTCCAACTTTGTAAGCATTGCTGGCCTTTATCTTTTGCATTAAATTCCATAGCTTTCGCCGCCTCAGACCCAAGCACTTGCTCATCACCACACGGGTCCTATAGTGTTTTGTAGCTTTCGCTGCCTCAGACTCTCGGGCACTTGTTCAGCACCACGCGGGTCCTACATCGGTATGTAGCTTTCGCCGCCTCAGACCCGGGCTCTTGTTCAGTACCACGCAGGTCTTACAAAGTCTTGTTGCATCTGCTTCCTTAGATCTGGGCACTTCTTTAGCACCACACAGATCCTACAGTACTACCAACCCCCTGCGAGCACTCCAGACAACACAGAGCATGGTATGCAACCATTGCATCGTGCGCTGGAGGACTTGGGTCAGTGGTTTTCCTCCGTTGTTGGTTGGAAAACGGCCCCATCGATAGGGCCGTGAGAATATACCCAGGGACACCGTCATGGGAACCTTATCCTTCCAAACCTCCCGACCCCAGACTAGGCTCCGGTTCTGGATTACTGATGTCTACGCACTTCTATTCTTGTAGACAGTTGTTGGGCCTCCAAGTGCAGAGGTTTGTAGAATAGCAGCAAGTTTTCCCTTAAGTGGATCACCCAAGGTTTATCGAACTCAGGGAGGAAGTGGTCAAAGGTATCCCCTCTCAAGCAACCCTGCAATCAAGATACAAGAAGTCTCTTGTGTCCCCAACACACCCAATACACTTGTCAGGTGTATAGGTGCACTAGTTCGGCGAAGAGATAGTGAAATACAAGTGGTATGGATATAAGATAACGGTGCTAGAAAATACTTTGATGACGTGGAAGAGACTAAAGGCAAACTGAAATAAAGATGGAAGCAAGGAAACATGTAACAGATCTAGTTGCAAATGGTGTATGAATGCTTAGAAACAAGGCCTAGGGATCATACTTTCACTAGTGAACACTCTCATATAAATATCTTCTCTTTATGATACTACTCTTAACTACTCTCCGGTTGAACACTCTAATCGATGGTAGGGCTATAACAGCACACCTCAAAGTAAGTCTTTCCCATCTAGAAACCCCACACTGTCACCTTGAGTACTAGATGAGTCCAACAAACACCACAATTTCTTAAAGACATCCAACTCCAAATATAACTCATAACAAGTATTTGTAATCTCTAGCCTAAGTGCCACCATGGTGAGCACGCTGTCACTTTCACACACATGGGGAGAGCAGAGATTCATTAAAGCACTTGAGTAGCAGAATAGATCTATAGATTACAAGCTCATGATCACAATATGATCATGCATACAGAGAGAGATGAACACATAGCTACCGGTAGAACCCTTAGCCTCGAGAGAGAACTACTCCCTCCTCATCATGGGAATCAGCAATGGTGATGGAGATGGGTTCGGGGGCACTTCCCCGTCCCGACAGGGTGCCGGAACAGAGACTTTCTGTCCCCCAAATCTCCCCTTCGGTGGCGGCGGCGCTGCGGAACTTTTCGTGGCTGGAGGCTTGACGATTTAGGGTTTTGGTATCGGGAGGCTCTTATAGGCGAAGGAGGCAAGGTCGGTGGAGTGCCAGGGGGCCCACACCACTAGGTGGCGCGGGTAGGGCTAGCCCGCGCCTGGGGGTGTGGCCAGGCCCTGGCCCTCCTCCGTCTCGTATTCTGGCTCCGTGAGTCTTCCGGTAAAATAGGAACTTTGGCTTTTGTCCCGTCCAATTCCGAGAATATTTATTTTCTGACTTTCCTGGAACCAAAAACAGCAGAAAACAGGCAACTGGCACTGTGGCTCTTGTTAATAGGTTAGTCGAAGAAATCATATGAAAAGTACTCCAAAGTTGGGACAAAACACAAGAAAGTAGATAAAACCAAGCATAGAACATCAAAAATTATAGATACATTTGCAATGTATCAATTACCCTTAACACAGAGGGGGAAAATGCGAGGAAAGAACAACCCCAAGACCTTTTTAAGTAGCAGTCACATTCACTGTAAAGATCCGAGGTTGGTACATTTTCCTATTCTGCTTGTGGGGTGTTACAGGACCAACGCACAAGAACCCTGAGAATGGTTAGCTCGTTTGGCATGCTTCGGCCGCAACCGGAGCACTGAGCTCTAGGTGGGACGAATCCTACCATGCACTTACGCAAGGGTGAAGACCTATCCATAATGCCCTTCGTTCATGGGACAAGACCTTCTCTTGCATCAACAAGGAGGAAATTCAACACTGCATCTCTTCAGTGTTTTACCTAGGTACGGCTAGGTGTCGGAGCTAGGTCTTCTTCTGGGGGAGCCCCCGGCTTCAAGCTTAGGTGCGAGCCTCCTAGAAGGGCCTACCTTTGTCATCGTCATATCTGAGGTAGTTCTAGGCAGGTTTGCTACTGTCCCCGCACCCCGGGATGTAATTCTAACCTCCACCTTGGACACCTTGGTCACCTCTTGTATCTTCCCAGTCTTGGCGATCCGGGTAGTCCTAGTGTGGTGACCAGGCTTGAGGCAGATGAAACAGTCGCATGGGATCGCATCTCCACTCGAGTTTTCACCCGGTTGCAATCCTTGATGGCATGAGCAGGTGATTTGTGGATGGGGGCAGCAAGGGCCACCATCATGGTCGGTGGCAGCGACGATATCAGAGGTCTTGGTTTTCTTGAGTTTTGGTTATCCCGCCAGGGCCTACTTTGCAGGCAGGCTCTTGCAGGTCTTCTTTTGGCGAGGTCGTCTTCTTTGTTGACGGTGTCTCTGGGTAGGAGTATCCCCTCTTCGTCCCGGGCACACTTGTCCGCCAGGGCGAATAACTCTGGAGTTGAGTCAAGGTCCTTTGTGCTCATCTTTGCCCTCATGTGAGGGTGTCGAACGCCCACATGGTAGGCTGCGAGAATCGCCTCGGGGGAGATCTTGGGTATGGTGTGTAGCACCTGGCAGAACTATTGTGTAAACTTTCGCAAGTTTTCTTCGTTCTTCTCTGAAAGCTTGTGGAGGTCGCTGACGGTCCCTAGGCGCTTGAATCCTCCTTGGAAGGCACCTATGAACTGGTTGCATAGGTCCTCCCAGGATCTGATGGAGCCGGCATGCAAGTTGATGAGCCATGCCCATGCTTCGCTCTTCATGGCAAGAGGGAACCAATTGGTCATGACCCTCTCATCCCCTCTTTCCCCTGGGATGGCGGTGTAGTATATCTGCAGGAAGTCCTTCGGGTTGGCTTTTCCGTCGTACTTTTCTAGTACATCTGGTCAGAACTTGGGGGCCACATGACCTGTCATAGTTTCGGGGTAAAGGCAGCATAGCCGAGCATGAAAGCAGGGGTGCTCTGCCTAGCTCTCATCGGCTTGATTCCTTCGTGATGGTGGCGCTCCTAGCGGTGTTCGATGCATGTTCGGTCATCTTCTCCTTGTCGTTCTTCCAGGACCTGCAGAGGTCCTTTGAACAAGTGGTTATAGAGGACCCCATCGAGGCATGGTCATCACATCTCTCTCCCGTCGCATTACAGAGAGGTTCCCCATCACGATGGACCCTAGGTAGGTGATGAGTGTCCTCGGTAGCTCCTCTCTGGGAGGTGCGTAGAGGTAGAGGGCTTTCTACTCTACGTTGGGTGGTTCTCGGCCCTCCCGAGGACGGAGGGGCCCACGTCATCGAGCGCGAGATGGATGGCCCTCCTTGGAGATGGGAGGCTCTTACGAGATGTGCCAACCTTGTCATCCATGCATAGGCTCGCGTGTTGTCTCTGACTGCTTATGGTGGAAACTCTAGCATTGCCTCCATAGCTGCAAGGGCGGCGATGGGACCATTAGTCCCTAAGCGAGTCAGGGCGGGGCGCCAACTTCCAATGCCGACCGGAACTCCTCGGGCATGTTGTCCTCCTCACAGTTACTTGGGCATGGTCTATTGGTAGGGGGAGCGCTGCCTTGCGGGCTTGCCGCCCTACTGCACCTGTGTCCTCGTGGTGCGCGCACGTCTTCGGAATGTTGCTCGGCCACAAAAGAGTGTTCTGGGAAAGCGTCCCACTCCAGCACATTAGCCCGGAGGGACTCCTAGCCCGTCGAAGCGAGGCTAGTAGCTTCTTCTTCTTGGTGCTGACTCTCTGCCCACTGTAGGGAAGCACTAGTGCAGGTGGTGGCTCCCACCACTACCTAGGAAGCCCCGGGCATGGAAAAAGGTGCTGATGGAGACTGTCGCGAGTGTGCCCCCTTCGTGGCACGCCAGATGTCATGTCCAAGGCTTTGATACCGGGGATGGGAGATCCCCTTTTAGTTCTACTAGGGGAGCAAAGTATGGTGAGCTCAATCGGCAGACGAGAAGAACTTACAATCACACAGAGACACATGTCTTTTACCCAGGTTCATGTCGCGTTGTGCGTAACCCTATGTCATGCAATGATGATCTTTCTGGTGGACGATGAAATGGTTATAGAGATTGTTCACGGGGATGTACTCTGCTCTAACCCCCTCTTTCCTAGCCTGGGCCTCCTTTTATAAGAGAAGGGGACGCCACACATGGCTGGGTGGACACGTTGCTCCGCGCCAGCGTCATGCAACGTGGCCATCGATTCCTATCGCTTGGGATGCGTGGCGCGAGCATGGCCTGAGTCGAGTCAGGGCAGGACGTGGGGCCCTGTTGTGGTTGACTCCCTCCATACCAGCCCTGTACTATAGTGTCGGTAGTGGCGCGTGGTGGGTTGGGAGGCACCTGCCATTTTTCTTTCTTTCTTGAGCTAATGAAAACCCCCATTTCTGAGATTATGGTCGTGGATCAGCCCAGCTATTGGATCAAAATAATAATGGATATGGATATCAACAAGATGTGGCGATGTGCGCGCCTGCATTTTCAGCTGGACCCGTCCGTGGTGTATAAATTGAGCGCCACGAACACAAGATCGATCCCACTACTACGCAAAGAGCTTTGCGACCGAGAATTAAGAAACTACAAGACTTGCGGTAGGATCGATGACGCCCACGACATTAGCTAGTTAGCTCTACTATGTAGTTGATTGACATTAATAATGTGTTTCTATTTATATGAATTTCCTGTGGATGTTGTTTTTACTATTTCTGAATATATATTGCTGGGAATTTTCAATTAGATGTAGCATATTTTTTTAAAACAATCGAAAATACACTTACAGCATTTGAAAGTATACAAACGACACCACCAGGATATGTAGTGGTGGTTCTTAGGGCAAACACCACCAATGGCTTCTCTACCGCTGGCGTTCGACCCACACACCATGACTATGGTATTTTACTGGTGGCATTTAGTGGATACGCCAGCATTAAGACCTAATAGTGGCATGAAGTTAGTAACATGCCACATCAACGCCACCTACCTCCTTTTCCGAACGTCGCCACTAGGGCTTTTCCTACTAGTGAGTCTTTCTCATGTGTTCTCTTATGTAGGTGTGGAAGGGGCTTCAACAATGCCTGCCTCCAGGGTTGTCCTGTTGTCACCAACTAGCTTGTCGAGCATTGAAGGATTTCCCGATGGAACACAGGGGTTGGCTCCAGCCTCAGGCCTCTTGCTAGAAGGCTCTTCATGGCCTTCCTAGCTCGAGGCTCACCTCCAAGATTACTCATAGGCCCTGGAAGAGAGGGAGTGGGACCTTATTTATCGTGAGAAAGATCTTCATCAGCTAGAAGGCATCTGCGAATGCTTTGCGGAGGATGAGGCCTGACTGGACTCCAAGCAGGCCATTCTTGACAACGAAACCTGCCTCCTGGAGTTCTACGATAATAGCGCCAATCAGGCGGAGGCGAAGCTTCAGGACACCCTCCTCCTGATTCTAAAAAACACTGAAAACACGCTCGGCATATGGAGGAAATGGAGGCCCATCAGGCTAGGCAACTGGCTTCCCAAGCCCAGTTCAAGGAATGAGAGCATTCCTAGGCCATGGAGGTGCTAGAGAATAACCACCTTCAGGCCATGAAACACCATGAACAGATGGTGAAGTCTCTACATCAGGACTTGGCTAATGCTTAGCGGATGATATCCGACCTCTCCCTGGTCGACCAGGTCCTTGAGAGGCAGGTGGCCACGATGGCCTGCCATGAGGCCACTCGGGAGGTATAGGAGTGTGCTCTTCACACATAGGTGGCCATAGCCCAGCGGTATCTTTGATTAAGTGAGTTTCTAGTGTGAGGTCTGGCGGAGAAAGTGGAGGAACTGGACTTCGTCTCCGGACAAAACAAGTACGAGCTAGTGAACCTTCAATGTTGCCATCGTCAAGACTTGGAGGGCCTCGACCACTCCGTCCGGCGAGTTACGGAGGCGATGTGATCGGTGTGCATGGTGCCCCTAGCCCTTCCGCTTGAAGACAAGGTTGGTGATGTAGTCATGTTCCTTGATGACTTGGCAGGGTAGCTGGACGGGTGGTGGCAGCGAATGGACGAGATCGTTGCGAGGGAGTGTAGGGAGATTTGTCGAATCCCTTTCCCTGACATTGCTTTCTCGCCTGCACCACCACCACCCCCAGCTGGACTTGGTCAAATAACTCTAGCCTATCCCCGATATGACAAGACTGCAAGCCGAGGTTGCGGTAGCCGCTGTAGTCGAGATGGTGGTCGCCCTCGCGAGGTGCCACCATCAGTAGGTAATAACTTGTAATTATCCCTCTTTAACTTTTTTTATTTCTTACGGGTGTTAAGGTCAAATGTTCAGCCCCTCCAACTTTGTAAGCATCGCTGGCCTTTATCTTTTGCATGAAATTCTGTAGCTTTCGTCGCCTTAGACCGATGCACTTGCTCATCACCACACGCGTCCTACGGTGTTTTGTAGATTTCGCTGCCTCAGACTTGGGCACTTGTTCAGCACCACACGATTCCTACAATGGTATGTAGCTTTCGTCACCTCAGACCCGGGCTCTTGTTCAGTACCACACAAGTCCTACAAAGTCTTGTGGCATCTGCTGCCTTAGATCTGGGCACTTATTTAGCACCACATAGATCCTACAGTACTACCAACCCCCTACGAGCACTCTAGACAACACAGAGCACCATATCCGACCATTGCATCATGTGCGGGAGGACTCGGGTCAGTGGTTTTTCTCTATTGTTGGTTGGAAAACGGCCCCATCGATAGGGCCGCGAGAATATACCCAGGGACACCCTCATGGGCACCTTATCCTTCCAAAGCTCCCGACCCCAGACTAGGCTCCCATTCTAGATTACCCTTGACACCGATGGGGAAAACACGAGGAAAGAACAACCCCAAGACCTTTTTAAATAGCAGTCACATTCACCGTAAAGATCTGAGGTTGGTACATTTCCAATTCTGCTTTTGGGGTGCTACAGGACTAACGCACAAGACCCCCGAGAATGGTTAGCTTGTTTGGCATCCTCCGGCCCCAACCAGAGCACTGAGCTCTCGGTGGTACGAATCCCACCATGCACTTACGCAAGGGTGAAGCCCTATCCACAGTGCCCTTCATTCATGGGACAATACCTTCTCTTGTATCAACAAGGAGGAAATTCAACACCGCATCTCTTCAGTGTTTTACCTAGGTACGGCTAGGTGTCGGAGCTAGGTCTTCTTCTGGGGAGCCCCAGGCTTCAAGCTTCGGTGCGAGCCTCCTAGAAGGGCCCGCCTTTGTCATCATCATATCTGAGGTAGTTCTGGGCATGTTTGTTGTTGTCCCCGCACCTAGGGATGTAATCCCAACCTCCACCTTGGACACCATGGTCACCCCTTGTATCTTCCCAGTCTTGGCGATCCGGGTAGTCCCTAGTGCGGTGACCAGGCTTGAGGCAGATGAAGCAATCGTCGTGGGATCGCATCTCCACTAGAGTTTTCACCTGGTTGCAGTCCTTGATGGCATGAGCAAATGATTTGTGGATGGGGAAGCAAGGGCCACCGTCGTGGTCGGTGGCATCGACGATATCAGAGATCTTGGTTTTCTTGAGTTCTAGTTATTCCACCAGGGCCTACTTCGTAGGCAGGCGCTTGCGGGTCTTCTTTTGGCGAGGTCGTCTTCTTCGTTGATGGTGTCTCTTGGTAGGAGTATCCCCTCTTTGGCTCTGGCACACTTGTCCGCCAGGGCGAATAACTCTGGAGTTGAGTCAAGGTCCTTTGTGCTCATCTTTGCCCTGATGTGAGGGTCTTGAATGCCCACATGGTAGGCTGAGAGAATGGCCTTGGGGGAGATATTGGGTATGGTGTGTAGCACCTGGCAGAACTATTGCGTAAACTTTCGCAAGTTCTCTATGTTCTTCTGTGAAAGCTTGTGGAGGTCGCTGACGGTCCATAGGCGCTTGAATCCTCCTTAGAAGGCACCTATGAACTGGCCGCATAGGTCCGCCTAGGATCTGATGGAGCTGGCAGGCAAGGTGATGAGCCATGCCCGTGCTTCACTCTTCAGGGCAAGAGGGAACCAATTGGTCATGACTCTCTCATCTCCTCTTTACACTGGGATGGAGGTGTAGTATATCTGCAGGAAGTCCTTCGGGTTGGCTTTTCCATCGTACTTTTCTGGTACATCTGGTCAGAACTTGGGGGCCACGTGACCTGTCGTAGTTTCGGGGTAAAGGCAGCATAACGGAGCGTGAAAGTAGGGGTGCTCTGCCCAGCTCTCACTGGCTCGATTCCTTCATGATGGTGGCTCTCCTAGCGGTGTTCGATGCATGTTCGGCCATCTTCGCCTTGTTGTTCTTCCAGGACCTGCAGAGGTCCTTTGAACAAGTGGTTATAGAGGACCCTGCCGAGGCATGGTCATCACATCTCTCTCCTGTCGCATTGCATAGAGGTTCCCCCTCGTGATGGACCCTAGGTAGGTGATGAGTGTCCTCGGTAGCTCCTCGCTGGGAGGTGCGTAGAGGTAGAGCGCTTCTACTCGGCGTTGGGTAGTTCCCCGCCCTCCCGAGGACGGAGTGGCCCACGCCATCGAGCGCGAGATGGATGGCCCTCCTTGGAGATGGGAGGCTCTTACGATATGTGCCAACCTTGCCATCCATGCATAGGCTCGCGTGTTATCTCTGTCTGCTTATGGTGGAAACTCTAGCATGGCCTCCATAACTGCAAGGGAGGTGATGGGACCGTGGGTCCCTAGGTGAGTTAGGCGGGGCGCCGACTTCCAATGCCGACCGGAACTCCTTGGGACCGTTGTCCTCCTCACGGTTACTTGGGCATGGTCGATCGGCCGGGGGGGAGCACTGCCTTGCGGGCTTGCCGCCCTTCTGCACCTGTGTCCTTGTGGTGCGCGCGCGTCTTTCGAACTGCTTCTCGGCCACAAAAGAGTGTTCTGGGAAAGCGTCCCGCGCCAGCACGTTAGCCCGGAGTATGAAGGACCCTACTGTCCTTTAAGTATGTCATTCGCTTGAGTGGTGGATAGACATGGGCGCTAATACTCATGTATGTTCTGATATTTTCATGTTTTCTTCTTATCAGGTCTCAAGGACTTTTTCCGTGCTGATGGGAAACGACTCACGTGCTTCTGTTCATGGTGTTGGTATGGTAAATTTGAAGTTTACTTCGGGGAAGACAGTATAGGTGGAGAATGTGCAACACATTCCCTCCATCAATAAGAATCTCATCAGCGGGTCGCTTTTATGTCGAGATAGTTTTAAGTTGGTGTTTGAGTCCAATAAAGTTGTAATCTCTAAGTATGTACAATTTCTTGGAAAGGGTTATGAGTGTGGAGGTCTATTCCGCTTATCTTTGTCGGACTCATGTACTAAAGTTATTAATCATGTTTGCAATGATAATGAGTCCAATATTTGACATTCACAACTCTGCCATATTAACTTTGGTTGCATGATGCGGCTAGCCAATATGAATTTAATTCTGAAATTCACTACTGTCAAAGGTTCTAAGTGCCAAGTTTGTGTTCAATAAATCAACCCCGCAAGTCTCATACAGCTGCGGAACCAAGAAACTTAGCACCGCTAGAACTATCATTCGGATCTATGTGAGATGAATGGTGTTTTGACAAAACGTGCAAAAAAATACTTCATGACGTTGATTGATGACTCCACTACATATTGCCATGTTTATCTTCTGAAATCTAAAGATGAAGCTTTGAACTATTTCGAAATCTATAAAGCTGAAGCAGAAAAACAAATTGATCTTCAAATCAAGTAGCTAAGGTCGGATCGTGGTGGAGAGTATTTTTCAAACGAATTTGGTTTATTCTGTATAAACATGGTATTATTCATGAGAGGATGCCTCCCTACTCACCTCAGTCAAATGGGATGGCCGAAATAAAGAACCACACTCTAACTGATTTGGTTAAGGTCATTTACTAAACCGTATTCTCGTAAAGGATAAACCATGACTCCATTTGAGGAATGGGAGAAAAAAGGCTTAAACTCTATTACTTACGAACTTGGGGATGATGGTGAAAGTCAATATTCCAATACCTAAAAAGCAAAAGCTTGGACCAAAAACCGTGGATTCTGTTTTTCTGGGATACGATTTTCATAGAATTGGCTATAGATTTTTGATAGTAAAATATGACGTATTCGACATGCATGTTGGTACAATTATGGAGTCAAAATATGACGTATTCGACTTAAATAATTGCTTGTAATTTCAAAAAATACAACCATATGACAAGATAATATAAGAGTTAATAGGATTGATATCATAGTATTGACAACAATGTGTAAATTGCTTTGCGGAAAGAGATTCTGAAGGAACTAGAAAGTTAAGCGTACTGAAGCTAGAGTAGTATTAGGATGGGTGACCGATCGAGAAGTTTGACTAAAACTGCAATTTAATCAATTATTGAGTATAAATACTGTTAAAAATGATCGAAGCGAGAGATTAGCGAGTCAAATAATTCAGGTTGTGGCTGTGCCGATGGCCAAGGGGATGTGCCGCCCAGGAGCTACCCGAGGGGGCTACGCCGACGGCCACCGTTGGCATAGCCTATGCCGGAAGCATTTTGGCGTTGTGCCGACGGCATCCGGCCGTCGGCGCCTCATTTATTTCTTGTAGTGATAAGACAAGGGGACGCTAACATGGCTGGGTGGACACGTTGCTCCGCGCCAGCGTCAGGCAACGTGGCCATCGATTCCTATCGCTTGGGATGCGTGGCGCGAGCATGGCCTGAGTCGAGTCAGGGCAGGACTTGGGGCCCTGTTGTGGTTGACTCCCTCCATACCAGCCCTGTACTATAGTGTCGGTAGTGGCGCGTGGCGGGTTGGGAGGCACCTGTCATTTTTCTTTCTTTCTTGAGCTAATGAAAAACCCATTTCTGAGATTGTAGTCGTGGATCAGCCCAGCTATTGGATCAAAATAATAATGGATATGGATATGAACAAGGTGTGGCGACGTGCGCGCCTGCATTTTTCAGCTGGACCCGTCCGTGGTGTATAAATGAGCGCCACCGAACACAAGATCGATCCCACTACTACGCAAAGAGCTTGCGACCCGAGAATTAAGAAACTACAAGACTTGCGGTAGATCGATGATGCCCACGACGAGGAAGCCGGTGACGATGGCCGTTGCGCTACTGGTTGTGCTACTGCTCGTATCCTGCTCCGTGGTCGCCGTCCAGGGGCAGATGCCGAGCAGGCGGCCGAACAGGAGGCCGAGCAGGCCGAACAGGAGGCCGCGCGCGCCTGTGTCTGTGTGCGACGCCGGTCCAGGGTTGTTAGCTTCCTGCCAGAGAAGCGGCTCTTGCCGTCGGCAAAGAGAGCCCCACCAAGTGCTGCACCGGTTTGAACGGTGACAAGGGCACTTGCCTGCGCTCCCGCTTGTCCGAGAAACAACTGGCTCAGCTAGCCCTACTATGCGGCAGCACCACCATCACTTCCCCGTAGCTCTACTACAAGCTGGATTACCCATCCATCCATTCCCTTCTTAATTGTTTCTTCCCAACTCTGCGTCACCTTTAAGTTGTACTACTACTGCACATTGGTTCTTTACTACCTACACTGTTGTTGTTGTGTGTTGTTGGTCACCGTGAGTTGCGAGATGTCGAACCTTGTATCACTTCATTTTAATTGTTTCGATGAAAATTTATGAGGGATTGCAATATTCTCCCTGACTCCATCCTTAATTCCTTATCCACCAAGCCATACCTGTTTTCCCTTATATACTTACAGATACATAATAGTAGTAATACATAGAGAGATAAGCATCTATTGCTAAAACCACGGTTTCGCCGCAAATACCGTCGGCGACATAATATATATTGTACCACTAGCCTTAAAATACATTGTTTGCTCACGCTTTGAATAATTATTGGATCCGTCACTGGTTGGGCTCCTTGGTAAAACATCTTGAGACGGTTCAAACCTGGTTGTGGATCAAGTAGGAAACGGAGACGAATTTACCTAGTTTAAAGATAGAGTTAGACTAACATTTGGATAGCCTAACGTGCACTTAATTCGTCAGTTGCATCGACACCCAAGCTAAGAACTGTCAAATCGGCATAGCTCAAACGAGAGATAATTATAAAAACCACCACATTACAGGTTAGGGTTTCAAAAAAACCACCACTTTACGCTAGGGTTTCATAAACCACCACTTAAAGACAGTTAGGTTGTACAGATAGCACTGATTCAGACGGTCTGACGCATGTCTAATGACAAATCTGACCGGTGGGACCCACCTATCAGGCTGACGTGGCGTCGTTTCTTTACAAAAACACCTCCACATATTATAAGTTCTAATCTTACGTCTTTTTCTATTTTTTCAATTCCTTCTCATAAGTATTTTTGTTTCTCTATTTATTTTTTTCCCTAATCTTCTAGCCGCGTTGACCCGACGTGCGCTGAGTTTGTCCACGCTGGTCGCTAGCCAGCCAGAGCTCTAGACCGAGGCTCCTGCGTAGCTGGTCGCCCGCTGGCCGGAGCTCGTCCAGAGCTCGCCGCGCACCGACCCTGTCAGAGCTCCGCCGGTCCTCCCACGCCGGAGCTCACCCGCGCCTCCCGTGCCGGAGCTCGTCGGCCGCTGCCACCGTCGTCGACTGTCGTTGACCCCGCGGAGGTCCTAGAGGTGGTGGGCTGCAGACTTGTCAAGCTCGTTGTTGGTGTGCCTCGTCGGGAGGAAAAAAGGTACGGTGTGTTGGTCTAGCGCTCGTGGGGAGGGGGCGGCGCTGCAGTCGGCCGGTGGCGGTGACAGCACGATCCGCTTCACCCCCAGATTTATTTTTTTATGAAATAAATAAATAAGAGAAAGAAAAATTCTTTTGTAAATAGTTTTAGACAAATAAAATATCCAGGCGGGCTGAGGGTTTTGATTTGAAATAAAGACGGGGGTATTAAAAAACAAAGATAGGCTTTTAGAAAATAGTTATATGCATGATGATGATGACGCTCAAATGCAATGTGGCATGATGACATGAGCATGCTATCATGATGATGCACAAAAAAAAATAAACAGCAAACGATTTTCTAGTAGTGGTTTTACCTGGGGTACTACAATGAGGACTTGAATCCTGCCGGTCACATGCTTCGGGCTCGCATCTTGAGCGCTCAGCATCTACCACCTAGGGTGAGGATAGGCAACCTCTTGGGGATCAGACATCCACGGGAAACAGCTCTCCCTTGCACTACATAGTTCTCGATGCGCCACTCCTCTCATTTGGATTTGAACTTACCCTGGAGTTACTTATTGGAAAGGTTATTCCGAAGACGGAAGGTGATGCCCCTGGTTATCCTCGATTTCTTGTCAACCTAACTGCTCCAAATTTTAACATTTTTTATCACTGATTTTACTTTGGTATATTGTCGGGTTTCACTAGATTTCACCCTTTTTACTAATGCTGACAACGCAATTAGCGAAACCATGGTTTCTTGTGATGGTTTTCAGGTAATGAATTTTTGGAAGATCTGATAGCATTTATGGGCTAATTACACCTAAAGAAACAAATCCCAAATGGAAGCCCCTTTCATTAGAGGCGTTCATAGTTCATAACAACTACTGGTACGGTTAGGTACCGTCCTCCCATACGACCCTCCTTCGGCTCCGCTATATCAATACAAGCAACTTTCGTTAAGGAGGGGGACAAAAACACAACACAGCCACCGCAAACACATCCAAAAGAGTGGAGATCATATCCGAAGAAGCATAAGAACACAATATCATTCTTTGACGATCCCTAGCTTCTAAACCATTCACTCCACCATCATCCCCATTTGTACTCAGAGAGAAGAGAGAGAGATAGGAACTTGTAAGGTTAGGGTTTGATACTTTGATATACCTCGGTTTGTATTTGATTTGATCTTCAAACTGTATTGTGGCTTGCTACGATAAATTGAGATGATTTCTATTGGCAATACCATTATGCCTTTGATCTATCTTCCTCTCATATCTGAGTAAATCTCCATAGGCGTGGGAGATGTTGGGGATTGGTAAGATGTGTCGTGCCTCCTTTATTTCCATCCATTTGTGACTGTTGTCATGATTATTATATTGTAAGAATAAATATCTATGTTTGCCTAATGCTTGTTGTCCAATTTAAGGGCCTGGATAACATGATCTAGAGATCTCATAGGTATGAACTTGTATAGTAGCGAATCAGCGACCCCCGAGTGACACGACCGATATCAATAAGGAGCTTGTACTACTCGAGGATAACAAAGAACTATCAAGATTAAAGCCTTGATATGATCGAAAGAACTTAATTAATTTGCTGACCATTACTGTGCTAACAAGAAGATGGATCATTGGTACTAGGAAGAGTTTGCCAAGAGAACTCCTAGTCAATATACGGATTGCTTTCCTACTGACCTATAAATAATAAGTATCACAATCACTTATTTCATTTCATCCATTTGGCATATTCACTATTACCATGAACCGTTTCCCTCCGCGCTTAATTTCTCATCTGCAGGAACCTCGATAACCTTTTCCCATTTCGATTAGTAATCCTGTTTGTTTTTCACCAATTTCAAGTTATAGGCAAGGCACATGCTAATATAAGTGGGTGTTGTTGAAAGGTTCTTGCACAGCTGTCTAGCCTTAAAAGTAAGTAGATCATGTAGGCGCGCGTTGCCGCGCCCGTCTACTGAGAGAATAGATTTGATGATAACGCTTTTATATATTAATAACATGTTTAGATGTGTTGAACCATACACATGACCTTGCCAGCCTAGATAATATATCAGGAACATGTGCAGAGCTAGCCTAAACGAAGCCATGAAAATCCGCAATGGTTTCTCCAGTCCAAAAGAACAAAAAGAAAGATAGTGTCGATATTGTCATCAGAAGTACTATTACAAAGAGTAGTATAGTTATCTTGTATTTAAAAATGATTACAAACAAGTGCGCGTTGTATGGGAGCATGGAACATACCATTCTTTGGTTGGAGGCGATAAAGGTCTTGTTCATGGTACATATAATAATATGGTGTCCTAAACTTCAAAGTATCCAACATATGTTCAAAGAGATTTAAATTGCAAGAAAACACAAATAACTTTAACACATAATGTCCTCACGGTAAACTTTTCGCAGTGTCAAAGGGATTTTTTTCTCTGGAAGCAACAAACTACCCTACGTTTAACCCCATACAACTTGGGAGCTATGAAACCCACTGAAACTGTACAAAGTGCAAGTACGACTGAACCTAACTGCTTAAACCAATGAATTAATTTTAACATGTCCTAATCAGAGTATAAATATAAAAATGAGCACCGGAAACGTGCTTGCTTTTCACTTGATACTCATTATTGCAAATTCCAGCTCGCGGAATGATATGCCGAAAATTATCATATGGATACTGAGACTGCTGGATCAGGAGGAGAATACTGACCGGAACAAGAACATGTCATTAGAATATTTTCCCGACTTCATAATCTAGAGCATAGAAATCGTCTACAAGATCTATTGAGCAACCTTGGCCATCACTAATGCGCTTTATCTTCCGGTCTTGAAGATGAACTGAAGGGGTCCCTGCCCTTTGGTTCTATATAAAGTGAAGTTTACCAGCATTTATGAATGTAACTGATGCCTTTGCATCACGGTACCTTTGGGTACATCATATATGATTTGAAGTACGGCACCACAACTGTGCCGGAATGGCAGCATGCTGCTCTTTGGCATTAAAAAGAGCAGGGTTGGTAGTCATTGCAAACTGTAAGTTGTTCCCCAACCAAAAGAACATAATCAACCACAATAATTCCTCAAATAAAATACCAGAACCACCCTCGAGCACTTGGACTGGTAGGACCTGCAAGTCTGCAACTAATGAAGAATAGCTTTAGAATGAATCCCTACTAAACTGAACCACTTGAGAAGTGATTGCAGTGGGCAGGAAATATCAACAGCAAGGTTGAAGGGGCAACATAGTGAAGAAGATGATGGATGCGGTTTTGCCAGAGGAAGAGACGAGTAGACAACGGGATTATATATGCACGAAACCGAACTTCCGCGCACCTCCACCAGCGGCGGGCGCTGAGTGCCACACCATTGCAATTAGTGGTGGAGGAACGGCTGCTTTACTCCTCACCTGACCTGAAGGATTCAGCGGACGAACTCCAATCGCCTAGGACGCTCTAATCGCGCCACGAGTCAGACACCCTTCGCATGCCTTTTCTTCGTCACCAACAAGACTTTCTCCGTGATATATTTTTTTAAATTGTGATATCGATTCTTGGTAATTGGGGATTGGATCAAATCTGTGTGGGCGTAGCTAGAAAATGAGCAGCAGGCAGCAGGGTGCTCTGAAACAGGTCGACACTTGGTGCATGGGCTTTAGTGGGTTTTCAGGCCCAATTAATCACAGCAGGCCAATTTTACCTCCAAAGTAGCTTCCCCTATGGATATTCTGGCCCACTGCGAGATGAGGGGCATCCAATGACCAGAAATATCAGAAAGTGATCCAAACGGTCGAAAATGGTGAGGGCATGGGAGAGCTCCTCTTTGTCTCGGTTATAATATTTCTAATATATAATACTCTCCGGTGGCTACACAGATAGAATAACCGAAAGCTTTTGAAAGTCTTACTTTTAAATTGGCAATGTCACGAATCCATCATACACATCATCTAGTTTAGGATATATTGAGTAGGTTAGAGATAAATAAAGGTTAAGCAGTCATATGCAATATTCAGCTGAAGCCTGTGGCATGACGTGCAATGTATTATAGAAAACGGATTTGCTAAAAATTAGGCGCCTGATTTTTAGTACGTCTCAGTCACCGTTTACACCGTTGGATCTGTGCTGTACGATTTTTTGTGCAGGCTATTTTGTTTCTATCGTATGTGTTTTTTCCGCAGGTTGTGGACTTATTGTGTCTACGCGGGCACGACTATTGGCGCGGCCTGAAGCAATAGCTTGCTGGGCCACCAATGAATCTACGTTGTTTTAAACCCCAAGGCTATTTTATTACTGGGACTTAGGCTGTTTTAAAATCTGTTCGACGTTTCTTGCACGTTAGTACCAACGGGTTTTCCTAGTTTGGTTCTCCTCGTTGTTTTTATTTTCAGTTTTTCTTATTTCTTTTTTTTTTCTTCTAGTATTTTCTATTTTTTTTTTTCTTTTCATGTATTTTTATATCATCCTTTTATTCTTTTTTATTCTATTCTATTTCCTTTTCTTTCATTTTCATCTTTTTTCTATTATGTTTTTATTGGAAATTGTTTCAAATATAGTTTTAAAAATCACCTATTTTCATAATTTTGTTCCAGATTTTGATAAATGTTCATTATATTTGAAAGTTTTGTTCATAAATTTAAAGTTTTTTCATGATTTTTTAAATTGGTTCGTGGTTTTTGATGATTTTTTTCATAAATTGAAAAGTTGTTCATGATTTTAAAAATGGTTCATGTTAGTAAAATTGTTCATCGATTTTTTAAAATTTTGTTTATGATTTTTTATTTTAATTTTGGCTCACGAAAAAATTGTTCATGACATTAAGCAACTTTTCTCACAACTGCCACTCTGTGACTTAAGCCAGTTCTAGGGCCCCCCGTTAAGCCCTCGTCGAGGGATAGTTGCAACTTGCTTATACTGAACTCCCGTCGTGGCCTAGTTGTAGCCCAGTTATAACTTACTTGTAACTGAGGTATGTCGGGTCCTAGTTGCAACTTGCTTGTAACTGAGCAACAGTCGGTGTGGAGGGGGGGACAGTTGCAACTTTCTTGTAACTAAACACCGCTGGTGAGGGGGGTGCGGAGTAGCAACTTGCTTCTAACCGAGATCTACCTAGTTCCAGTTGCAATTTGAAATGTTTTTCAACTTGCTTGTAACTGAGAACCCGTTAGTGTGGAGGGGGAAGTTCCAACTTGTAACTGAGTCTGCCAGG